>CM044892.1:17479197-17864045 GCA_024500025.1 Syzygium aromaticum | reverse complement strand
GCCTCACATAGCAGATCACACCACACCAATTAAACTGACATATGAATATGAAATATTCAAAAAAGCACATGCCTTTCCACCTCCAAATACCAAATAAACTCAACTGAAGGAAACCCATTTCACATGGATGTGTCAAAACAGGTCCTTTTTTTTTTTCTTCACACGGTGATACCTTTCTCCATCTTCGTGCCGGCGGCGAATTTCCCATTCGAGCGGCCCGGCCATCGCGCCGGCACCAAAGCAGCACTTCTCAGAGCAGGCTTCCCTCTCAATCGCTCCGAGCGACGCAATGCACCGACGGAGTACACCTTCTTCCGCTGTGCCCTAACCAGCTTCGCCGGTGAAGACAGAGAGCGGAGTTCGTGAATCGTCTTTTGCAGTCCCAAAGACGCCAACCGAGCCTGCAAAAAAATCTTCCATCCAATCACCGCGACGACGAACAACAGCAGAAAACGCCAAACCCTAACCCGGGAGCAAAGCGGAAACGGCCTATTTCTCCGGGCGATCAACGAGACGAAACGTATCGACAGCGAAATCCGGATGACGGAAAAAGCAAGCGAACGGTTCGTCGGAAGGAGAGAGAGAGAGGGGGGGGGGGGGGGGGGGGCACCTGGTTCTCCAGGATCCGAGCATTCCGGAGGCCTTCGTAGTCGCGCGGCACCGGCGATCGCCCCATCTGCGGCGCGTCGCGACGGCGGTGTCGACCGACGGCTAGCTACGGAGCAAGACGATGCCGGAACCAGTTACGGCATCGTTCGTCTTCTCCTTCTTCTTCGTCGTCGTCGTCGTCGTCTTCACTCCGTCGTCGTTGATGCTTGCTGTCTGCGAGCAGATGAGACGTTCCTTTTTGGGAGGGTCGCGTCGTTTCTCGAAGAACGTGTCCACTGTCCGGCGTGCGCACCATTCAACGGCTACTTCGCTCGAGCGGGAGACCGGTGCGAAACCAGACCCGATCACAGGCCGATTTTGATTTTATGTCGGGCCGATTAATGCGAAACACGGCTCGTTATTGTTCGAAAATTGACTTCGACCAATTGAATGGACGACGCCTTAACGATCCAATTCGTATTGACTTAGGAGATAAGTGCGCCGAAAGTCATAAAAGATTATCACGAAAGTGCGATTGGGTTTTAAAAGAAGTATAAATAAGTTCTAAATATTTTAAAAAGGTGCAATAAATTCCTAGAACTCTATCAGATTAATGTACTCGAGTTCTAAAACTTATTAGCATTTTCTGTTTATCAAGTTGGACATAAAAAGACGGATATGTAGGCTCATCGTTTTTGAAAAATCCAACCCATCTACTTCATCAAATAATGTTTGATTTTTTGTTTGAGCAAACAAAAGGATTACAGCGTTCACAAACAGTTCGGATACCATATTGAACTAGACCTGTCAAACGGATGAGAAAGGCTGAAAATTGTCCAACCTAAATAGAACTATTTAACCCGTCTTGACCAATTAGTAATCTATATCCGACCTGACTCAACCAAATCCATATTACTAAAACATTTTCATATATAACTCAATTTACAAAAACTCATACCCAAATTAAATTGAGCGAGAGCGAGATAGAGCGAGGACGAAAAAGGATGAAGAGAGAGACAAAGACGTGAATTGGGTATAAATAAATTGTAAACCTATTGGACGCTCATATTATGTTTTAAATTCATTTACAAAATATAATTAACCTCTATAACAACTCAGTCCATCAAATATAGATAAAAAAATGTATTTATAATCTATTTTGATGGATCTGGATTAAATAAATTTGAATTTTAAAAATGATATTACACATCGGTCGGATGTTCAAGAATCATTTGCACAATTTTCTTGATAATTGAGGCACGGTCAACCACGGATATTTGTCCCTTTTTCTCTTTTGCCTTAGAAGAGTTGGTGCATATTCGGTTAACCTCTGGGAATAATGATTGCCATCGAATCCTTTGAACGTGACCCGGATAACATTCATCTCATTTTGCGCACCCTCGGCTGCTTTGGCGACAAAGTTCTATGGTGTGTTCACGGCCGGATCCCCGTCATATGGATACGTGAATCGTCGAAACGTGGTCTTGCCGTGCATAAACAGATGGAGAAATTACAAATATTATGAATGTGAAAACGATCTGGTTTCTCATGAGATAGCGACACCACAATTCCCGTAAAGGGAGCCTGTTGATCGGGTGATCTAGGTCGAAAAGGTGGAGCGAGGACTTTTAACCCGGCTCGGTTCTTACCTTGTTCGTAGCTCGTGATCACGAAAATTTCAGCTGGAAAAGGGTTTCAAGAGCGCGCGCGTGCACAAAAATATATGTCTAAATTCTTAGTCGTAAATTACAGAAAGGGATACCTTTACCGATCCGTTCCCTGTTAGATTGACAGATGAAATAATTATTTTTTGCTAATTGCTGTACAGTAGTTTGGAGTGATTTTTACTTTTGATTTTGGAATTTTCAAAAATCTCGACATAGTCAAAATGTTCAAGCATAGGCATTTAGCACATTTTACAATTTTCTCATGGTTAGGTTAAACTTGAGGAATATTTCTATTAACTTTGAATGAGTAACCCATAAAATCAGGTTTGGTCGTTTGGGTTTAGATTGGAATATAATATGATAAAGTGGAATTAGAAATTTTCTAAGCATCTTTCGGATTGTGAAAAATCTCATCCGAGATAAAGTTAAAAATATTTGAAAATCTCATTTGCCCAAAGTGATCTCTAACAATCTCATCGTTTGAGCTCCCTCCCTAGCGTCTCAAACCCACTCTTCAGCTTCCTCCGGTTCGTCTCCTTCATCACCAATTTCGCCAGATCTACCACCATGTCCACCTTCATATCGTAATTCTCTCTTAGCTTCACCGTATCAGAAGCGATTCGGACATTGGCAAAGATGAGTCTCGTGTCGCCGAGGGTGCTGGGGAGAATCGAAGGAGGTAGCGACTGCCGCAATCTAGTAGACAAGGCAACGACAGCCGAAGTAGAGACATGAAGGGTGGTGACGGGGCGGTGGAGACTGCACGTGAGGCTCAAGCGCCACTTGGTTTTGTCACCAACGATCCGGGGCCGTGAAGGGCGGAGAGGCGGATGGAGATCCACCAATGCATGGCGCTAGGGTAGAGAATAGCAAGGGCGAACAAGGCTCTATTGTGGATGACAACTTCGAAGGAGCTGGCGCACTCATGGAACTATTCCGATTCTTCGATGGCCATAGCCACGTGACATGTAACTTCTCATTTTCACCCCTCAGTCGTCAGGACATGAACATGATCAGTCGGACGACGACGATCATCGACGGTGGCCAGAGGCGATGACAAATTGCATGGCGGTTGGAAGTGACGATGATCGGTTGTTGTGGCGGCAATCCTTGCACAGTAGCTGGTGAAGCCGGATTTCATCACTCCATCATTGGAAGAAATTTATTAAGCAATTTCTAAATTTTTTATTTTATTTTATCCGAGTTTATCCCAGCTTTAGCCCTGATTTTTTATCCGACATTTTATCCGGGTATATCCAGAGTATCCGGCCCAAATGACGTTATCAAATACCGGATATGATATTTTGTTTTCCTATCCGGACTATCAAACGTAGCGAAGCAACGGGAGGAGTGCGGGCAAACGGGCCCCCGCAGAAGATGTGCGGGGTCTCTCGCCGCTCAGCAATCGAACGGTCATGAGCAAGCGCGGGACCAAGCAACTTCCCCTTACCGGCGACCGGCGGAGGATCATCTTCGGAGTTTCCGCCCACGTGTAACACACGGTCCAGCAGGAGGAGTCTTCGTTGGGAGAATCAGACAAAAAACTTGTCGTCATATCCCTCTTCCCCCACTTCGCTCACCCCAACTCACTTCGCTCCCACTTCGCTCACCACCCTCCTCCGACTCCTCCTCTTCCCTTACCTTCTACGCCTCTCTCTCTCTCTCTCTCTCTCTCTCCCTCTCTCTCTCTCTCTGTGCGCTTATATATCGCGCCATCCCGTCGCCACCCGCCAACGAACTCCCCGCCAGGCTCCGGCGCGGAGATAGAGAGAGTAGCGACGGAGGGAGATGGAGCAGAGACGGTGGGCGGCCGACGGCGGGAGGAGAGGAAAGGCGGCGGCGGCGGGGGGCGTGGAGGCGGAGATGGCGGTGCACAGCCGGGTGAGGAAGATCAAGCGGGAGACGGAGACGGTCGTCGACTGGTGGCCCGGTCACCTCGAGACCAGACCTCATCTCCGGGAGATGTCCCCGTCGCCTCTCGGGCTTTCCGGTGGAGCCATCGCCGTCGGCGACGCGTAGGACAACGGGAATCTCATTCTCTCTCTCTCTCTCTCTGTCGTTGAGTTTTGGTAGGTGTTGATTGAGATTTGGTGGCCTGTGGAAATACGTTGTCGTCTTTTGCCGAATACATAATTGCAATAGCGTTCATAGCTGCCTTGAATTCCTCGAGCTTAGAACTCTCCATGACCGGCACCCCTGGATCAATCGATGCTTGGACCAAATCACTGAAAATCAAAGACAGATTAATTCAATCGAAAAATTTGGCCGCCTTTCGCGACTTTATCGTACCCTTTCAATTAGCCTCTCTCGTACCCCGATGCTCGGCTGGAAAAGTCACGCACGAAAATCGAATTCCACACTCACTTCACGCGATTCTATCCAATTGGATCGATGCTAACGTGTGTGTGTGTGTGTGTGGGGAACGCACTTACCTTACGCGGGGTCGGCCATCGACCGTCTCAGGCTATCTTCGAACCCAATCTAATCGAAGTGGGCTATTTTATAGTTGGAAGAACCTAATAGAGTTTTTCTGGACGAGATGGTTTTTGAATCGACGAAAAACTTCGGAAGCTAAATCATAGTGGGAAACGAAACCAAAAGATTGGCCGGGGCATAAAAACCATGGGAGCTGCGTCACGATGTGCGGCGGCCCAGCATCCATCGATCGGCTGTCCATGGGCTCAAGGTCCACACCGACCGTGGCGGTAGGCTCTTCAAGATGATCGTCACGCGAGCCACGATTCGGAGAGTCAAGAGGAGCGACGAGAAAGAGGGGGATGCGGTCGCCCATAAAATCCCTGTCTCTCTGCCTCTCGCTTGTCGGGTCGGTTTGTCTGTTTTGTTGGAAGGAAAATCCAAGAAAGACCCAAGAGCTCAGCCCAACGCCCGCCGCTCGTCTTCTTGTTCTGCTCCTCCCCCAGGTTAAAAAGATCTGCTTTTTGGAACCCGAGAACCTGAGGGAGGAGGAGGTGTGATTCTTGTTGCTTTGCTGGGGATTCGTGGAAAGAAGGTTTCTTGAGGTAACCATCGCTTTCGCCCCATCGGTTTGAATGCTTTCGCAGCTGTGCGTCGTTCATCTTTCCGTGCGATTTCCGGTGTCGTTGGGGTTCGGGTCGTCCTGCCGGCGAGGTGTGTGCTCGTTTGTCCGTGAAGGGGTTGTTCTGGCTTTGCTCGATGGTTGGCCTTTCCGGAAGGGCGTTTAGGAGAGATTCGTGTCTATAGGCCTGCATCGGTTGATGATTGTTTGACGAGTGAAGATGGGGGAGTGATGATGATGATGATGATGATGATGATGCGGTTTTATTGTGATTGCGATCCCTGTGTGTTGGTGTTCTTTTTTGCCTTTGTGGGCGATGGATTGTGGTTCTGATCTCATCGGCTTTTACTCTGCATTTTCGAACTTTTTGATCGTTTCGTTCCTGGTTGCAGCTTCCAAGGGATTTTTTATCCTGCGGTCCTCCTTCGTGTGATCGTGCAATCCGCACCAAGCCCGAGTTGGCTTTGTCAGGTAGTATACTGTGGAATCGGAAATCGTTGAGGACTATGAATAACCATGCCAGAAACAACAGAAGACCTAGAGTACCCGCTCAGAGTGCCCGTCAAGAATGGGTTCCCAGAGGGTCTGTACCAAATGCTCCGCCTGCAAACCCTCCGGCACCGGCTAACTTGAACCCCAGTTCTGACGATGGAACTTTTTCTTCTGATAGTCGGTATGCATCAAATTTTCGCGTTTTTCCTCCCGATAATGGGCATAGAGGGAACTTGCGCGGAAATGATGGGTTTGCGAATCACGGTTCTGTTCCCAGTGGTAATCATGGTCCAAGGGGTCACCCTGCTCGACCTTTGAATCAGAGAAGGGAGAAGGAAAAAGCGAGGAGCGAGTTCAATGGAGAGAGAGTGTCCAATGACCCGAATTTGCCTCAGTTGGTGCAAGAAATTCAGGAGAAGCTGATGAAGGGTACTGTGGAGTGCATGATATGCTATGATATGGTCCGGAGGTCTGCACCCATTTGGTCTTGCTCCAGCTGCTACTCGATTTTTCATCTCAATTGCATCAAGAAGTGGGCTCGGGCGCCCACTTCGGTCGATCTTTCTGCCGAGAAGAATCAGGGTGTCAATTGGCGTTGTCCTGGATGTCAGCACGTGCAACTGACATCATCAAAGGAGATTCGATATGTGTGCTTCTGCAGAAAAAGGACAGATCCGCCGTCAGATTTATATTTGACACCACATTCATGTGGAGAACCTTGTGGGAAGCCATTGGAAAGGGATATCTTGCATCCCGGTGAGAGGGAGGAGGATTTTTGCCCCCATCTTTGTGTCTTGCAGTGCCATCCTGGTCCATGCCCTCCTTGCAAGGCATTTGCCCCTCCGCGGCCGTGCCCTTGTGGGAAGGAAACGATTACGACTCGATGCTCTGATCGCAGGTCCGTTCTTACTTGTGGTAAGTGCTGCGATAAGCTTCTTGAGTGCGGGCGTCATCGCTGTAAGCAAACTTGCCGCGTGGGTCCATGCGATCCTTGCCAAGTACTATTGAATGCTTCGTGCTTCTGCAGAAAGGAGATAGAGGTTGTTCTTTGTGGAGAAATGGCCATGAAGGGAGAAGTTGATGCGGAAAGTGGTGTTTTTTCTTGCAATTCAACTTGTCAAAAATTGCTTAGTTGTGGTAATCATTCATGCGGCGAAGTTTGCCATCCGGGTCCTTGCAGGGAGTGCGACTTATTGCCGGGCAGGATTAAAGCGTGCTATTGTGGAAAAATGAATTTGAGGGATGAAAGACAGAATTGTCTGGACCCCATTCCAACTTGCTCTCAAGTTTGTGACAAGTTACTCCCTTGTGGGACACACTTTTGTGAGGAAACGTGTCATGCGGGGATTTGTCCTCCTTGTATGGTGACTGTTGCCCAAAAATGTTGTTGTGGCTTGACTTCTCGTACTGTTGAGTGCCACAGAACGAGGGAGGAGATATTCACTTGTGATAAACCGTGCGGACGGAAGAAAAATTGCGGTAGGCATCGTTGTAGCGAGCGTTGCTGCCCTTTGTCAAATTCTAGCAACCTTCCTCTTGGTGACGGGGACCCTCATTTGTGCTCCGTGGTCTGTGGCAAGAAGCTTAGATGCGGGCAGCATTCATGTGAATCACTTTGTCACAGTGGCCACTGCCCTCCTTGCCTCGAAACGATCTTCACCGATCTAACTTGTGCATGTGGTAAAACTTCGATTCCTCCTCCTCTGCCTTGTGGCACACCCCCACCTTTGTGTCAGCTACCATGCTTGATCCCTCAACCTTGTGGGCACTCATCCACTCACAGCTGTCACTTTGGAGAATGCCCTTCCTGTTCATTTCCAGTGGCAAAAGAGTGCATCGGTGGACATGTGGTTCTCAGGAACATACCGTGTGGCTCCAAAGACATCAGATGTAACAAACCCTGTGGTAAGACCAGGCAGTGTGGTTTACACGCCTGTGGCCGGACTTGTCACCCGCCACCTTGTGATTCCGACAATTCTGCTGCTGAAACAAGTCTCAAAGTTTCATGTGGACAGGTATGTGGTGCTCCTAGAAGAGATTGCAGACACACTTGCAAAGCGCCTTGTCACCCTTCAGCTTCATGTCCTGATTCGAGATGTGATTCCCCTGTCACAATCACTTGTTCTTGTGGACGAATAACAGCAAGTGTACCTTGTGATGCCGGTGGGACCAATGGCAATTTTAGCACTGACGCTGTTTTTGAAGCTTCCATAATCCAAAAGTTGCCTGTGCCGCTTCAACCGGTAGAAGCTACTGGGAAGAGAGCTCCACTTGGGCAGAGGAAGCTGGTGTGTGATGATGAATGTGCTAAATTAGAGCGCAAGCGGGTTCTTGCAGATGCTTTTGACATCAACCCACCGAACTTGGAAGCCCTTCATTTCGGGGAGAATTCTTCCGTGTCAGAATCAGTTCTGGAGCTCTTTAGGCGTGATCCTAAATGGGTGTTAGCTGTTGAGGAGAGATGCAAGTTTTTAGTTCTTGGCAAGAGCAGAGGAAGTGCCACTAGCCTCAAAGTTCATGTTTTCTGTCCAATGCTGAAGGAAAAAAGAGATGCAGTGAGGCTTATTGCCGAGAGGTGGAAGCTTGTGGTTAGCGCAGCTGGTTGGGAGCCAAAACGTTTTATTGTGGTCCACGCCACGTCAAAGTCTAAAGTACCAGCTCGTGTGCTCGGAGGTAGGGGCTCTATAACCTCAAACGTGCCCCACCCACCCACATTCGACCCATTGGTTGACATGGACCCTAGACTTGTTGTTTCTTTCCTTGACTTGCCTAGGGAGGCAGATATAAGCGCTCTGGTCCTGAGATTTGGTGGGGAATGTGAGTTAGTCTGGTTGAATGATAAGAATGCGCTGGCCGTGTTCAGTGACCCTGCTCGTGCTGCAACTGCTTTGAGGAGGTTGGATCATGGCTCAGCTTATCATGGGGCTGTTGTGCTTCAGAATGGAAGTGCCTCATCATCATTGACCATGCCCAATGCGTGGGGAGGAGCTGGTCCGGCCAAAGAAGGAGCTTCAGTTGGAGCTATGAAGGGCAATCCATGGAAGAGGGCTGTTGTGCAGGAGGTTTCCGATTGGAAGGAAGATTCATGGGGTGGTGAGGAGTGGTCTATTGATTCTCAGAGCTCCATTTTGAAAGAGAAAGAGGCTCCTATATATGCTTCAGTTAATCGTTGGAGCGTCTTGGATTCTGAAAACGCCATGAGCTCCTCTGCTTCGTTAGTCGGAAAGGAGATCAATTCGGTTAAACTTGGAGGTCAGGTTGTGGTGGGCTCAGAATCGAAGGCTGGCGGGTGTAGTTCAGAAGGAACGCTAGGACTGGTTTCTAGTGCAGTGGAGGCGGCTGAAGTAGTTGATGACTGGGAGGAGGCTTGCGAATGAGGTGTTTGCATTTCAGCTTTGTGGATCAGGAGCACCTGTCGACTCATCATGTCGCTGTTCTTGAACCATTTTTTTTTTTTTTTGGCTTTGGATTTTCAGGTATATCAACCACTGGTAATGGGGCTTCGACAGTTGTCATTTTGATATCTAGATTAGATGAAGAATGTTCTTTGCCATTTTTTTTTCCTGGAAAGGACGTTCATGGCTCTCTGCAAGTATTATCGCATTGTAATGAGGCTGGGAGTTGCTTCAGATCTTGCCTCTTGATTCCTAGAGATTTGTGCTTTCCCTCAATTTGTTCCAAGCACATGAGCGCGTGTAGTTTGCAGAATTAGTCCAGGGATCACAAAGATTTGCAGTTCGTCTCTGCTAAGTGATGAGATTTAAAGTGACTCAACCGTTGGGGAAAGTGCTGCTGTTGGCTCTGGGCTCTTTCAGAGTCCGAATGTGGAAAAATTAGATTGAATATGACTGAGTGGTGAATTCTTGAAAGACTTCAAGTCTAAGGTTAATAAGATTGGTTCACGAAATTGGTATGTTAAGTAACATGGCATTCCGAATGTTTAATTCCTGGTGAGGGGAATTGCAGAATTTCTTGGCATTGCAAGTTAAAGAATGCTGACCTTTCATTACGACGGAAATTATATAAATGTGAGTTGGTGATGATAATATAATTACAGGTGGCCGGAGCATCGCTGCTCTTCATGTTTCGATCAATCTGGCACTATGTTTTGTTTTTACTCTCTCTCTCTCTCTCTCTCTCTCTCTCTCTCTCTCTCTCTTTTTATTCCCCTTCAAATTTTTTAAAAAGGCAGCAAGAAGGGTATAAAGTTCAGACAATCCAAATGGAATAGCATGTGCTAATCTTTGGACTTGAAATGACCACATTGTGTTTTGAGGATTTCTTTTTCAGACAAAAACGGCCGTCTTTGTTATTCCGGCTTTCCCTCTCAAACATGAGCAACACTCCAAAATAAGAACATAGTTGCAGTCTCTAGTCTGCTGTGTCCCTCTCTTTGTTATATCAGCCAAAGTTTTGAATCTACAAGAAGCACAAAGGCTATAAGCATCCATCTCACGAGTCGCTCTGTCTCTCTCTGAAAAAACTAGGTTTTCTCAGTTGGACACTTGTTAGCTTGATGGCTTTGCCATTCTCATCTGTCTGATCTCTCACAGGAGAGTTCACTCCTCTCTTTCTTGACTGATATCCAATTTATAATAGTTGCCCAGTTCACTTTCTCTCAACAAGCTCTGTTTAGTCATGGATCCTCCGCTGAACCATGGAACTTTCTCTCGTCAGCCTCCGGTAAAGTTCCAATCCTTTGAGATACAGTTAAATGTCTATAAAATCACTGGTGATTGTCGGAATACTGTTTTCGAGGTTTGGCATCAACCAAATTCACTATTTGTGGTGCTTATTTCGGCAAGTAGTTTTGACTCCATCATAAGATTATCATTGTTTCCTGGAAGAGGGATCAACTGGTGAAATCGACAATTCTAATGCTTACTGTGTAAACCCAATGGTCATTGTTCCTTTTCAGTTCTCTAGCTTTTTGTTTTGATTCTGTGCTGCATATTATCTGTATAACTCCAGCCTCACATGTGCACGCAGGTTATTTCTTTTGGTTTGATCAGCATCTTTATATATCCAAATCCATTGCAGCCGTTTGTGTTAGCTCTCGCATTTATTTTTTTGATACCTTTTGCCATGTGACGGCATGCTTTCAGCTACATGTGCAGAAAGAAACATGGAAGCATGTGGCCCTCTTATCGTTTCAGACCCTTGGAGTAGTCTACGGCCATTTAAGTACTGCACCTTTGTATGTTTTTGGAACGATCCCTAAAGAGGATTTCGTGTCAGATGAGACTCCATATGAGTTCTTCTCCTTCATCTTCTGGACAATCACGGTCATTTCCTTGCTGAAGTATGCCTTAATAGTCTTGATAGCCGATGATGATGGAGAGGGTAAGAGTTTACTTCCTAGAGTACGGGGTCGGTTTTCACAATGAATTTTGCTGGTAGTACTGATATAGCTTGCAAATTCTTGCAGGCGGTACGTTCGCTTTATACTCGCTATTGTGCAGGCACGCGAAAGTGGGTCTGCTTCTGAATGATCAATTTACCGACAAGGCTGTGCATTTGGTGGAGACCCCATCTAAGATGAAGTTGGGATTGAGGGCCAGAAGGGCTCTCGAGAAGCACCGATTTAGCCACTACTTGATACTGTTCTTGGCTCTGTTTGGTTCCTGTATGATTATCAACGATGGCGTGCTTACCCCCGCAATATCTGGTTCCGAACCCCTAATTAATCTTGTTAATTTTCCCATATCCTTTTGACTTTTGAGACTAATTCAGTTGAATAAGTTGGTTATTTCTTCATCCTCCTGTTTGAACCAGTGCTGTCGGCTTCTAATGGGGTTGAGCGGTCATTGTCAGAGATTGTCAATTCATGTATGATTTACAAGATATATCCAGTTGTAAGATGATAAGGAAATAATGATTCGGAAATGACCTACTTTCTCATGTTTCTTGTTATTTGGATCTTACCAGCTTCCTCTTCAAACGCCACTCGAGATTCCATTACAAAAGCCTTGAAAAAATGTGAGTGTATAGCCATTCTCAATTCTGAAACTGGGCAGCGTTTAGATATCTTGCTCTACTGTATTCTCTTTCTTGTTTTCATATTTGATCGACAATACAAATCAAACAATTTCAAGTGCCCAGTTGGTGTTAATTTTCTCCTTTTTGATTTGTAATGTGTAATTGGTCATTAAATGCTGTTTGGCCCAAATGAAAGGCAGAATGTGCCAGTAATTCTTGTTCTTGAAACAGCATTTAAATACGTCAATCTGTTTGTTTGACATTTATTCTATATTCTCCTTTTGTGTCCCAGATGTTCCAGTTCCTTCTGCGTGCATCATACAGATTTGCCTTTTCATGCTGCAGCGATGTGGAACGGATAAAATAGGGTTCCTATTCGCACCAATCGTCACCATTTGGCTCTTATTTATTGGTGCGGTAGGTGTATATAATATCTTGCACTGCAACCCTGATATTCTTCATGCCATATCCCCGGCATACATGTACAGATTCGTTAGAAATATCCATAAACATAGCTGGAGATCTTTGGGAAGCATTCTTCTCTGCATAGCAGGTTAGTGTGATCAACCATTTGTTTTCCCTCCCACTTCTTTGCTATCACAAAGGACATTACGGTTAATCTGTGAAAATGTTCACTGCTTTCTCTGCTGGTGTGCAATTTTGACAGGATCAGAAGCGATGTTTGCGAATCTAGGCCACTTTTCAAAGAAGTCAATTAAGGTTGCTTCCTAGAGAGCTCATGCTCTGGAAATTTCTATTTCTCCATGCCAAAGACCGACAGATGACTTTTTTGGATTCTGTCTCTCTGCAGATAACCTTTGTGTGCTGCGTTTATCCGGTTCTTCTCATATCCTATGCAGGTCAAGCTGCATTCATATCCAAAAACTGGCAGATCGTCCAACACTTCAATCATCTCAGTAGCTCTATTCCGGGTAGGTACTCATACAATCATGATGTCTTTCTCATTTTCCTCCTCTTTTTTAGTATCTTCCGACCCCACCTTCTTTTTCTAACCCACGATTGCTTAGAAGGATTTAACTGCGTGTCCAGATCATACTCGGCATGGTTTCGTGGTGTTATCTCTGTTCGCTTCAGCGGTCGGGAGCCAAGCATCGATTACAGCCAGCTTCTCGATCATAAACCAGCTCCTGGCACTTAACTGCTTCCCCCAGGTAAAAGTGGTGCACACGTCAGATAAGATACATGGGCAGGTCTACATCCCAGACCTCAATTGGCTGTTGATGGTCCTGAGCCTCTCGGTGACGATCGGTTTCCACAAAGTCGAGGCAATTGGATACGCAACAGGTTCAATTCCTTGAGTCCAATATGTATATACATCTATAAGTTTTTGGGTTCTGAAGGCTTGCCATTTACCTCATTCTATTTGTAAGGCTAAATGAATGTCATAACATTAAAGCAATCAAATTTAGACAGGAAATATAGGCAGCAAGCGTCGGTATGTTTGATGCATTGCTTGGCAAGTAATTAGTTTTATCTACTTATCTAGGAAGATAAGCAAGTAGATGACAATTGTTTACGACATGAGTTACTCGTCTCCATTTTCTAATGAGAAACTGGGTCAAATTTCTGCAGGAATGGCCATTGTGTCAGGAATGCTCGTGACAACCTCCCTGATGTCACTTGTGATCTCTGTGTACTGGGAAAAGAGCCTAATCCTATCGGCGTGTTTCCTGATGTTCTTCGGCTTTATCGAAGCCATGTACCTATTAGCATGTTTTTGGAACTTCCACCTGGGGGCATGGTACCTCGTCATGCTCTCTGTGCTGTTCTTGACCATCATGCTCGTGTGGCATTACGGATCAATGAAGAAGTATGAGTTCGATCTAGAGAACAAGGTCTCGTCCGAGTGGCTCACCGACTTCAGCGAGGGTCTTGGGATCTCGAGGGTCCCCGGGATTGGCTTCATCTACACGGACATAGTGACTGGGGTCCCGGCATTCTTCTCACACTTCGTCACGAACCTTCCCGCATTCCACCAGGTGCTCATCTTCGTGTCCTTCAAGTCTCAGCCGCTGCCTTACGTGCCCTGTGACCAGCGATTCCTCATTGGCAGGGTCGGCCACAAGGACTACAAGATCTACCGGTGCATCGTGCGATATGGATACTGCGACCGCATCAGGGACACAGACGATTTCGAGGAGCAGATCATCCATTCCATCGGGGAATTCATTTCCCTGGAAGAGAACGACTTCGAGTCCATCACTGCTGAGGAAGGGAAGATGACCATCGTCGGGAAGCCGGGATCGGATGGAAACGCGGCGTATGCCCTCATCCCGGTTAACAACTCCATGTCCACTGCTTCCTCAAGCCGGACCAGCAAGGAAAACATGGCCATTTCGTACCACCCCAGGTCTGAAAAAGGTCCTAGTACTAGTGCCCCAGTCAGGAGGAAGAAGGTCCGGTTCGTATTGCCTCCAGAGAGCCGTCCCAAAATGCAAGCATCTGTGCGGGAGGAGTTGCAACAACTAGTCGACGCGAGGGAGAGCGGCACTGCATACATCCTCGGTCAGTCCCATCTGGTGGCACGTAAAGGTTCGAACTTTCTGAGGCGGCTCCTGATCATGGTCTATGTTCTCCTGGATAGAAACTCCCGGGAGCCTCCAGTTGCGCTGAACATCCCCCACGCCGCACTCCTCGAGGTCGGCATGGTGTACATGATATGACAAGAATCGAGGCGGTCCTCGAATCTGTGCATATGTTTGATGAGGAGTGAAATATGTTCATATATTTCACAGGATCACCTAAGGTCTACTGTAGCATCCTTATAGTGTAATTCCCATCATGCTGGCTAAAATAACGGTGACGTATGAAACGTTATCCCATACTTTCACTTCCCTTTCATTCTATCCAACTCTCTGTCTGGTAGCCACGCCATCTAAACATTCAACAATATCAGGTTTGAGTTTTAGAATCGAGAGGAGGAAACAAGAAAACTTCAGACGCAATGACGGGGCTGCCGTTCGTTCCCTTGACCGCCGCCTGACGACGGGAGCTCGTTAAGGAGACGGTAATCGAAGATCGATCTTTAATACCGGTTACCCATCTTACTGTCGAGATGATTTAGTTACTTGCATAAGTCAAAACTGTTCAAATCGATGGAGTTAGAGGTGCAATGTATGAGAATAGTACAGTTCATGTACCTAACGTTTCTGTGTTTCCCAACCGATCCAAAAAGATCAGAAATAAGAAGATTAGATGAAATCTATACATGTATATTGCAAATATTATCCGCATAATTTATTAATACATATAAGCAGGCCTGGGGATCTAAAAGATCTGTTCATTTTACATGTTACACGTGTAACGCATAAAAAGTTCATATATAATATTTGGGCGGCGCCTGCCATATCTCTCCCATCATGGATATGACAAGAAAAGAGCAGATCCATTTTATTCAGATCTTCCCCCTCATGAAAAATGTAAAAAAAGAAAAAAAGAAAAAGCTGCCCACCGCTCCCTTTCACGATAGATTTTTTATGTCTTTCTTTCAATTTTTTTTTTTGAAAATTAACACAAATAATCTTTAAATTTTGAACTCGATATGCAATACAATCCCTAAATTTTGACTTAATATATAACACGGTTCATGAACTTTTAATTTATTTACCTAAACTTTTTATATATATCCAATTTAATTCTCGAACTCTACGAAGATGTTCGATATTGTCCTTGACCTCAAATTAATGAAAGGGTTGTATTGAAAATTTTTATATAATTCAGGGATTTTACTAAATATGTATTAAAAGCCTAAGAGTCATTTGAACAAATTAAAAGTTCAAGGACCATATTGACTATTAAGCAAAATTTTATGGGCCACATTGTATATTTGACCAAAATTCATGGATCACTTGTGTTATCATCCTTTAATTTTTTTCACCTAATTAATTATTTGACATAGTATATTTGGGCATTTGAAATATTTTTGGATAGAAACAAAGAGTAAGTGCATTGGAAGTTCAAAAACTTGTCACGAAGTGTAATTGAATCTTAAAACTTCAAAAAACGCAATCAAGTCCTAAAATTCGTTAAATTGGTCTAATCAAGTCTTTCTGTTGAATATATTTTTGAAAGTTTTAAGATTCATAATAAGTTTTATGATTTGATTGCACTTTTTAAAAGTTTTAGGACTCGAATTGCACTTCCATGACAAGTTTTAGGATCTAATTACACTTTTTGAAAGTTTTAAGACTCGATTGTATCTTCGTGATAAGTTTTAAAATTTTCAATGCACTTATCCCTATAAATAATGAAATGTGGATCTCTGTTCAAAATCATAATGCCCATCTCTCCTCTCCTTCCTTCCTCTCCCCTACTCAGCCTCCTCCCCACCACGCTGCTTCCGGCTTGTGTCGCCAGCCGTGGCTTTGCCATTTCTGTCATCATGACCTTCGCCAGTCCACCATCCTACGGCCAGTGCTGACGACCGATCATCTTGAAGCTCTTAGCGTCATCTTTTCTCTTTCTTCCCCGCTTGCTCTCATGTCTCAAGCTCTCCCTTCTCGCCACCCAACCAACCAAAGGTTGTCGTCGAGCACAACTCACTCGGTGGCGAGACAAACCAAACATTGCACGGCGTGACGTGCGTGAGTTCTTGTAACAATGGCTAAAGGAAATAGTTATCATCGGCCGACCCTTCCAATTCCCGTATAAGATAAAATGGAACGTTACACATAGCGATCGTATCTTGAAAATTCTAATTAAATGATTAAGAAAATATGGCTATACATTTCCAAACTTTTCATTTATCAAAAGTAATCAATCACATCGCAATAACTGAATGGATTAAGAAAACACGGATGTACATTTTCAAACTTTTACCATTAACCAAAAACAAATCAATCACATCGCAATCGACTTAGAGAAAGGAGTAGTGGCGTTTTGGATGGAGACGTGGGCGTGGGGGCTGACTCGTCATCCCCCGCCTCACCTATGATTCAACTTGCTTCATCTTCTCCTCCTCCTTATTTTTTTAAGGATTTTTGTCTGTTTTCACGCTGGGTTGGAAAGAAGCTGTCCGGAAACATCCCCACTTGCGTGGATCACACATACACTCTCACTCACCAAAAGTGACCACCGTCCCCATCACACAGCCATCATCTTTTCTTTTATGGCTCCATCTGCCAATCGACGGCCACCATCCAATGTCTCAAGAAGCCCCCCTCCTTTCTCCGAAAATTCTCACCTAGTCCCTCCCCCCATCCTATCCGTCGGCCACGGATCAAGTAAATATCGACCGTCGACGGGATGGAATTTCCACGCACGGTGTCCGCATCGTTCGATGATTACGATTCACAAGACCGTCGGATGAATTCGGGTCCTCACGAGAAATTCGAGTTGAGCCGCCTATCGTGAGAACATCATTTGGCCTCCGGATCTCATGACTTTTGGATCGTCTATACTGAATACCCACGATGCAATGGTTCGGTATCATAAAGGGCATCAATGCCATCACAGCATAGCAAACTAAATCCAAATAAAGCTGCCTCTCGTCGAGATCTTTCGACGACATTCATCTTGTCGTGATATTGTAGATCGATGCCCCTTTCGCAGATCCACGCGAATCATCTCGTTCACGATGTTCGGGTAACAAGGGCGGCGCTAAGTGCGGTGCCCCCCGCCCCCACATTTAATTTGCACAACTTGTGCACTTTCTCTTTCGAGGTGGCTCAAATATTTCAAGTTGTGGGGGGAGAGGAGAAGGTACATGGAACCCGGCCCATTGGAAAGAGACATGTTCCAAGAAGGGGCGACCCCCTTTCCTGCATAGTTCTAAAAGATGTCACTACCTTTTCCCTTCCTTCAAATTTTCTTGCAAGTAAAGATTTAAGAAGAAGCACGTGCAATTCGTGTGAAACCGGTGGGGTTGCTTGCACGTTCTCTCTTTTATTGTCGTGCAAAAGATCCACTCCTCCTTTTTTTTTCGCATTAGAAACCTTCAAATTGAAAGTTGACCAAGAAATTGCGGTTACTTGACCATTTTTGAATTGGGTTTCAAGGTATACACGTCATGGAGTCCGATTTGGGTCAATTCTATAGGTGGTGTGAGCTTGAAAAACAGTGAGCGGTTGGTTAAATTTTCGTTAATTCTCCCATCTAACTCTAAGACTATGGACAACGTCCGCGCCGCCGATTGATTTGGAACTCACTCACTCCCTTAGTCGTAAGTAGTTTCTTTACCCCGACTCCCAACAATTGGACCTACTAATACACCGGCGCCCAAGGGAAAAAAAAAAAACACAGCCTTAAATTTAACCGTCGCTTAAAGATGAAACGCCGGCCGTCCCTTCTCGCCCGTTTCTTTAATTATGGAAAAAAAAAAGAAAGATGCCAAATTTAACAACGAGTTTATTATCTCTGCCCCCCAAATTTAGCTTTGACAGACCTTTTGAGTCTACCCATCTTATCTTTCTTGGTTTTCGCTGTGCCGGGGGAGGGGGGGACCAAAGCGACTCCTACGATGGATTGATTTTTGGAGCAATTTCGAGTCACGAACTGAGGAATTGGTGCTCCTTTTTTGGGGCATTAACCCTCTCAATGATCACCGGATATTCACAAAGATAACCGAGTAAGAGAGAGAGAGAGAGAACGAGCTTGAATTGATCTAGTCAAGAAGACTTCCTTCATTAGTTATCGAACAGCAACTTTCACTGTCCGAAGCATCCTAAAACATGACATTAAAACCAAGAAAGAAAGAAGACAGGAGAGTGCCCGAAATTTGTGACCCGAAAGTCCGCCCCATATGTACAAAAAAAAACACTCATTAGCTCGGGCCGCGACGATTACGATGCGAACCTCGACCCGACCCGGACCCGATTTGTCCCGGACCGAGCCCGCTCGTGCGCGCGCCTCCCTCAAACTTCCGGGTCTTCTAGCGGGAAAAAAAAAAAATGCTTTGCCCCGACCCGACGCGCGTACTCCGGCTACGAGGGTCCCGTATCTTTGCCGGCGACGAAAGGATGGTTCAGCAGCTCCGCCACCGTCCACCGCTGGCTCGACTCCTTCTGCAGGCAGCACTCGACGAAGCCCCGGAACTCCTCCGACGCCCCGTCCGGCGACCTCGGCGGCTCCCCGAAGCAGATCGCGCACATCAGGGTCGCCCAGTCGGGCCGCTGGCCGGGGCCCAGCAGCGGGAAGTGGCCCAGGTAGAGCTCCAGCAGCGTCAGCCCCAGGCTCCAGATGTCGCCGGCGTAGCCGTCGTAGTTGCCGCCGTAGCTGTCCGGGTCGAACCGCTCGGGGCTCATGTACGCGCACGTGCCGACGTAGGAGTTGCACGCGTCGAGTGTCCGGCACATGATCTTGCTCACCCCGAAGTCGGCGATCTTCACCTCCATCAACGAGTTCACGAGCAGGTTCGACGGCTTGATGTCGCGGTGGATGATCTTGTGGGAGTGGAGGTAGTGGAGCCCGTTCAGCACGTGGCGGGCGACGGCGGCGAGCTGCTTCTCCGAGAACGTCCCGGAGGCCTCGAGGAGCGTCTGGAGGCTGCCGGCGTCCATGTTCTCCATCAGGATCGCGATGTCCCCGTTCGGCTTCTCGAAGATCCCGTGGCACCGGACGACGTGCGGCGAGTCCGTGCGGCGGAGGATCTCCATCTCGCGGTGGAGCTGGCGGCGGACGGTGGCGTCGCAGTCGGCCTGGACGACCTTGAGGGCGTAGACGGCGGAGGTGCACCGGTGGCGGACCTTGTAGACGGTTCCGCCGTTCCCGTGGCCGAGCACGCCGAGTCTCTCGAGGTCGGAGAGGGAGGTCCCGGCGGCCGCGGATCCGGCCGCGGCGGCGGCGGAGGAGGGGGGGGCGGCGGCGGAGGTGGGGGGGACGGGGAGGGGAAGGGGGAAGCGGGGGCGACGGCTGGAGAGCTCCGTGAGCGGGAGGCGGAGGTTGAGCTGCCGGCGGCCGCGGACGAGGGCCATTAGAAAGAGAGGGGGAGCGGAGAGATAAGGTCGATGAGTGGAGTGAATTTATTGAGGATTAACGAAGGCAAGTGGAGCGAGAAAAGCACGTGGGATTATTTTTTAAAAAAATAAAAATAAATAATTTATATATTAAAAAAAAAAAAGAGAAGCCATCTGAAAGTGATGTTGATATATGGAGGGAAGGAAGGTGGAAATGGGATTAATCCCCCCATTTTTTTCTTTTATTTTTTCGGATAATTAAATGCTAATTATTATTATTATGGATTTCGTGGAGAGATTTTTCTAATAATGCTTTTGTTTTCTTCCTATTAATCTAATGGCATGTGACGGCATGTAGCCAACCACTTCCCAATATGAAAGTGTAGTTCGTGACAATCCAATATAATCGACAAATCAAGATAACAGTTTTCTTTTTCTTGAAAAAACATGTGGTCGTGCATCCGGCCCTCGAAATTTTTTTTGAGAGTTAATCAACAAAATTCTATGTACCACATTTTTTTTGAAATAACAACGATGCCCGAAATCTTCCCTTTTTTTTGAACACTGGCATATGGATGGTAACATATACTCGTGGCGTCTGATGAGGTGGCATGAACGTAATGCTGAGGTGACAAACGTGGGTATGAATCATGTGATTCGTACAATGCAAATAAGCAAAGAGAAAAAATTTTCGATGTACCCATGAATTTCGAGACCATGCACATAAAACTCCGACCTTTGAAGAGTCGTATTTAAGCCCCCGGAGCTTATGCCTTGTTATTACAACCATTAATTACGTTGATTTTTTCTCGTCGGTATGTATCGCGCACACGACTTTCGCTCTTTTCCAAGGAACATAAAGTAGTAATTACTTAAATTTAGTACCAAAAAACGGCTGAATTAGATTACCAACTTATTATTTCCAACTCATGGGCCTTTGTCTCCTTCTCAACTTCTCTTGGGTACCACGCTTTTAATTTGCAATTTTTTTTAAAAAAATATTCTTTCGAGCTAATTAATATAATAGACATTGGATAAGATTAGATACTTGCCTAGATAATGCTTTGGGATGAAGGCAAAGCCGTGACCCCCACGCCGCCCTCCTGTTTGTACTGCTTCAAATTAAAATAATAATAATAATGGTTAGCGATGCCGTCGGATTCAATTTGGGTGCAGGACATCAACGGCCACCAACCGTCATTAAATAAATCCCCCCCGCCCGCAAATCATTGAGAAGATTAGCAGCTGGATCAACAGAGAAAGATGAACGAATTATAATTTAATCGGTGTGATTAGGGAACCCGAGGGTCGCAAACAGTTTGATTACGGTTACAGCGTTAGGAAACTTTCGGTTTGGAAACTAGAGGCCACATATTTGAATATAATCGATCCGGCGCGATTTGCTTTGGGCCGACTTTATTTATCTGGGTTACAAGAAATGAAAATAGGTATGATCAGGAATAGATTTATCGACTGATCCAGAGCATTTCATAAAATGGGCTCCACGTGTTCCTTTTTTTTAACTATTATTATTTTAATTAAGGAAATGACGATTAATGTAGGTGCCGAGTGTGATTCGACTTGCTATGTTGATTTGAAGGTCGGAACCAAGGGTCTCGCTGCCATGGAAGCATTCATCTAGTTTCAATAGCTGCTAATTATTCCCGATCTACTCGACGACGAGCATGTCACGAGATTTTCCTTCGCTCCGCTGTTGGTGGGTTTTAGTTCGCTCGGCATGTGGACCTTTTTAGTACACATTGGATGTCATCGGTTATGATCCTAATTATAAGATGTCGAACTTGCATCCCATAGATCTGTCAAATGGGTGGGGTCGGATCAAGTTTGGATCGGGTCATAAATGGTCTGATCCAAATTGACCCATTAACCTGTTTATGACCCATTTATGCGCAATGCAATTTTCTTAATACATATCCAACCCGACTCATACCCAATTCATATCCGATTAGATTCATATTGCTAAAACACTTCAATATTTAATTAAATATAGGAAAATTCATATCCAAGCTGAAATAAGAACGCGGAATGAGTAAGTGCAACATTAAATGAGGGCGAGAGAAATGCGTTGAGTTCAAATTAGTTGTAAACTCATTTATGACTTATTTTCGATCTATTTACGACCCATTTAATAATAATATAAGACTTCTATTCATTTATAATCTATTTACTAAATATAACTAACTTATTTATGATTCATTTACTGATATATGAATTAAGAAATGGATTTATAATCTATTTTGACAGATTTATTTCGTACCGACGGCACGAGCCCTCGGGCGCGTGAATTGTAGTGGCGTGGGCTCTCTCTCACTGCGATAGCTAGCTTTCGGGACGTTGCTCCCCTAGAGTCCACATCGATACATGGCTCGACTAATCGGATAACCATTTGGCGTTACGGAACAAATAATGGGATGAGCAATTATTGAACCCCGCATTAGTAATTAATGGCGTAGGCCATGATCTCATCCACTTGATATGTGGTGGGGGGGTGTTCCATGCCCGACCAAACTTTACGAGCCCTGTCTTTATCCCAACAAAAAAACAAAAAAAAAAAAAAAGGACGAAAACTTTTTAAGGGTTCGTCACCAGAATTTGCCACGTGGAATTAAATGAGCCCAGGCTCGAAATTCCGAAATAATAATCGCTTTTCGCGCGCCTTCCCCCCCTCCCATGTTGGATTAAATAGGTGGAAAAAAAATCATGCATGCTTTTTCCTCGTACGACGAGGCTAGATTCACGGTCCCTTTTGCTCCCTGCTGACGGCAGCAGGGCTCCGTTAGTCCGGCCCCGCGTGACGTGCGCGGTGACGTCATCGATCTTGGTTCATGATTAGAGAGAGAGAGAGAGAGAGAGAGAGAGCGTCGTTTCGGGGCTTACGATTCGAGCTTTTTTGGATAAGCAGCCACAAGAGTCCTTGGCCCTCTCGTCTTGACTCGTCCTGGGGCTTCCGATGAAAGCGGGGAAACGGACAAGGGGCGGTGTCGCTGCCGCAAGCGAGGACGCCCTCGCCATGTGTGATGTCGGTTTCGCGCTGCACGTCACGCGTGAGATCGGTTTGGGTTGCCCGACATGGCGAAGAGTTAATATCCCGAAAAATTCTAAATTAATATATTTATAATAAATTTATCGCAAATTAATTTTTGAATGATGAAAAAACTTCAAATTGAAACGTCGATGATAAATTTATTCCGAACTAATTTTTGGGTCATCAGAAACCCCCAAACTTGTACACGCGTAACATATTTGCCCTTCATTAATTTTCGCCAAATTTTGATGGCCTAAAAATTAGTTTAGGATAATTTATTATATATAAATGTTGGATGAAATCGTTCTCAAAAGAAACTATCATGAATTAATGCGGCTTTGGTCTGCACCGTTCTCTACGGAATGAGAGAAATGGAAAGCTAACAACAATAGATGCTGGTGATCGGAGATGGTCGATTCGCGTCGATTAGTGTTCTCCAGGCTTCTCATCCGTGGTTCCACGAGAGGAAAGTTTTGTTTTCTTCCTTCATCTCTCCCCATTTTGGTTGTGTGCGAGAGCTTGAAGTAGTTGGGGACAAATTGGATTAGGGTTAGGGTTTC
Source organism: Syzygium aromaticum (assembly GCA_024500025.1). Lineage (NCBI taxonomy): Eukaryota > Viridiplantae > Streptophyta > Magnoliopsida > Myrtales > Myrtaceae > Syzygium > Syzygium aromaticum. Next base: position 17,840,763 of record CM044892.1, on the reverse strand, counting down.
GAAATTGGAGAATTTCTTTCAATTTGCGATTTAGGATTTATATTTTGAGGCAACGTTGTAGACGTCGTTGTTTAGGGCTCTATATGCTGACTGGGTACGTAGGCAAGCCACATTAGTCAAGAAATTAACCAATCTCACTATTGATTCGTTCTTGCTGTGAAATTATCTTAATTAGACAGCCATACAACCTTACTGCCAAAAAGGGACGTGGATCGGCCGTCCCTCTCTGCGAGTGCATTAAAAGTTACAACGATCTCATCGCCAGTTCAATTTTCATCTCGATATTTCATCGAACGATCTCACCGCCGATAAGATTGTGGGCACGGCTCGCTTGGCTACAGGACAAATCGAATATTGCATGACGTGACACTTGTGAGTTCTCGTAATAACGCCTAAAGGAAATAGTTACCGTTAATTGATCCTCCCAATCCCGTATCAGATAAAATAGAATGTCATATTAAGTGATCGAGTGCCTCGGAAAGCCTAGCAGGGATGTACATCCTCCCCACTTACTATTTACCAAAAATAATCAATCACACCGCAAACGATTGCGTTCCATGCATTCGCGGAAACATTGAATTCGATTGGTTTGGAGAAAGGATTGTCGTTTGGACCCACGATTTAAACTTCTCTTTTTTTAAAAGGATTTTGTCTGTTTTCACATTGGGTTAGGATTAGAAGCTGTCGGGAAACATCCCCATTTGCGTGGACCTCACGCTCACCAAAGTCACCAACGTGCGATTCGCCCGTCGACTCAAAAGCTTGCTCGGAATTTGATACATCTTTCTTGTGTTCCCATCATAATGTCGCCCACTCGTATTATCCTTGGAGGCCATGCTCGCCGAGCTGTGGATAGAAACTCGGCCAATGCACGTTCCGATGCACGTGTGGGCACGGCGGTTCGCGCGTCTCTACTGGGGATTGGTCGAGCCACGGGATTCGAAAACCTCGTATTATAAAGAAGAGCAAAATCAGCTGATTATTTCAGGTCGGCTCTACAGCTTTGCGAGTAAGATACTTTTCTTCTCTTTCGGAAGCCAGTGCAATGAATACATCACGCAATAGTCAATAGAGGTGATCATTGGACTGGCCTTGATGAAAGAGGGTCCATCACTACCACCGAACATATATCACCATTTTTCAATCAATTGACCACATGACGGTCATGTGAGTGTCAATTGTGTTTCGACTTGCTAGGTTGATTATGACACCGAAGCCAGGGGCGGTATGACCATTGAAGCATTCATCTGGTTTTGATTGCTGCTAATTTTTCTCCATCGATTTGATGACTAGTAGGTAAAGATGTTGGTGGGTTTAGTTCACTCTCATGTGGACCTTCAGTACGAGTTGCATGTTATGATCTCGATTACAAATGAAAGAGACACTAGTTGTCCATAAATTTTAGTCCAATAGATAATATTATTCTTAGATTTTTAATTCGTTCAATTGGGTCATTATACATTTCCTAAATGTTATTCTAATCCATACATGTTCAATTTGTTCAATTTAGTCCCTCAACTATCGAAATATTTATAAAGGCCAAAAATGTATTAAAAAGATCGCCATATTTTTTTTGGCTAAATTATGAAATGGATCGAAATGAGAAGATATTTTAAAATCCGGGCAAGCAAGTAATTATGAAAACTTTTGACATTTTATCGAAAGTTGAGAGATATGATTGAACAAATTGAAAGTTTACGAACTAAATTGAATATTCAGAAATGACTCAAGGACCAAATCAAATGAATTAAAAGCTCAATGATGACATTGCACATCAAGTTAAAATTTATGAAGCGTTTGTATCATTTTCTTGAATTACAAATTATGGGACTTGAATCCCAGATCAGTGGTACGACACTTCATGTGCAGCTTACAGTACGTGCCATGGGCTCTCCCCCGTTAAAGGCTAGCTTTAGGGATGTAATTCTCCTAAGGTCCATGTCATTGCACGACTTAAATAATCAGATAACATTATTGAATCCCCATCAATATTTAATGGCATAGGGTCACGATCATCATCCACTTGACGGCGGTTCTCATGCCAATTCTAGGCTGGCCAACAAAAAAGAAAAATTAAGCAAATAGGCATGCAATCCTACTAATAAAGGGATCGGAGGGGAGGGGATGCTAATTTAACAGTTGCGGGGTTTGACTCCCGCGCTTTGTAAGAGGCAGAGCAAAAGCCGATGAAGAGAGTTAGAGATAGGACATACAAAAAAAAAATTAAGAATTTATCACTAGAAATTGCCAAAGGGCAATTTAAAGAAGGGAGGCTTTAAATTCGAAATAGTTATAGCTTTCTGTATGCCTACCATGTTAATATGGATGAATAGGTGAAAATCTTCCGAAAGGAACAAGGGCACATAGGCATTTAGGTTGAAATTCCCTCAATTATTTTTTCCTCGTTGTGTCGTACAACGAGAGCTAGATACATAGTCCTTATCGTCAGCTGGGCAAATTATCAAATCAATCCTAAACTTATTATACTGATGCTAATTCAGTCATAAACTTTTGCGCGAAATTCTAATGTGGTCCTTCCGACCAAGTTTCACTGAAAATCGCCGATATAGCGGTTCATTTATCACCGACCGTCCTATGTGGCACATCGTCACTTTAGCAATTTCCAATGAAAATAGGCCGGAATGATTACATTGAAATTGTGCACGAATGTTTAGGATTAAATTAGCAAAATTCAATAGTTCATGATTGAATTGATATTCATATACAATAAATTGAGGATTGATCAAATAATTTCACCTGCCAATGTCGATCGAGTTTCTTTATTGCACTCTTCCTGACGTATGAGGCGATGTAAGTAAGGTGAGTATAATAAATCTCGATTCTTGGTAAGAGAGTTTCTCCTCGGTTTACAATTCGACCTTTCTAAACTAATGTTTGCCTGGACTAGTCCGACCTCAGCAATTCGTTTGTAAAGTGGAACATTAGATTGACGAAAGACCTCATGTATGGCGTCATATTTTCACTCGTCATGGATGACAAAAACGTGATTAGCTCGTTGACTCCTGAAGTCCGTCTGAGTGCTTAGGAAGTTTAGCTTCAACTTTTAGTAGGTTATGCGTTGCGGTTTTCACGGCGCCGCGCGTTCCCGTTAATCTTGGAGGGGCCATGCTCGCCTCGCCGCCCTGTGGATGGAACTTTACTCGATGCACATAGATGCCGCAATGTGTGTGTATCCGTGAGGATTGGTCAAGCTCTATGATTCGAGTGGCTCGTGTTATCAAAAAAGTTATCACTTGGTCATACCGCTTCAGTTATCCAAACCTAATAGACTAAACACTCCTCTTCTCTTTGGGAAGCTAGTGCCGTGAATGCAAGTTGCTTAATCTATTGTGCTACCCAAGCCTTCCCCCCCAAAACATAAGAGTAACGGAAGAATGTTCGGCCCGAGCTTTGAGCCTAAGTCGGGCAAAGCCGTGCTTTCTGGTCGATGGGGGCTGTCCGCTCATTGATTGCCTCCAATGGCGACCTACGAAGATACGAGCGAACGATAGCTAAACAAAGAAAGATGTGATAGGTTTTCCAATTCCAATCGCCAAATTAGCTGAGATTGCTTAATTGCTCAGCATTCCTAGCAACCTCATGCAATCATCCAAATGGGCTGAATAGGCCCAGGATCTTCTTAATGGGCTTGGACCAGCTACGTGGCCCATTGGGCCGGGCCCGCTTGTGGAACTTCTCCATCGGAGGAAGCAAAACTGAAGCTCTAGGAAGAGCCTGACATTGTCAAAATTCCTGATCCTAACATAACCAACAAAAAAGAAAAGAGGACAGCAGAAGGCGAGAGTGTCCCCATTGAAGAAGAAAGGGCCGCGTTATCTTATCATCTACATCGATTCTCGAAGCTCGAAGATTAACGGTCCACGTCGCCTTGTGGACTTATTGGGGAAAGACGGCTTGCTTGCGCCTCGTGGGTCGACGATGTTGCGGCCGACCGACTCGTGTATGCACAGATGCGCGTCGAGCCTAGCCTGCTAAGGTTTCGGGCTAGATTCGATATGGTAAACTTTCCAAAGGAAGATATGCCTCCACGGCGCATGCTCATGGAAAAGAATCGCCTGCTCGAATTTAATCCGGCCTCAAAAGGTCTAAAGCATTGTCCATTCGGTCTCCCCGCTCGGGTCTCTCGGCTCTCGATCCGGCGTATTTTCATCCCCGAGAGTTTTCTGCGCGTGAAAAGAGAGAATCTATCCTTCTTGGGACCAGGAGCATATATCCAGCCTAGGTAAGATAAGATTAGGACGAACTTTCGGCGATTCTTTACTGAGATGCATGACGAGACTTCGCTCGACATTTTTCACGTCTCCAGCACTGAACGACGCACGCTACGCGGTCGATAAGATGGGTTGTGCTGGCGCGCGTAAATATATCGACTTGTGTTGAGCGAGAGTGACGCGGCAACAACTTGATTTGATGGAAGAAATTTTTGAAGGTGAAACAATTGCAACTCGCGCAAAGAAAAAAAGATGATAGATAGAATTTTCTGACTCAATATATTTCACTCTCGTAAAAAAATTGCAAAACTCCCCTATTTAAAGAAAAGTTACATGACCCTTATCTTTCCTGAAATATAACTAGAAGGAATATCTCACAATATCTTATCTTATCTCTTCATATCTAATCATATCTCTTAATATCTCACCATATATCTGAAAGAACAATTATTTCACCTAAAAACATGAAAAATCAAAATATGGAAATATATACAGACTCAAAAAATGAAACAAGTATCAACAAATTTGGTTTAATTTATAACACTCCCCCTTAAACCAAATTCTCTTCCGTCAATCATTCCAAGTAGGCTCTTGAACTTTTGAAAAGCATCGATCTTGAGAGGTATAATAAAAATATCTGCTACTTGATCTCCAGTCGACGCATACAATACTTCAACTTCATTCTCTTTAACCTGTTCTCGGATAAAGTGATATCGAACATCGATATGTTTACTTCGTTCATGAAAAACTGGATTTTTCGCCAAAGCAATAGCAGAAACATTATCAACAAAAATCTCCATTGCTTTCTTCTGCTCCATAAGAATACCTTTGAATAGTCTTCTCAACCATATTGCATGACAAACACATGAAAATGCAGCTACATATTCAGCTTCACATGTTGACAGAGTAACATTTGATTGCTTCTTTGATGACCATGTGAAAGCAGTGTTGCACAAGAAAAATACAAATCCCGTGGTGCTTTTTCGATTGGCGATATCTCCACCATATTCACTATTCGAATAAGTTCTAAGTTTGAAAGATTCAGAGCAATAATAGTGTAAGCCATGAGAAATAGTACCTTTGATGTACTGAAGTATTCTCTTTGCAGCTTTAAGATGAGATGATTTCGACTTCTCCATGTATCGACTCACAATTCCAATACTATACATAATATTCGGTCTTGTACATGTCAAGTATCTCAAACTCCCAATCAAACTTCTATAATATGTCGAATCAACATCAGCACCATCATCAAACTTCAAAAACTTGGTTCCGCACTTCATTGGTGTATTGACCGGCATACAGTTCTTCATGTTGAATTTTTTAAGGATATTTTCTGCATATCCTTTTTGGGAAATAAAAATCCCATCGACACTTTGCTTCACTTCGATACCAAGGAAATAATTCATGAGACCATTATCGGTCATCTCAAATTCTTTCACCATCAGTGCCTTAAAAGCATCAATCATCGCTGAATTATTTCCTGTAAAAACAATATCATCGACATATAAACAGACGACCAGAATATCACCTTTTTCTTACTTCAAATAGAGTGTATGCTCGTATGGAAATTAAGAGAATTCATTCGCCTTGAAATATGCATCAATTCTGGAATTCCATGCTCTCGGTGCTTGTTTAAGCCCATATAGAACTTTCTTCAATCTCAGCACTTTGTCTTCATAACCTTTCACAACAAACCCCTTGGGTTGTTCGACATAAATTTCTTCTTCAAGGATGCTATTCAAGAATGCTGATTTGACATTCATTTGATAAATCCGCCAATTATTTTGAGCAGCAATGGAAATAATCAATCTAATCGTTTCCATGCGGATAACAGGGGCAAAAACTTCATCATAGTTAATTCCAGCTTTTTGCTTGTACCCCTTCGTGACTAATCTAGCTTTGTATCTTGTCACTTCACCTTTCTCATTCTTCTTGGCCTTGTACACCCATTTAACACCAATCGATTTCTTGTCCTTCGGAAGATCAGCAAGCTCCCATTTGATTTTTCTTGATGGCTTCAATTTCTTCGTTCATGGCTTTTTTCCATTTTTCTTCTTTGACCGCATCATCATAGGCAAGTGGTTCATAATCTGCAAGAAAACATATAAGATGAAGCTCTTCGGTAGCTTCGTAAATTTCAAACAATATTCTTGATCTTGGCACTAGCGGTTTATCAACACTATTGAAGATGATGGTGTTGAGGAACTTGAAGAAGATGTTGGAGAAGAAGGTGAAGGTAGATTCTTCAACTCCGTTTGATCGGAATCACCACGAAAATTCGCTTTTTCTTTTAGATTTTCTTCCCACATTTCATCTTTATCGAACTTGACATATCTACTTACATATACTTTCAAAATGTTATGGTCAAATAATCGATAGGCTTTGGATGATGAGTCATACCCGATAAAGATGAGCTTTTTGCTCTTGTTTTCAAGTTTTGATCTTTTTTGGTCCGGGACATAAGCATATGCAATGCTCCCGAAAAATCTCAAGTGCAAAACACTTAGTGTTCTCCTGGTTCATACCTCTTGTGGAGTTACACCTTCAAATCCATATGTGGAACATCTATTTTGAAGATAGATGGCACACAAAATAGCTTCAATCCAAAGTTTCTTGGACAAATTTTTGTTCTTCCACATGCTTCGAACCATATCAAGAATAGTTTTATTTTTCCGTTCAGCCACACCATTTTGTTGAGGAGAATACGGGGCCGTCAAAAAACGCCGAATACCATGATTTTCATATAATTTGTTGAATATGGCTGAGGTGAATTCTCCACCACGATGAGTCCTCAAAGCCTTCATAAAATAACCGCTTTCGTTTTTAGCCAGGTTCTTGAATTGTTTGAAAGTATCGAACACTTCTATCTTTTCTTTCAAAAAATACACCCAAGTTTTTCGAGTAAAATCATCAATAAAAGTAACAAAATATCGATGGTTACCATATGAGTGAGGATTGATCGGGCCACACAAATCAGAATGAATCAACTCAAGCGGCTTCTTCGCTCGATAAGTCGTCTCTTTCAGAAAGCTAGTTCTGGAATGTTTGCCGGTAACACACCCTTTACATAATTGATTGAGATGATCAATACGTGGTAAGCCATAAACCATTTTCTTGCAAGAAAGCAAATTGAGTCCGCCAAAATTGAGATGATCAAACCTTAAATGCCACAACCATGAAGGATCATCTACGCATGCCTTTAGACATCGAGACATCTCACTTTTTATATTGAGAATAAACATCCCATTCTTCGACATCTTCACATTTGCAATCGGTTTATTATTTCGATCTCTCAACATAAGATTAAGATCTTTCATATTAACAGTATAACCTTTTTCCAAAAATTGTCCCAAACTCAAGATATTGCTTGACACTTTTGGAACATAATAAACATTGGTAATAAACTGATGTGCACCATCCTTTAAGCGAACCAAAATTGTACATTTCCCTTCAACAAGAATTTTAAAGTTATCACCGAATGAGACAGTCCCATTAATTGTCTCATCTAACTCGGCAAATATTTCCTTTTTCCCTTACATGTGATTGCTTGTGCTGGTATCCAAATACTACGTGTCGCTTTGACCTTCTTCATATTCTTTGAATGCCAATAAGAGAACTTGACCAGCATCATTCACCAAGTTCGCCTTTTCGTTTGCTCTGCTACTTTCTTTATTCCGGCAGTTAGAAGCATAATGGCCAAGTTTATTGTAATGATAACATCAGATTTTAGATTTATCATACCATTGACTTGTTGAGTTCTTTTCTTTTCCACAAACACTTCTTTAGTACTGGTATCCTCCATCGCTTCGAGCAGGATCTCCTTTGCTTTGTCCACGACCTCTTCCACGAAAGTGACCTCAGCCACGACTACAATCACGATCTTGATTTGTCCCGCGATTTTGTACGGGGTCTCTTCTTTGCTTTTTCTCATCTCGAATGGTCAATTGCGTTTGGAGAACTTCCTCTACCGATTCAATCTTTTTCTTTCTAAACCTTTCTTCATGGGCTTGTAATGAACCCATAAGTTCATCAACCGTCATGGCATCCAAGTTTTTGAATTCTTCAATTGCAATCGCAATATGATCATACTTCTTGTCTAAGGACCGAAGTATTTTCTCAACAATATGAACATCGGAAACGTCTTCTCCGCTTGTTTTCATCTGATTAACAATTGCCAAAATTCTCGTGAAATAATCAGCAATCAATTTAGATTCTTTCATATGAATTACCTCGAATTCGTTTCTTAAGGTTTGAAGGCGAATCTTCTGAACTTTTTAAACTCCTTGATGTATGTTTTGAAGAATCTCCCATGCCTCTTTAGCGGTAGTGGCATTCGAAATTTTTTCGAACATGGAATCATTTAACGCTTGATAGATAATCGATATGGCATATTGATCTTTCGTTTGAACCTTCTCCAAGGCATTCCTTTGATTCTGGTTCAAGGTGGCTTCATCCTCTGGCTCATCATAGTCAGTGTTAACAAGTTCCTACACACTATAGGCACCGAGTAAAGCTTTCATTCTAACAGCCCAATTACCATAATTTTCTTTGGTAAGACGAGGGTATTGAAGAGGAAGTTGATTGTTTGTTGAGGTCAACATCACGAACCGTAGGCTCTAATACCAATTTGTTGAGCATCAGAGACGCGGCAACAACTTGATTTGATAGAAGAAATTTTTGAAGGTGAAATAATCACAACTCGCGCAAAGAAAAGAAGATGATAGATAGAATATTCTGACTCAATATATTTCACTCTCGTACAAAAATTACAAGACTCCCTTATTTAAAGAAATGTTACATGATTCTTATCTTTCCTAAAATATAACTAAAAGAATATCTCACAGTATCTTGTCTTATCTCTTAATATCTAACCATATCTCTTAATATCTATCTGAAAAATAATTATTTTACCTAAAAACATGAAAAATCAAAATATGAAAATACAGACAGACTAAAAAAAAAAAATAAGTATGAACAAATTTGGTTTAATTTCTAACAAATTGCACACATAGTCCACGCGATTCTCCCTGTCTGCATGAACCTACTGTGCCGATGACCAAATTCCGATATGCGCACCCAATATCACTTCATGGGCGTTGTGCAAAAAGAAAGTGAAAGCGAGAATCGCAAAAGCTATCAGCCTGTCAACATTAGTATTAGTATTCTCTGTCTGCATGTCTCACTAGCTTGTGAAGCGTAGCGTTTTACACATAGGACGAGTGCGACCCCATTAAATCGTGCACTCACATGAAGGATAACATCTTTGCCTGGTCGTCCTCTCTCTCTCTCTCTCTCTCTCTCTCTCTCTCTCTCTCTCTCACCAGTAACTCGCTCATTCTTCTGTACCCGAACGAGGAGGTGCCTCGAGCTCTCGGTCGTCGTTGACGATGCGCGAAGGAGGCGGCGGCGGCGGGAGGAGGAGAGGAGGGAGACTGGGGTCGGCGGCGGAGCAGGAGGAAGACGAAGAGTACGAGGTCGATATGGGATCGGAATCCCCCAAGCCGTCATGGAGGTCGACCTTCGGGCTCATGCTGAGGAGCGAGTGTTCGTGGAGAGGCTCGCTCGCGAGATGGGACGCCTCGACTTCTTCTTCTCCACCGCCAGAGTTCGTCATTCTTCCAAATAACTGGTAAGTGTGGCGACTCTCCGTCTCGAAAAGCACGACCTCCGTAACACGATATCTACGTATGTTTTTTTCTTTGTGGTGTGTGATTTACTTATGTCGAATCGGATATAAAAAACGAGTCCATAAAACGGGTTATTGGCGCATAGCTATACATGGTTATCTCGACCGCGTTTTGGGGATCGCGATTGCCACGGTACGGTAGGACAGCACTCGGCTCCTCGAAAGAATAGGAGGCGGAACGAGTAAGGCTATGTGTCATGATCGATTAGCCTCTCCCATCAGTTGTCGCCGCAATCGATGGTATGAACACGGGGAAAAAAGATTTTTGGAACGCTTCGTTGCGCGTGTATGATATTCTTCGTGGAAGATAATTTTCCAAAAAACCGATCTTTTCGATATAACTCGCCCATCGAATAAATATTTCTTTTCTTTTTATTTTCCTTCATTTGCCGACACACACGTAAAGGATCTTCTCTTTACCTTGAACTAATCGTATAAATCATGAAATAAGTTTGTCGTAAATTTTTTAGTGACATTTCACGGGCGGACATTGAAAGTGGCTTTCTACTATGGGGCCATGCACGTGACGGATAGGAACTTTTTTTACGCAATAATTAACGAGTGATTAAATGAACATGCAAGATGGCAATTATTGCAAAATAAAAAAAGAAATCATGATTTTGACAAACTTTATTGTATTTTTTTGGTCGAAGAAAAAAACAAATTTGCCAAAACAATCGTATATTTTTGCAAATGTGGGAAATTAATCTTTTTGTGGGGGGGGGGGGTCAATTGAAAAATTAATTGAATAGCGGTAATTTATAGATTCGCAGAAGGGAAATGCGGAATTTATATCTGAATATTGACCATGGAGATATTTCTAATTGCCGAAAAATATTTAAACTATTTTAATGATTTTCGATTCATGAGCTGAAATTTTTCAAGATTTTGGCCCCCTGAAGAATAATAAATTGGCGCCAAAAACTGAGCCGCACACGCACGCACCATTCTCTCTCTCGCAGCAAGCACGACGGGGATAACGATGAAAAGGGCGGTGACATTGTGCGGAAATGATGCAGGCGGTACGTGCTATGGAAGCACTTCATCTTGATATGGGCGGTGTACTCCTCCTTCTTCACCCCGCTCGAGTTCGGGTTCTTCAGGGGGTTGCCGGAGAACCTCTTCCTCCTCGACATCGCCGGGCAGTTTGCTTTCCTGGTCGACATCGTGATCCACTTCTTCGTCGCCTACAAGGACTCCCATTCCCACAACATGGTCTTCGACAGTTCCCAGATCGCCCTGAGGTTGGCTTGGCTCGGCTTGGCTCGGCTGTGTCTTTGTTCGCTTTGTGCTCTTTGAATTTTGCAGGGTTCTTGCGTTTCTTGAACATAGATTAGTGGGGGTGGTCTTGATTCTTGTCGTGTCTGGCAATTCATGTTGTGCTTGCTGCGTGTTGTTTGATTAGGTACTTGAAGTCTCGATTCAGCGTGGATCTTCTGGGTTGTCTCCCCTGGGATGCTCTTTATAAGGTATAGATTCTGTTGCCCTTGTTCTCGCTGCCATCGCCATGCTCGTCCAACGCTACTCCTTGATTATTTCTGCCTATCTGATGGTGCAATGGTACGCCAAAATGGTGATTTGGAGAGAAATATGCCACTGAAGTTGAGTCACAGCGGTATTTAATTGGTTTTAGAGGAGAGAGCAAAACCTTTGAATCGGTGGATGCTTTTACGAGGAGCTTCAAATAATCGATAGTTTCATTCGTGTAGCCCCGGAGCGAGATTTGTAAAAAAGAATCCAGATTTTGTTCGCTAGGGAGAATGGTGAATGGTTCCGTTGCCGTGCTGTTGTTGAGTTTCCTTTTCTTTGATCAGATCTGTGGGAAGAAGGAGCCAGTCAGGTACATGTTGTGGATTAGGCTAAGTCGGGCGCTCAGAGTGACGGAGTTTTTCGAGAAGATGGAGAAGGACATTCGGATCAATTATCTCTTCACTAGGATAGTGAAACTTCTCGTCGTCGAGCTCTACTGCACGCATACGGCTGCTTGCATCTTTTACTATCTTGCTACCACTTTGCCTCCTTCCAAGGAATCATACACGTGGATCGGGAGCTTGAAGATGGGTGACTATAGCTATTCGCACTTCAGAGATATTGATCTTTGGAAGCGCTACGTCACATCTCTCTATTTTGCCATTGTCACAATGGCCACTGTTGGTAAAGACCTTTCCTAATGTTTTTTGGCAGTGTGACATGATTTGTTGTTTGACAAGAGTTACCGGTTTCAAATACAAGGTGCATTATCACCTTGACAATGTTAATCTCTAGATGAACCGGTTTCATGATTTTCGTGAATAGGTAACTTATCAATAAGTTTGGTGCGTGCACAAGCTCTAAATTGTGATTCTCAGCTAACTGATTCAGACGGCAATGCCATTTCAAAAGAAGAAAAAAGATAAATCAATGACTTCAAATCAAAGTGAGAATTTTCGTTTATGGACTGATCCAGTTTCTGTTTTTCAGGCTATGGAGAGATACATGCAGTAAATGTCAGAGAGATGATATTCATAATGGTTTATGTGTCTTTCGACATGATCCTTGGTGCTTACTTGCTTGGTAACATGACGGCCTTGATAGTGAAAGGATCAAAGACGGAAAGGTTTAGGGATAAAATGACCGAACTTATCAGATACATGACTAAGAATAATCTTGGAAAGCAAATTAGTGATGAGGTCAAGAACCATTTGCAACTCCAGTATAGTCACACGTACACTGAGGCTACTGTTCTTCAGGATATACCAAACTCTATCCGCACAAAGGTATGACCATATCTCGATGCATCTCTCTATATTATTTCGAGAAAACACTGCCACAAATCAAAACATTCCATGTTGTATTGGAAGATTAATACCATTTCGCTCAATCTCATGTTTTGGCAATTTGATATGAGTCATGTTGATGCGGTTACACATTTGTTTCACTGTTTCCCCAGCATACAATCTCCAATATACTTGTTTTTCATAATTAAAAATTTAGCAGCAAGTTTAAAGTTGCAGCAAAGAGCAATTTTACCCTAAGAGTGAATTGGAGGACAAGCAAAACGAAGACTGTATAACCAATCTTTTTGCCTCCTCGCTATTTTTTAGGATAGAAGATAGCTATATGCCCTCACTTAAAAGATTAGTCGCCAAACTTAGGATAAGTTTCTAAAGTGGCTCATTGGTAACCTAATTATCAGTCTATATAGTGTGCCTATTTCTTGCCTTAACTAGATTGTTATTCAATATATATATATATATCATTCAACACTAACAAAATCATATTGAGATGCTTCTTTGGAGTCAATCTTGTTCATCTCTTGAGATGAAAGGACAGGAGAGTCAGAGTCAACCTTTACTTTAAGGTTGATTTGGCTAAACCAACAGGCAAGCAGGCAAAATGTAGAACTGCATTTTCTGGCTAAAATCTCAGTCTCATGTCAATTAGTATGTGCGACTTGTAAGCCTACGGATAGAAATAAGTTCCATTTGTTCAAACTTTCAATTAGTATGCAGCAAAAATAACTCGTCTCTGAAGCATGTTTTATTCAGTGTCTTTTATTTTTATCAGACCTTTCGTGAAAAGAATCAACCAGTGCTTTCTGTACTGTAGTCACATCTTCTTTTTACGCAACTACAATTCACGAGAGACCAAATCGTTGTGTTTGATGTTTTGTGGTGATCAACCATATAGTATTTGATATGTGTCATGAGTCATTGCATAATATTCTTTGCTTTCTGCTGTAAGTCAGTGGAACATATGTTTAATGACTAATCCTTTCAATGCTGTAGATCCAGCAAAAGTTGTATAAGCCAGACATTACTAAAGTCTCTCTTTTCAAGGGCTGTTCTCCAGGATTCATCAAGCAGATAGTAAGGCAATTTGTTAAATGTACTCAATTACGTTAATAAGCAAACAGACAGTACTAACTGTCTGCTGTCTTCTGCTTACAGCCTACTTAATAAACAGTAGAAATAATACTATAATAGGAAGAAAAAATGGTCAATTAAGCCTCTTCTGTCACTCTTGTTTATCAGGCAATGAGAGTGCATGAGGAATTTTTCCTCCCGAGAGAAGTGATCATAGAACAGGGAACTGGGGTTGACCAGCTATACATCATCTGTCATGGTTATCTGGTATGACTTCCTCTACCAGTGAATCTACATTATCTACTTCTTTCCGGTCATTCTCCATAAAAAAACTGTCTCTGTTTCCCTTTAACCAACTCAGCTATCTAAATATGTTGACAGTTCCTGGATCTTACACTTTTGTAAAATTGGCTTAGTCTTGCAAAGTTTATATTTTCTTGAATGGAAATGAGCTTTGAATAACACCATTTCAAGTGAAGCAAGCCTCAATCAACTTGCACTGCGAATAATTTCTTACAGTTGGAATTCAGGCTGATTATTTGCCTATATGTATGGCAACTGAGCTAAGTCGAAATATTGATACCACCAGAATGCGTGTTCGGGGCATCATTGAGATCATGTCTAGACCCTCGCTGTTTGAAACTGGGACTTGGTTGAACTGTCTTTGTATGTGATCACAGAAAGAAGGAACTTTTAGCGTCATGATACAATTGGTACTTGGATTTTGTGATTGTATGGACATCAAGTTAAAGTTTAGCACCTTACTATGTAACTTCCGAAAAAAGCGAAAACCATTTGTTATAATATTCAAATTGGATTAATTGGCTTGATTGATTTTGTCGGCAGGAAGGAGTTAGAAAAGAAGACGATAAAGAGGAAAGGTTCCCCATGAACTTGCCAAGTTATAGCACGCTAGGAGAAATCCCACTACTCTGTAACACCACTTTGCCTTACACTGTTAGGGCATGTGAACTATGCAAGCTCTTACGCCTCAGCAAACAATCCTTTACCGAGATCCTCGAGATATATTTTTCTGATGGACACATTATCTTGAACAACCTTCTTGAGGTGATTCATGTGCCGATGCTTGACCTATTTGTTTTGCTTCTTCCATTCCTGGCGACTCTTTCACCGGTCAGAGTTCCTATAGTTTATCTGGCCAAAAAACCCACATTTACTCAATTGCAGCATCTATGAAATTGACAGGGAAAAGACTCGAACCTCTGCAAGCAGCTGTTGGAATCGGATATCACACTTTATATCATGCAGCACGAGTCAGAGCTGGCGACAAGGCTGAACTGTGCGGCCCATGATGGAGATCTATATCGCTTGAAGCATCTGGTAGCTGCTGGAGCGAATCCCAGCTTGACAGATTACAGTGGGAAGTCTCCTTTGGTATGATCTCTCAATTGCTTGATCATTCTTGGCATCTATAATCTGTATAAGGGTGGCTGAAAAATCCAATTATTACAAGTATTAAGCTTCATCATGGCCTCTTTCCTTTAAATCATGATTATGCAAGTGCTTAGGGGAACAAAACTTTTGGCATTCCTAGAAGCGAATATGGAGAGAACTAAAGAAGCCAGCTCCGTGAAACAAAGGATTTTCTTAGCACACCACCTGAACTTTTGTTTTCTAGTAACAGCATGTTGCTGCTTCAAGGGGACATGAGGAAATCGTTATTTTCCTACTCGAACAGCACGTATGCATCAACAGTCCAGGTTAACCACTTAGCTCACTATAACAGCTTATATCTGTATTATGTATTGTGATTGTTTTTCATATCAACAGTGTCCTTCACACGCGATTAGTAAATCATTGCATTTGGTTGATGACTAATCAGATGAATCTGGAAATACCCCACTGCTGGAAGCTATCAAGCATGGCCAGGATCAGGTTGTTTCCTTACTTGTCAAAGCAGGTGCTTCGCTGATAATAGATGATGCTGGTGGTTTCCTCTGTACCACCGTTGCAAGAAGGGACACAGATCTCTTGAAGAGGATTTTGGCTAATGGAATCAATCCAAACGTTAAAAATTACGACTCCCGAACACCGCTTCATTTAGCTGCTTCTGAAGGATTGTACTCGGTTGTGCATTTACTTCTAGAAGCAGGAGCAAGCGTTTTACCTAAGGACAGGTCCAAAACCATATGCAATTTATTCAAAAGCAATTAGCTGCTAGTTAGGGGATTTTATCTTCCCAGATGCTGTCATATCTCGCATAAGTCATCAATTTCTTCATTCTTGTAGATGGGGAAGTACTCCACTTGATGAAGGCCGTTTAAGTGGAAACAAGAATCTCATCAAGCTGCTCGAAGATGCGTGGACTATTCAAATCTCGGAGTTTGCAGATTCATGCCATCTTCAAGGTGACTTCATCTCCTAGTAAATCATAACATGCCAAGATACAGTGTGAGCATAGACGAAAATATTGTATTGGACACAGGTTTATGATCAAATCCAAAAAGGATTGGACGAGTACCCATTTCTTCGCAATCTTCTGCTTTTGATGGTCACAGGATGGCGATATCATCTATATTGTCCTTCTTTTTATTAGGAGAGGCCATTCCAGTTCTTTATTACATGTTGATAGAATCTTTTTCTTTTAGTTGGAGTGGCTCAGTATATGAAGAAGGCCCTTTAGTTCAAAACCATCTCTGTAAACTACAAGAATTTTTTGTTGCCCGCAGCTGATAGGATGCAGAAAAGGAAATGCACCGTGTTTCCTTCCCACCCGTGGGACACGAGCGACGAGAGAGGAAGGCGAGGGATCATGCTATGGGTTCCACGAACCTTGCAAGAGCTGATAGAGGCAGCCAAACAGCAGCTCCACGTTTCAACCAACTCGTGCATCTTGGCAGAAAACGGCGGCAAAGTAACCGACGTCGACATGATCAGTGATGGTCAGAATCTGTATCTGGTGAGTGGCGCGCGATGAACAGCAACAGCGGCACCAAAGTAGACGGTCAGTGCGTTATATGCTGCAGATGCAGTCAAGCAGGGACCTTCACTTTCTCACTATGGAACCTCATTGTTCCTTCTTTTGTCGCAGTATTAAGAACCATTGCTTGATGTGAATTCTACGCTAGCTTTCTCGATTACACTCCCTTCACCTTGTCTTGGGTCGAGATGAACGAACATATCAGTCGAGATCAGACGTGAAAGTGCTTCGGCAATCTTTTGAAAATGCAGGGAAACTCCGCGGTGTCACAAGTGTTTTCACTGGAGAGGTCTTTGCATTTGACTGAGAAATATTACGAGGAGTTGTAAGGAACATTGCTGAAACATAGCGTTGCAATACTTTACAATGCGTAACGAAAGGTCTCGATCGATATCATATTGTACTATTAATAACACAAAGAAATTTACTATTAACTTAAATAGATTACTATTATTATTGGAATATATGCACTAGAAGTCCTAAAACTTGTCACAAAAGTACAATTGAGTCCTCAAACTTATAAAATGGGCACTCGAATATTAAAACTTATCAAATTGGTTCAATCGAGTCCTAAAAGTAACACTGTCTAATTTATTAACGAAAAATGCTGACGTGGCGCTAATGTGTCTTATTTTATTAATTTTCTTGAGACACGTGGCGTGTAACAAGCGCTATGTTAGAAAAAGTTAAAAAAATAAATTAAATTAGAAAAAGCTATTACAAAAAAATAGAGAGCCACTGGCCAAGCCCTCGCCGGTGGCCATTGCCACATCTGCCAGGAAAGGTCGGCGGAGGTCGCCTGGGCCTTCCGGAAGCCCGGTGACCCTCGCCGACCTCAAGCGAGGCCCCACCAGTCCTCGTCGAGGGCATGCCAGCCCCGATCTAGGGGAGGGTGCGACCCTCGCTCAAATCTGGGATGAGGGTCGCACCCTCCCCTAGATCGAGGTTTGCAGGCCCTCGCTAAGGCCTCGCCTGGGGACGATGAGGGTCATCAAGCTTCAAGAAGGCCTAGGCGGCCTTCGCTGGCCCTTCCTAGCAAGGACTTGGCCATCGCCATGGCCGTTGGTTGCGGCTCCTCTTTTTTTTTTTTTAGATTTTTCTAATTTAATTTATATTTTTTGACTTTTTCTGACGTGGCGCTTTTTAGAAGCCACGTGTCTCAAGAAAATTAATAAAATAAGACACGTCGGCATTTTCCGTTAGTGAATTAAACGGTGTTAATTTAGGACTCAATTAAACCAATTTGATAAGTTTTAGGACTCGATTGCACGCTTTGCAAATTTTAGAATTCAATTGCATTTTTGTGACAAATTTTAAAACTTCTAATGCACATATCCCATTATTATTAAAATATTAGAACCACACGACCTGGAGAATTTATGATCTCCGAAAAAAAAGGTTGCGAAAGGATATTTCATGGTTAAATTAGTAATCGCGAGGATAAAGTACGTGTGCCAAAAGAAAGCAACCATCCATTAGGTAATTTACTAACTATAGAGAAAGAAATTTACTGTAAACTTAGGCAGATTACTATTTTTAGTCGAATATTTCAAACCATAGCACTCGCAAATTCTATGAAATAGAAATTGCACCATGTGAAGAAAAGCTAGGAAGCGATGTGTAAGGGCTAAACTAATATTGGTAAGGAAAAATTGCGAATGCCGACAAAAAAATTACGATCAGTTAAGTTGAATCGATCCCATTTTTAAGAAAACTTTACAAGGAGATCTAATTTGCAAAACCGGTGCACCAAGTGACGAATTCTAACCAAATGTCAGATATGACCAATTTCTTTAAAGGCACATCATTGTCACACTATTTAGTACGTGACTTTCATATGTGGATCTTAATATGCATTGCCCTTTCCTTCTCGGCTACGTTTCAAAAGACAGGTAATGTATTGAACTCTGATATGAATAGGAATGAGAAGTTCTAAAGTGGGTAGATTCAAAACTTGAAACCTGAAATCTACCTTGTAGACCATGGAATCTAACTTGGAACCGACTCCATTGGTCCGGTCTGGTTCCATGGTCCACCAAGGAATTGGCCAATTCCTAGATGTCTCTTTATTTTTTTTATCTTTTTTTATCCACATCTTTATTTACAATTGTGACAATTAGCAGTTACAACAAAATAGTATAGCAACAAAATGACGAGACATACGATACAAAACAAAGAGAAATATGAAACAATTGGGAAGTGTCCAATTCATCTCTTAATCCAGCAAAATGAAAGTTAAAGCAACAATAGAAATTCCTATCTGCCAAAAGTAACAATCCATAAAAGATGAAAAAATAAGGTGTCTTTAGCTATGTTGTTGTGGAGTGTTGAGAGTCACCGACAATTGAAAGAAACGAATTCTTTGAAGGGGGTGGAGATAAAACAATCCATGTCCCTCAATGTGCCAGCATTCACCGAATTGGAGATAGATTGGACACCGCCAGAAGTTATAAAGCACACCATTTAGCTGGGGAACCTATTACAATTCTCGGTATCGAAAGATAAATAAGCATCATCTCAAAAGTGCAAAAACTTTCGACGAGTACAAAAGGCGCGTAAGTTATGGATGAGTAATTCCAGGTTCCAAAGTGAGTAGGTTTTAGACTTAGAACCCACTCTATTGAAACTAGTTCTCAATTTTTGAAACCTAAAATCTACCCTATAGATCTTGGAATCAAACTTAAAGTGGCGAAGTAGGGTCGGTCTAGTTTCAAGGTCTACTTTGGACCGGTGCCCTCTCATAGATATGATCTTGTCTATATGATTCACTTAGTAATGCAAGGATAAAAAAAAAGGGATTTAGGCTCCGTTTGGTTTACTAAAAATATTACATTTGTGGAAAATTTTCACCAAAAAGTCATTTTCTAGGAAAATAGCAATATTTTAAAGTGTTCGGCTGAAATCCGAAAAAGATCCTGAAAATATTTTCTGTTGTTTGAGAATGAAAATCTGATTAGATTTTCCTAGATACACATACATTATTTGGGTTCTAGTGATTTGTGCATGGGCAGGCGGCGAATCAGACATGGGCACCAAGATCTGGAGGTCCAGCCGCAACGAACCCGATCCGGACATCGGGGACCTGTGCATGGGCATGGGCGCTAGGTTTCCATGCCTCGGCCTCACTTTGGTTGAGGCTGAGGCCGAAAACATTTTACTCGGGACCTTGGCTTAGGCGCGAGGGATCTGGATAGAAGCACCAGGGACGCTCGAAAACATTTCGGTCGGCTTATTTTCGCGAGAGATCCGAACGCCGGAAAAATGAGGAAAGTATTTTTTGTCGGAAAATATTTTACTCGAAACAAAACATATGCTTAATCGTAATTCCACGTGGGATCCTCGAAGCAAACACGCGAGTATTATCCCATTTTTTTATAGCAATAAATCTCCGACTCGCAATAATAACAACACCGCTCTATAGACGCTTTTTTTTATATATTTATATATATATATACAGAAAAGGAATGTGGGAAAAAGGCGGAGAAAATGAAGGAATTGGCTGTAAAGAAAGAAAGAAAAAAAAGGGGAAGAAGTTGCAAAAAACCTTGGCCATTAAGAAACGAATTGACGAAACAGAGAAAGACCTCGCGCGAGATTTTCAGAAAGCGACGAAGCAGAAGGAGGCAGAAGGAGGAAGGAGGAAGGAGAAGCAGCAGCAGCAGCAGCGATCGAGGAAGAGAGAGGAGGAGGAGGGTGGGGGGAGAGGAAGAAAATGGCGTTGCAGTGGATGATACTGGCGTACGTGGTGGCGGCCGAGGCGGCGCTGGCCCTCCTCCTGATCCTCCCTTCCCCGAAGCTCCTGAAGAACCACCTCGTCTCCCTCGTCTCCCTCGCCCTCCAGCCCGCCCTCTTCGTCGTCCCCTTTGCCGGATTCCAGCTCCTCGGTCAGTTCCCCCATCTCCCCGTTCCCCCCCCCCCCCGATCGGGTGCTTTCGCTCCCGCGAGGCGGGCTTCGATTAGATCTTGAATCGCTTCGCTACCGGCTTCCTCCGATCTCGTCGGCGGCGGCGGCGGCGGCGGCGGCGGGGTTTTTGTCCCCGCGCGGGGCTGTTTCTGAGTGTGTGTGTGTGTGTGTGGTTTCCCGTGCAGACATATATTGGAAGAACGAGCACCGCCTGATGTGTACGTCGGAGATCTGCACCGCGGCCGAGCGAGACCGATTCGAGAAAGCGGTGCGTAAATTTTAGTCTTCGCCTCGATCTTCACGGTTTTTCCGAAGATTGGTTTTCGTGTGAGATCTGGGGGGGTGGTTTTTCCCCCCCTGTTTTATTAGCCTTGTGGGAGCATCGTGGTGTACATAGGAGGGGGATTGTTGATAGTTCATAGGAACAGCCACGACGCTTTTGCTCTGCTATCGAAGTCGCGCGATGACCGACTGAAGGAAAGGAGTTTGACTAGCGGTGAGGATGACGCGAAGTAATCGTAATTCGTTGAAGGATAATGGTAGATGTGCACAATTCCGTTGGGAAAGATGGCACAAGAATATGACCATGTGATTCGTGTATAAAACTGAAGGATTCGTGCGGACAGCTTACATGAATGCCGGCATGGCAAGCATTTATAGGTCGAATCATGCCCTAGAAATGGAATTACTGAACTTCCGCGTTAAGTGTTATGTAGCAGAATTCAGAGGTGGTATTTGGATGATAAAGAAGGGATCTATTTCATCCAGGATGGTCACTTGATGGCGTGAAGAAAGAGTAGCCGAAGTTTTCTTGCGGCAGAAAAGCAAGTTTCTCGTTTTTGTTTTACTTCATTTATCAGGTAGCTTAAATAATCCACGTTAAAGTTGGCCAGTGAGGAGTAGGATGAGTTTAGATGCTTAGGTGATCATTCCTGTTAGTTCTAATGCAATAGATTTTTTCTGGAAGAGTAATGCTAGCTTTACTGAGACTGGTTCCCTATTTGTATATTAGTTTGTATGATAGATTTCTATTGGGTGTTGATCGCGGTACACTTTTATGTATGTCCATTTACTGTCTGCCACATCACTTAGATACCGGCTTTGAACACTAACCTTGGTACACTTACTGTTTCTATGAGAAAGGATTTCCTCATGATTGTTTTTCTAGCTTCCCTACTCTGGCAAGTCAAAGTCATTCACCTCAGTTTGGCTGGGTCTGTTTTTTCAGTTGAAGTAAAAAAGAGGTCTGAATTGTAGTTTGCCACGAGCTTGTGAGGGAGCTGTTGGAATTTGCTAGATGGCAGCTGCTGAATCTTCACAATGATCAGCCAGACATTTCCGTCCTCTTCCTGAGATTTTGGCTAGTAAATCAACTTTGTGTGGATGACAGTGTTTGATTTCCTAGTTTTATTCTGCCTTTGATTTAAAAGTGCCTTTGCAATAACCTTCCCAGTCCTTCCAAAGAAGATCATTCCTCCTTGTTTCAGAAACTTGAGTTGGCTGACGCTGGGTACATGCCTGTAGTGAGTTAATCATTGGCACTTTCTTCCTGTCGTGGTTTTTTCTTGCAATTATTCTGTTTCTCATGTGTACGTTTGCCTAGTCAAATAAAAGTCGTCTTGCTACTCCGCAGCTTTTAAAAGGCACTGCTACTTTGGCTGATGGTAGGCATCAAGTGAAAATATGTGACATAAGTGGGGAAATTGAACACAACTTCCACTTATTTTTAGTTGTTGTCTAGCTTCTGATAATTGCTTGGGTATTTTAGCGGTAAGAGTAGACTTAATGGGTCCAATGCACTCATGGATTTGGAACTCAAGAAAAGATAATGCTCGAGATGTTTATCCATGATTGGCATGCCAAAGCTCTAATGCACTGGGTTTGTTTTGGCCTTATCTAGATCTTTATGGATGACGATGGGCTCAAATGCTGGTAGTTTTCTTAACCAGATTAGGAACTTTACATGTCTATATTTCCCTTGATCTCATCGTGAAAGATGTTCATCACCTATCATTTACCTTTCGCCAATTGACTTTTGGGTGCACTTATGCCTGCCATACAGATTTATAAAGCTCAAAGGAATGTGATTCTATGTGTTTCAGCCTGCCTTCTTTATTGGTATGCAGCTATCTTGGGACACCTAATAAGTTTCTTTCATATAATTTGAAGATGCACGCAGATGCTAAACTGATGTGAACGTGTATGCAGGTGCATTTATCGCATTTGCAAATACTACAAAGAAATTCAGAAGTTGGAGGAAATAGAGAAGAGGTTCAAGGATCAGTAATATCATCCGTGTTCTTTAGTTCCTCCAGATGGTTGACTGAGTTACTTCTGGATGAAGTAGCTACTGCCTCTAAAAGTCTCCTCTTGCTTTGACCCTTTCTTTCCATCTTTGTGCACTTTCAGTTTCATACTTGATTTTCATGTACCTTACGTTCCTCCAGCTTAGACTAGACACTTTACCGATGCATATAGCAGTTTGGATGTAAGATGCTTATTTGTTTCTTGCTTGTTTTTGTCGAGATATATTGCAGATACCTGATTTAAGCGGAGTAGAATACTATAATTGATTTGGGGTCTTAAGTAGGAGTCAGGCTTGTTTGGTAGCCTCTCAGTTTTTGTCCTAGCTGCTTGACTACATCACCCTCGAGCTTGATGCTTGAAACAATCCAGACTTCATAACTAGCTTTCCACAGTTTCTCAGGTTTCTTCTGAGTTCCCAGAGTTGCTCAATAGATGTACACCTTAACTTCCTTGTGGAGAGAATCATCACGAGTTCAACCCCGTGTGATGCGAAACGAAGTTCATATTGTATTACAAACCTCACGTCACCGGGGTGGGATGGTGGACGATTCCACGATCCTTGTTCCTAACGCCTACTATAGAAATTTGCCCGGGGGCCATGTAAGCCTTTCGAAATGCGTTGACTTGACTGGGCGGTTGACCCATCTTAGGCCTGCTTTTTGGGACTCGGTAGTTGCAGTCCAATATGACAACGTCAGTTGTATATAGAATTGAAGCAAGTAGAGAGCACTTCCATATTAAAATGGAAGTAAGAGTGGACCAGGTTGGTAATCAGATCAAAAGGGTAATTTGACCCCGGATATACTTTGTTTTTGGTCAGCTTTTTTCCTTCCTTCAGGTTTTAGATATTGACGGTGAGATCTTCCATGTTCTAATGGAGAGCATCTAACCACCGGAAAAGCGAAATTAGGGAAGAAAAGGATAGCCGTGACGATTCATCCTCGGATTTGTTTCCGCTACTTGAAACCAGATGATATTAGTGCGATCTTGACATGTTTTTAGGGTTATTTAGTTGACAAAATAAGAGCAAAGTGGAGTCTCCATCGGACATAGTCTCCGACTGTTCTGGCTCATTTGCATGACGATGGGCTCTATAAGGATTAAACCATTTTCTCGATGTCGGATCTTGTTTTATGTTTCTGGACTCGCTGTGGTGATCCTCTTTCCGACAATCGACGGCGGGGTACTTAGCTTGTCAAACCAGACAAAACTGTGTGTAGGCAGTCCGTCGACTTCTAGAAATCCGACACGATAGTCCTATAAACAATCTTGTGATGCCATGCCATGCCATGCCCCTCTATCAAGTACCTCTACCTCTTCCATCTAGAAATGTCGGACTCTCTTGAAACTTGTATCAAGCATTCACAATTTGAATGTTCCTACATCGGTTTGAAAATGAGAATAGTGAAGACAAATCACCAAATTTCTATCTAGAAAAGTTTACCAAGTACAACCGAAGTAAAAGGAGGCAAGACCCTATATGGTTCCATAGGAGGACTTCTTAAGCATGTATCCGAGTTTTTTGAAATGTTGATTGCGCATATCACGAGAAAATTCGGTGCATAAATCGCTACTTTTCTGGAATCCCTTCGACCAAGCTCTCAAACCCGCACGTTAAAGAGCGAGCGAATACGCGGGGCTTACAAAATGACCCGGCTTGGCTTTCGGGGAAAAACGGTCGGTCTATCGCAAAGAGCGACTTGAATTTCCCGCGACCAGCGCACGTATCAACAGGCGGTTTCAAACTAATAGCCTGGGGTGCGGAGTGGATTGCAGCCAACACGCATTATAGCTGTTCAAAGTTTCTTGAGATCGTGTCGTCTGTTGGGGGTTTTTCAAACGAATCGGCAATTAATTCAAAGGTCAAGTCTCTTCAAGACCCATCTTTCATGGCCGAACATGCTGCTGATCAGATCAAGGGAAATTGTACCATCTCTTTCTCCCCCACTGAACCCGTTTGTTGCTCCAAGAAAACGAAACGACATGGCGGTCACCGAGAAAATTTTGTTGCTTCTGTTGAATATAATGCCATAGTCTTCAATACAATCCGCAAGAGGGAAAAAATGTCAAGATGCATTCTTTTGCACTTTGGAATGAAAGGTTTTGGCATCTCTGACTCTGCCGACTCGTGCCGATTCGTGCCGACTTGTGCCGGTTATTCTGATGCATGTCGCAGCTTCTTTAGGTTTACCTCTTCCTACAACGATTCTAATATATTTTATTTATACAATGGTTGAATTACTTATGTCAAATTAGAGCATCTCTGGGAATATCTATATTGTTTCGAAGAGACCGAAGTGCGCACAATGTTTTTCTAATTATAGTTTTCATCCGCACATTCTTGCAAGATGGCAAGATCAATTTTTGAGTGAGACAATTGATGTTGAGCGTGAAAAGGAGTATGGTTTTCCTGATCTCTTTCACACAGTAATGTTGGTACATTTCTATTTCGGAGTAAATACCAATATTTACGTAGATGAATAAGCTCGAGCTTCGACCAAAAAAAAAAAAAAGAATAAGCTCGAGCAATTGGTGATCGACGTACTAAAATAACTTATAGGAAGACTCGGTATAATTTCCTCGGAAGTTTTGTTAGAAGGAAACATTCATCCAAACTTCAAAACCTGCCTTTGGCATCCAAAAGAAAACTAATGACAATTAATGCTGCTATTCTTCAAAGTAATAATCAATCTCTACAAACAGAAAAAGAAAGAGATTAGAGCAATCAACAAATGACCCAAAAAATGATTTCCTCCTACAAAGCTCAAAGTGATCTCTTGATGTTCTTGAAATCCGCCGATTCGATGCACTCCAATCCGGCTCGATATGGATTCATCAGTTTCAGCAACTCGGTCGCCTTTTCCTTTGCTTCGTCGGGGCAACCCAGTTGCAACACCAGCAAAAGCTTCTGAAATGCGCCAACTTGAAGGGCCTCCACCAAAGCCCTCTCTTGATGATCTCTACTCTCGTGCTTGCAAAGCCTCCAAAGAGACAATACTGCGAACTCGGTCGCCGTCGTCGATACACGCAAGATCTTCTTCACTAGGATCGGAACTGTCAGCAAATTCGCATAGGCCTTTTCTCTCCCTTGTTCACACCCCATCAGTCCGTGAAGAACACTGAGAGCCTTCTCGCATACGCTCTTGTCAGTGGAGTCGATGAGGATTTCCAAGAGCTTGGAGACCAAAGACATCTCGACAAATACCAATCTCTCCTCATCACCACAAGGGAAAGAAGAAATGAGGTTGAACGTCACTGAGAGAGAGGCTTTCGTGATCGTGGGGCTAATCGGGTGTTCGATGAACTCGACCAATATTTCGTGTAATCCTTCCGTGTCTGCCAATGCCTCTGTTTGTTTCTCATCGCAAGAAAGCTCTTTGAGGGTTAAAATGGCATGTTTCTTGGCTTCTGGATCTCCGTTCTTCAAGAACCAAACCAAACAACGGAGAGATGATTGTGATGCCAAGTGGTGATGAGCTTCAGTATCAAGTGGGAACATCCAGCTCAATGCACTTAATATTTCTTCCAACAGATTTGCGCCGATTTGGCTACAATTAGATGTGGCCGCGAATGCATCAAATGCCCTGGCGAACGTGCTGGCCGCCCCGTTCGCGACGATGCAGCGCCGGTTCCGCTCGCTCTCGCCTCCCCACTTCTCGATCTTCCCCACCAATTCGGCGCACTTGGCATGATCGCCATGCCGTGACGCGCCTTCGATACCTAAAAGAACCTCGGACACCTCAAACGGGGCAACGGGGACGTGCGGGGTGGGGATCCTCTTGACCCCATGGCGGCAATTCTCGGTGCACCAGTCCTGGATCATGCAGCGGAGCACGTGGTTCGGTATCTGGTCGAAGCTCGAAAGCACCTTGTTCGTCAAGGGACACGTGAAGTTGCCGGCCTCGAGCCACC
Source organism: Syzygium aromaticum (assembly GCA_024500025.1). Classification (NCBI taxonomy): domain Eukaryota; kingdom Viridiplantae; phylum Streptophyta; class Magnoliopsida; order Myrtales; family Myrtaceae; genus Syzygium; species Syzygium aromaticum. The sequence goes on along the minus strand of CM044892.1, from coordinate 17,813,933 downwards.
GCTCGATGCTCTCGCGGTCGTACGTGATCCCGGACGACAGCGTGACCGGGTCTCTCATGAGCTCGAGCGAGATCGGGCACACGAAGTGGTTCGGGATCACGAGCTCCTGCAGCTCCAGCTCCCGACGATCACCAATGCCACCCCCTTGCTTCTTGCTCCCATTGTTCCCCGCAGCCGATCTCCTCCTCCTCCTCCAACCGAAACCCATTTCGATATCCCGCCTTAACTACGAACCGACACGGGAAAGAAGTGATTTTGCAGAGGCCGCGACGTTAAAGATCGGATTTTGATTCGTGGGTTCGACTTGGGAAGGGAAAGAGAAGAGGCGCGCGGAGCCTTTATAAGTGGAGAAATCTCTCGTCGGATAGAAAAAAATGTTGGGTTCCTTTTTCTCCCTCGCGATTTTCACACGGTATTCAAAGTTCACACACAAAACGCCAGCTCGGTATTGATCGGGAGAATCGGTCGATGACTTGAACGGAAGAGAGAAGAGGAAGGATTCAAAGAAAGAGCGCGTTCAGACTATTGAGGGGGGACGCGCTCCTCTTGAAGGCGGGGGGTGGTGGTGGTTTAATCAGGAGCGCAAGATTTTGAATATTGACCGTTGAACGGGATGGGCGACGGTATGAATGAATCGAACCGTCACAGCAGCGGGGACGGTAGGAGAAGAAACAACAGATGGCCGCTGAACCTGTCAAAGTCCCCACGTAATACTAAAACTAAAAGCCAGAGCAAAGGAAGTCGCAGGAATGCAAAGGAGGTAAACCAAAGTGTTTCTGCTTTGACGTTTGACCCTGAGGCTCACGGGCTGAGGTGGGGTTGCTCGGCTCCCTGCGTGACCTGTTGAGGTTTCTTTGACGAGTCAAACACAGAGGGATCCCGCTGCTCTTGCTTCCTTTGCTTCGCTTCGTGCTATTTGCATGAGCTTTGTTCCCTCTTCGCATCGTATCGTTTATACCCGTAATTAATAATCGAGCCGTCGACACGAACAATCGCGTGCCTGACGAGTGAGCGAGGAGGGCAGCGGCGGCGGCGGCGCGAGTAACGCGCGAACGTTACCGCGCATGCGGCGTCCTGTCGACGACGGTGGAGATCGATATTCGCTGGGCGACGTCGGCACGCATCGGCGGCGCGTATTCGGCTGTCGATACGGAGATCCTGCTCTTGCTTTTGGTTATCTACACGAGCCTTTTTTTCGCTTGTATCATTTGAAAGGAGGACTTTACTCTGCTGAATTTTATAAAGCATGTGTGTAGGTTATTGGTCGATCTGGGGGAGAATTACCGGATTGATCATGGATCTATCGTACGGATGCCGATTCGATCTTAAACTTTTCAATTTCGCCAATTGAGTCATAAACATTTGCGCGGAATTCCAATGCAATCATTCATACATGGTGCGCTGTCACGATTTCCGACGAAAATTAATCAGAATGACTACATTGAAATTTTACACGAAGGTTTAGAACTCAATTGACGAAATTGAACGGTTTAGGACCGAATTGACATCCGTATAATAGGTATAGTACCAATTGGACAATTTTCCGTTCGTTTTGGTCGACTACTCAATTGTAACATGGGCAATATTTCATGTTGTTTAAAGGGGAGTCATGTATGTAGGAGTCGACATGGTGTTTTCGACCGGGTTTCAGTAATTTAGGCCTTAGTAGTCGAGGAACAAACATGTGTGCATGGATTAGGTAAATTAAAGACACGGTTCCACAAGCTCGATTTCTCTGGTCGTGACAATACTTGGCCTTGCATGAGAAGACGACTTGAGCGCTATCTAAATTTACCGAGAGAAGCTCGAACATGGCACGACATGACTCACTCGAAACCGACGAAGACTCGAAATGCTTTTGACCAACCCCGTCCTAACAAAAACCTTGCATTGATATCTGATGTACTTTGGTAATGAGGCGGAAATGACCCGAGCATGACCGCACAAACACTTTGCAGGCCTAGCGTTTCTCACACTACTGAGGCAGATATAATTCCATATTTTGAACCATCCATGCGAATTTCGAATTATCACATATCTAACCGATGAAATTAGTGAAAAGCTTAACAGACAACGAAAAACGGAAGGAGGGGTTTATAAGGGCTGCTGCTCCCCTGGGCTACTAGGATCTAGCACACGTTTGTTTCACGAAAAACTCAAGATAATATCGCTCAAAAAGATTAGTCAATCGGAAAATGCTTTCATAATCAACAATAATTTATGCCCGACTATTTTCGCGGATGCCGAGAATATTTTGCATTCGTTCATCTTTGCAAGCGATACAAGTAATCCTTTTTCGGTAAATATTTTTCAAATCTTGAGTTCTCCGTGAAACAAACGAAGCCTAGTAAAATGCGAATTTCTCCATAGTGATGATTTTTCCTCTGTCGGGATCTGCGAAAGCACTTTATTTCTCCCCCCCTCCCCCCCGGCACGAGAGGATTTGCATTGATTCTTTGCCTAGTCTGGTCCGCGAAAGAAGCTGTACAGCACAATGCTAATGCGACTACCCGAAGAACTATGGCAATTCACATTTAACCTTTTGATTATTCACACGCACGCATGCTGACCCGAGCTCGTGAAGGTATCCCAGCTATTCATTCCTTTTTGACTTCCAAAGCCACACAGAAACCAAGTGCCGAGCAGGGGCTGTCTTTTAGCTTGGTCTCTGAAGCTTTCGGCCCTCCCCCTTCCCTTTTGCGTCCAAAGCGAAAAGATAAGAGCACTCGTCTGAATGAATCTAGAAGCCTAGAAGAGACAAAAGAGAGACAGAATGAAAAGAAGAGTCATCGTACATGTTTGTCCATTGCAGAACGGATATGCAGGAATGGAGCGCGGTTGCTTCACTTGCATTGATGCACGTGAAGCAACCGATTTGAAAATCTATCATGCAACTCCGTATAGATTCACACGAGCCACCTAGGTCGTTCGGAGGTCCTAATGTTTATCGTATTGCACTTGGATTAACAAGTTGATAGCCGCGGTCGTCGATCACGCTTGTAAAGGGAGGTTCGATTCTCTAAGAAACCTAAGTGTATTGTTTACGCGGATTAAACGTGATAATCTCCCCCTCTCTAGCGAATGCTTAATGCTCGTTTTTTTTTAATGATTTTGGAGGGGTGAGGCTTTGTTGTTTAATCAAAGTATTAGGCCGACGGAGGGGGAGGGAGACGAGGAGTCAATGCCTTCCACCATGGTAAAAGCCCCATGTAGAAGAAAGGGGACCGAAATTACCCAAGTTGAAATTTCCAAATCTCGATGGAGAAAAAACCTAAGCTAATCATCTTTAATTCCAAGCATGTTTACCCTTTCGTATCGAAGTTCCAACCAATCACCCATTTTCGTAGAAGGAAACAACCTCGACAAACCCCAAGTTTTGAAGCCGTCAAACTCCATTAAAGAAGCACTTCTAGGGCAATGTCTCTGCAATTGCTGGCCAATTCAATCTCTGCTTGTGTGCATGGCCAACTTCAAACACGTCTTTTCGTCTCTTTTGACTTCCTCAACATGTGTTTCTCACGACAATGTCCGAGAAACATATTCCAACATCGATGTTGACACACGGCTCAACCAAACGCCTCAGAGTGTACGCAGTCTGACAGTAAGTCTAAACTCAACCAGCGTCTCGGGAAGAATGTATGTACGACGCGAACCAGGCGCGTAGAAGCTTTTGAATCGAGTGAATCTCACGTGAAATCTTCCGACGGTCCTTTTTGCCTTTCAAAACGGGTATTTTCGTATATGAATATTTCTTTTTAAACGAAATTTAAAGGACAAAAGGGTCTTCTGAGCAAGAGAATGCGATCGGCATCTTCGTCTTGTAACCAGACAAACAATCTTTTTCAGAGATATCGAAAAAATCAGACGCCACTCAACGGCAGAGTTGTCGTGCAGATGTTACAGACAACCAACCCGAGTTGGTAGGGCCAAACGGAACTGTTTTCTACCACTAACACTCAATTCACCAGACATTTACATGAAAATCTCATGACAACTATCTAAGCTGGCTTTATTCATGCCGGGAAACAAATGCTATACAAATTCGAACACATCACCCAAAAATACAACTCGCTCGTCAGTATGAAACTCCCATGTATACAAACCACTTGTCGATCCGCCTTTCAGGCATGCTCGGTTGTCGGTTCTCTTTGGAGCGGCAAAATCACATCCCTCTTCTTTCACTTGGCACTCGGTTCGCAAAGACAGAAAATTCACGACTTTGCATAGTCCATCACGGAGGGCTTACCAGTTCCGTGCTTCCATGGTTTGCGACTCGCACCAGATTCCATCGCGGACTCACATTAGATCCGATTCTTATTCTGGCCTGATATAAGGAGAGGAACTCATTTCTGTGCTATAGAACGACTCGTCTCCCACAAACCCGTACATGTTGGCATCCTTATCTTCGTCCCATTTAAGCACCTCTCTTATATATTTGAATGCCTCATCAACAGAAGTTCGGTCCCGAGCTCTGGTCTGCCACACAAACAACTTTCTGCCGCTTATCGAATAATACAGCTCCTTGAACTTCATTGCCACGTAGAAGTACCCTTGCTGAGCCAGCGCCTGACCGTTGTGGTGGGGCTTTATGGGGCTGAAATTGGTGAACCATTCACAAGTTGCTAAGGGAGAATGGATTATCTTGTCTTCAAAAGCATCGTACTTGTTCAGGAGGAGCACGAAAGGAGTGTCTCTGAACGAAGGGTGCATCGCTAGACTCTCAAATAAATCTCGGCTTGCCATCATTTTGTTAACAAAAGGACCAGCACCTTGGGCCCCCATCTGATCATAGTCACTCAACGCGATGCAGAAGATCACTGCTCTCACGTCTTCAAACATTTCCAGCCATTTACAACCCTCATGAAGTCCTTTGGAGTTTACCCGAATCAGTTGGTACCTGATATAGGAACAGTGATTGAGGTAAGACAGCTTCCACCAAATCAAAATGGACAAACAGATTAAGTAGCAAAATGTGAAGTTAGCAATAAGTACTTTGTCATGGATGGGGGGTATTCGAAGTTTTCGCTGTACAATTCAGACATGGGACTTCTATCATCAAACGAGAAATCAATAAAGGTGAGTCCGTTGCTTGGTGTGACCCCTTCAGCATATAAGATATCCTTTTCAGAAGGTTCGTACTCGTTGCTTGATATCTCAACAGCCTGCATAAGATAACGTGTTAGTGTCAATCAACATCTTAAATGAACAGAGATATGCGCATATTGTTAAGAGCATAAACTATGAGTTATGTTCAACCCACCAAATTTGTTGCACACTATAGTGCAGGTTGACATTTTCAAACAAGTTCTCTGTTTCAGCCTCGTTGGATGAAATGATGAAGCATGGTTCATTAATCGAAGTTACACTGTCAGTCGGATCAAGCTAAACCATGGAATTTCAAACTAGGATATACGCAGAAACTCGGAACATGTAAGAGCGCACCAGGGAAACGGAGACTCGACTCCACTAAACATAACAAAAAAACGCTTCAATAAATACATGCTCGTGTATAAGTTTTAAGCATTGAACGCCCAGAGAGTTATTTGGAACTAAAAATAGTGCCAGTAATCAGATGTTAACTCTCTTGCAATTATAAATGAAGCCAGAGAGACCTTCACAAACAAAATGAAAATAGCTAAAAGTTATATCAAGAGGCTAGCAATGTCCAAATGGGGGGCCTCCTGAATCCATTAAAGCATACAGGGATAAATTAAAGGCAGAAAATGAACCCTTTGATAGTATTTAAGAGGCTCAGGAAGTAAGGAATGAAGATACCCGGTCCAAAAAATATTTTGCAACATCAGGAAGGGCATTTAGTTCCTCTCTTCTCTTGTATGTTTCCTGGATGGCAGGGTCCTTCCAGACCTCATCAACAATAGGAGCGTACTCACGTGTTGCGGCAGGAAAGTACGCATCCAAGTCTCCAGTTGCCATGATATCCAGTAACCAGTCAGAGAAGTGTTTGCACCTCTGGTTGATCGAGTAAATGCATTGCTGGCTTTCATGAACTCCCTCCTCACCTAAATTTATTCCACAATTAACATTTGACTAAACCATCTTCTTTGCAAGCTAAAGCATATCTAGCCTGGAACTTAATATCTGAGGAAAGAGGGAAGAGGTAGAAATAGCCCTGACTTAGTTATAACCTATTACTTTTGGCGGCAGCAGGAAGAGGCCAAAAGATCAGCATTAGATACCTGATGCAGACTCTTCAGGTTCATTGGTAGCATCTTGTCTCTCCATCAAAGCTTCCTCTTCAAACCGTTCTCGGCCTTCAAGTAGTATGCTGAGATATTTGTACATATTGCTTTGAATCATAAGCTTGACATTTTGCAGCTCTTCAGGAGTAAACTTGTTCCCATACAGAAATTTGGCCTGTCACCGGGGAAAAATAATTCACATAGCATCCTCCAAGAATAGAACCGAATGTCAAAGAACCATAACCGTGCAAATGGATTGTCATGTTACACTGAAAGTAAAATATGATGGTGAAGGAACACAAATGCTCCATTAGAAGGTCCAAACCTTGTTTTATATGTATATTATAAACATCCAAATAAAGAAAATTTGTCATTTCCAAAACAATACTTTTCAGTGTTATGCACAATCAGTGCATTGAAAATGGAAATCTTTCCTCATTAAATATAGTTTTAACAAAACCATAAACAAAAAGTTAAAACTATTGGTTCAAAATGGTGATTGAATGTTGACAACGGAGGAGACCTATCGAATGGTGTGCCATTGCTAAAAAGGGCAGACATAAGTTAAGAAAATATAAGGAAGAAATCGTTACCGTTTGATGCAAAGAACGGTTGTAATTGAATAATACCTGCTTAAAGATGGTGCTTGTTCCTGATCCCTCCAGCCCAAACAACAGCAGTTTCTGAACTCTTCCCTGTTCCAAATATTCCGGCACTGATCTACTTGAGTAGGTCGATGGATCTTCCTTAGTCCCAGGAGGATTTGCAGGGGGTACAGGCAACGAGAACAGCGAACAAATGAAACGTGTAGACGCCTGCCTACCGAAAAACAAATGTTGACAGCATAAAAAATCAATTCACACATATTCCAAATTAAACTTGACAAATGGTAGGAGTAGCTTGTTGTTAGAGATAATGAGAGAACCTTTCCCCATATGTTTCCTTTTATATTATTTTGACCTTCTTCCTCATAAGAACCATCATCATACACCCAAAAATGAGTATCCCGAGGGCACTGCACATTGGCCAGCTGAAATAAAATACGAAAAGATCACATGTTTAACGACACGTTCAAAAAGAAAGCAGGAAAATGTTCCACTACGGGGCACATCTGTCTAAAAGAGCAGTGTAAAATGTGATTGGAAAAGAAAAGTCTAGATCTGAAAGGCAGTACACCAGCATAGCAGAATAATTCGAGTCAAAGGAATCCATATAACCCCACCCAGAATAAGTAATCAGCCTAAGTCCTGACCTAAGGGCAAGAGGTAAAATCGAGATATTGTTGAAGAGGTAAGAGGCAGTTGATCTATCAGCCAGTGAATTTCTCAATCATTTAAAGCACACAAATCCTTTATTTTTTTTCTTATTAAGTGTGGTTTTTGCTGCAGAATTGAAGAGATTCATGCTGGTCATCAAATATAGTTGTAACCAACGGCATGGATTCTCACAGATTCTGCAATATGAAAACTTTTGTGGGAACAAATCCGCTAATGCATAAAAAATATGGAGGGTAAGGCCAAAAACTCCATACCTGGAGATGATTCTAAATGCCAAAAAATAGCCACCCTCTATGAGAAGTATAGCTTGATTGCACTATTGCAATAAACGGCACTGTTGACGTATGCGATGGAAAGTTATATTTTTATACCTTCTGTTTAAGATCACCCTGGCCCAAACAGATGATGATTGACTCTCGTTGTGAGCTCACTTTATCGTCTCACTGAATAAATACTGGGGCAAACATAGGACAATTAAAAATGACTTCTGCTAGGTATAAAGTAAGTAGCTTCATTACATATATCTTTCCCAGAGGACGAGGTACTCGCACAAGATGGAAATAGTACGGTGAGGTGGTTGCTTTATGCCGGCAAACTAGATTCAGCATTTGACCGGCGAAAGAAAAGCTCGCTGCATACTTCATAATTTCATTTGAGATGTGAACACTTAGTCCAGCAGCTAATAATCATCCACAATGTTGCTAAAAGGGATAGGAACCTGCAATTAAAGCTTTTGCTTCTGCTTACCTGATAATGCAAACTAAGGACAGTGAAACATTAGGGTAGGCCCACTGACTAACATTAGGAAATATTTTTGTTTCCAGTGAAATTCCATGGGTAACGGCCTCCAGATCATTTCGGCAAAATTGTTTACCATTTGACAAAGTTAAGCGACCTTACAGCTGATTAGTCAAGACGGTTTTGAAATATGTTCTCTGTTCAGTTGCCCCTATTCATCTTTTTTGCCAATTATTGCAACTCTGGGCTGTCATGTACTAACAAACAATTTGCAACTACAAGAGATGCGCCTTTAAATAACTTAGATAAAGAATCTACCTCCAGTTCTACAAAGTAAAATATAAGTCAAACGGTTCATTCTCCAGATTTGATCTCAACTTCAATCTTTCAGTCTTAACTCTCAGTTAATTAATTCCAGTGTGTGTGTCTATCATACTACAAATACAAGTGCCTTTTGTCCCTCTCCAACTTCAGCCCAAATGACGGCTCTTCTCAAGGTCAAAGTTCTCAGTAAATGAATGGTCACTCTGACAAAACACATACTTGATGATGAAAGAACATCCGACAACAATTTACATTTGAAGAAACCATGCCAGACGTTACAATAGATTCATAGAATCTTTTAGGAAGACTAAAAAGCAACGAATTTTTCCACTAGTCCCAATTTATATAATCTTCAAACAATAATAATGTATGTGCCCGTGAAGCTGCAAACAACACAGAGATCATAAATGCATGCTTTTGTCTCCAATAACCTGCAGAAAGCATATCTTCTGCCAACAGATTATTCCCATCACATTATCGACTACTATGATTCCGGAACACTGCACTGAGAAAATCCACAAGCACAAATCCCTAATCCATTTAATTGCTTTTGATGATGAAATCTTTATGATAAGGTGCGAGGAATGTGCGTTTAATAGTTTACCTTCAAAACCCTCAGCTCAACCTTTGTAATTTCACGCCCATTCATAAAAACCTTTGTATTCCCATTGCTTGCATCAACCCGGAGCTTGCCCCCGACATTAAGTTTGGAACTTATTATCCGATCAGGTTTCTCTCCTTCCTGAGAAACAAACATAGAAACATCAGGAAACTGAAATAATCAAGCAATAAAATCACCATCTCAAAAGAAATGTGATTATCAGTTGTTCATCGACAATATGCTTTCTTTTACCTTTCCCCATAACCCAGAATCCTTATCATACCAATACTTCCCAGGCTTCAACTTCTGCGGCGGAATCAGACACCCAAGAATCTCGGCCAATTCCTCCTGCCTCAACTGCCTCCCATTCACCACAAGCTGCTCCGGCCGCAATTGGTTCGCCGCGCACTCTCTCTCTGCCTTCATTATCTGCTTGACCTCCAATGGGCTACACACCCGCGCCAAAATCCTCGAACACTTCCCCAAACCAGACCGCTTCGCTTCATCTATCGGCTTCCCAATGCAGCTCACGCACTTCCTACCTTCCGGCATGGATCCCATCGCCTTCAAAAGGCAATTACCGCAATACCTTGCGTCGCAAACCAAGCACGCCTCCCTCTCCTTCAATCTGTTCCCCTTCCCACACCTACTGCACAGACCTCGCTTCCACGGCGTCTTCTTCGCGAAGGCCGGCGACTCGGTGGCAGCAGTCGACACCGGCGAGGAAGACGAGTTGTTCGCCTCCTCCTCATCTTCCTCCGAGTACTCGTAATCCCTCGGCGTCGTGAACGTGACCACCGCAGCACGCCTCGGCTCCGCATTCTCGCCTCTTCCCGCCTCGCCGCTATCCGCATCTAGGGCACACGAGTCCGCGCTGAACAAGCTCCCGCCCTCGCCCTCGCCCTCGCCCCCGCCCTCGCCCTCGACCCCATTCTCCGCCCCCAGCCGCGCTCTCGACGCGGAGGACGTGCGTTGACTCTCCACGGGCGAGCCCCTGGAGGCGACGCCGCCATTCCTCGGCCGGCCGAATCGGGGGATCTTCGGAGCGATCGGGGCGGCGACGGGGATGGCGGACAGATCGGCGAGCCGGGGAGGGGATCGGGCGGGGGCGGGCGTGGCGATCTCGACGGGATCGACGCGGGGCACGTCGTAGAGCACGGGGGGCCCGTCGTACTCGACGGCGATGGAGTAGTCGAGGTGGTCCTCGTCCGGGAGGGGGGCGCCGGCGGGGAGCATTCGGCGGAGGACCTGCTGCCAGGCGGTCTCGCGCTCGTCCTCGTTGTCGGAGGCCATCTGCGTAGGAGCGAGGGAGGGAGGGAACAGGTCCGGGGGATTCTTCTTCCCCTTCCGTATTTTCAGTTCGATTTTCTCGAGAAAGTGGAGCGAGAAAGGGTCGAGCTGCAGAAGAAGATGATGGCGTTGAAAGTCGAAGCTGGAAGAGAGAGAGAGAGAGAGACAGAGAGAGTTGTTGAGCGGACGGAGCTGACTAACGGCGCGGAGTGAAGTTGACTCTGACTCCGTCAAAAATTTCGTGTAACGGCCGTCGGAGTTGAAACCGTCAGTTGCAGCGGCGCGACGCTGCCGAGGCCAGCAATCGGAGACCGTAGAAACCACGTGGGCCGGCGGCGCTTGTTGTTCTCCCCCCTTTTATATTTTTTTTCTTTCGTGAATACCAAATACGGGGCTGAGTCAAGGCATCCTCCCGCGGATTGGGCCGCGGATGGGCCTGGAGCGAGCCGCCGTGCTCCCGGTGCGCTCTGGAGTGTTGAGCCGGTTTGGCCTATTCGTGGACCGAGACCATGGCGTGCTCGAGCTAGCGTGGTAATGTGTTTTGGGAGCGGCTTATCCTCTTAGTATCCCGACTCCTATTCTTTTGCCAATGACCTTGCAATGGTGAATGTTATGTTTACAATGTGATCCCACAATTAGGGATATAGTTTTCGAAATAAAACTCATCCGTTAGGCTATGACTCGTGTTTTTTTTTTTTTTTTCCTTTTAAGTGACGGTTATCTACATACGATTTTTTCCACGCTTCGTACCTATTCAGTGACAACCGCCCTTTTTTGATAACCGCCTTGATGGGAAGCAATTTATAAAGACGAACGTTCATTCTGTAAGGGTCAACACAAGGTCTAACGCAAACCCTCTCATTCGATAATACACCATTAATACACAAAGGAATCGGGTTAATAAAGTGCGCTCGTAATCGCTGTTGAATTGACATCGAACTACTGTAAATTTTCAACGAATATAAAGTTGAACAATGGCTGGAGAGGTCGGTTTATTTTTTATCCTGTTTTCTGCATTTTGATTCTAATTGTGATTGAGTTTCGTTCTTCGGTGTATGATTAGAATCCTTCAGTTTTATTCTTACAGTCCAGAGAAAATTATAGATATAAAAAGGGCTCGTTACGAGATAGATCGAGCTGACCCGACAAACATAGGTAATGGTGGATCTGACTAGGCCATGTTATGCTTGGGCAAGCCCAATCGGTTCGCTGCTCCTATCTATTATGCTTTTTTTTTCTTTCACACGTGTGTTTCAACATACACGCGCATTGAGGTGTAGTTGAGTGAAGTCGAGTTGATACAAAGCCAATCTCGAGCTCGATCCGACTAGTACGTTCCGCGCTCAAAACTCTATTCAATTCATGTATATAAAATTAAGCTCAAGTAGACTCAACTCAATTTCAACTCAAATCATAACACACACAGATATATATATATATATATATATATATATATATATATATATATATATACACACTCTCAAGCTCGAGTACAAACACTATAGCTTACCTGCAGTTATGCATGTACAGGCACAACGCTCGATTGCAAGGACTTGTGCATCATTTTTGAAACTATTGAATATTTTTTGATGAAATAGTAGTAATTCGATTAAACTCACGAGCCTATGGAGTTTTGTTTTGGCGAGCTCAAACTCGACTCCAAAACTAGGCGAGTTGATCTTGAATATTTCTCAAACCAAAGCGGAGCTACTCGGAAGTAGCCTGACTCAATTATAGGCGATCAACAATATGTGAAATTATTTTCTTTGCCCTTTCAATAAGATATATCGATTTCGATACTGTGGGGAGTAATACAAGTACCTTTCAACAATTGTCGTCACGTGACTAAAAATCAAGGATGAAATCATACGAAGGTCACGCGAGAGATCGCATGTGTCAACCTCTAATTCCGGCCCGACCCATTTGGATCTTTCTCCCCTACCCGCTAGATCCAAATGACAGGAGCCACGAATTTCGCCCCGACCATCATCACCGAACGCATGCATACCTCCTCGCGGACACGGTCGCGAGTAACATTTCCTCGTTCGCACCTGGCCCTTCTGATCGATACGTGACGAAGAACGTTTCACCACAGGAAAATAACGGAACTGGCCCGACATCATCCTAAAAATCTCGTATGTAATTCGAACACGGAACCTGCTGCCGTAGCAGTGCTAGGTGGAGCCATCGTTCATGTCAAGATGTGAACCGCGAGTTTGTCTCTGCGATCTTGTGAACATGGACAAAGCGAAATGGCGAGTGTCTCACCACCGCAAAGTCCAGAAATCTCCAGAAGAGCTTGTGTGGTCCGGACCGTCCCTACGTCGCAACCCGGGAAGGAAAAGATCTCTCGCCCGTGCTCAAATTACCCGCTTGCCCCTCCCGGCATTTGATTTTTCATTTTTGTTTTTCTCCCGTTCCATATATTATTGCGTGAGAGAATGGTCAAGAAAGAGGATTGGTGAGGCTTTTTTTTTTTTTCTTCTCGTATATGATCCTTTGTCAAACTTTCCTTTTCCCCCCACTATTTAATCCCCTATGTTGTCAAGGTCATGGTTTTCGAATATTAGGAAATTTTGAAAAAACTAATTCGATATATCTTTCGACACTGGCGATCGTTGAACTGGAGACGAAACGCGATTTCAATTCTGTGCCAACGATTGGCTTTGATATCAAAACGATCAAGATGCTGGGATTCATGCATACACCACCACCTGGTAACTAATTCCAATCAATTTACAATTTTCTTCGTAGGAATTTCTTACACCTACAAAATAAAAATAAGGGATGAGTGTAATGAAAGTCGTAAAATTTATCACGAAAGTGCAATTGAGTCATTAAACTTTTAAAAAGCGTAATCGGGTCCTAAAACTTTTCACGAAAGTGTAAATAAGTCTTAAAACTTTCAAAAAGTGCAATCGAGTCTAAAACTTGTTAAAATTGGTACCCTCAAGTCCATAAACCCGTTAACATTTTGTCGTTTGTCAAGTTGAATTGGATTAATAGAAGGACTTAATCTCACAAACCTAATAAGTTTCAAGACCCGATTGAACCTTTTGAAAGTTTCCAAACTCAGTTGTACTTTTGTGACGACTTTTAGTAGGTGATTGCACTTTTTTGAAAACTTTCATGACTCGATCGTAGTTCCTCGATAAGTTTTAGGACTGTACGTATTCCTTTAAAAAGAAAAAAAAAGAAGAAAGAGAGCAGGACATTATAAAAGTCAAAATTTGAAAAAAAAAGGAGGAGGAGAGAAAGGCACTTTGGTAATTAAACGGAAACCCGAGGGCACGGACCGGCAATCCGGCGACGCGCATCCCCTCGTTCACTAGCACGGACGCACGCTAATGTAATGCAATTCTGATTGGCCCATAGGATAGAAACGAAACTCCCCTATAAAGCGGCCCACGTTGCTCACGTCTCGCCGCCCATTGTTCGTCCGCATCTTCTCTCGTCGCCCACAGGCAAGTCGCTCCCCCTCACCTAACTACCCCCGCGCGTCGCCGACACTCGCGAGGGTTTATCCGGTCCCATCTCGCCGGTGCGATCGTCTCTCTCGAAGGTGCGATCGGTCGTTTCCCGTCGCGGCGATGCGATGCGATGCTCCGACGACGCTCGCCGTTCCGCCGCGGACGCGTGATTTTTTCCGGGTTTTTTTTTATTTTTTATTATTGATTGAGGTTTTGGGGATCTTGCAGGTCTTCGCAGGAGCTGAAGCATGGAATCGGCCGCCGCCGCCGCAGCAGCAGCAGCCGCCTTTCGGTCGCCGGCCGGCGCGCCGAGGCCTTCGCCGTGCGTGCCTAGATCGGGCGTTCTGGCGGCCAACGGGCCTGACTTTGTGCGGTTCGGAGCCGGACTGACCGCCTCGTCGAAGGTATCTCTTTTTCCCTTCGCCGATTTCGGTTCTATCGCGATCGATTTCGTTGGGACCTGGTTGATGGATACGGCCTGCTTCGAATAATCCGAGTGTGATTCTGAGAATTCTGCTGGTCGCACGAGATGTTCGGGATCGTTTCATTTATTCGATTCTGTGATTGTGGCTTCTTCATGAACTTTCTTCAAACAGGTCAAATGCTTTGATAGTGTCTTCTGGCCCCTGTTCCCTTGTGTTTGCTTTTAGCGGCGGCCACGCACGTTTTTTTTTTTTTTTTTAGGTGGAGTTTGTGGAGCAGTGTTTTTGGATATGACAAAAAGGAAATCAATAGAATGGGTGCTGGAGGAATATTTCTTTGGCAAAAAGCTCGGGGGCCTCTTCTGTTAAGTTGTCATATTCAAGCTCTTGGATGTCATTGCTTCTGTCCTGCAATAATCCCGTAGTGTCTCTGGGAAACTTCAAGTATATGTCTGTCTATATAGTGCCAAATGGAAATGATTGTTCACGATTTGTATTGGACTTGTGGATGGAGCTTTGTCATGATTGTTACCTCAGGTTTCGGGTTTCTCTACTGCCATCTTAGCCCTTCTTTAAGTCGGTGGGATATTTGACGCACATATTGTGGATGCCGACAAGTCCAGTTGCTTTAGAATCAGCTGGAAAGAGCCAATGTTGCAGAAATGATATTATGCTTCGAAGTTCATTGTCTGATAGTGTTTTCCTCTTGCAAGCTCATGCCGTCTGAACACTTACTGTGGTCATAGATACATTTTCCTTTTGCAAGCTCATGCTGTCTGAACACATATTGTGGTCATAAGATGATGTATCAGTATATGTTGACTTGCTCATTTCGTTGATCGATCGATGTATGGCAGCAGCATCACACTTCAAGTATTCGCTCAAGGGCAGGCCCTAAGAGAGTGGCCGTGGGAAGCAGGAGATGTGTGGTTGTTAGGGCGTCGGCTTCTTTTGAATCGGCGGGTTCTAGTGCTCCTATTGCACCGCTTAAGCTGGAGTCACCCATTGGGCAGTTTCTATCGGAGATCTTAGTGAGCCATCCGCATCTTGTGCCTGCTGCAGTTGAGCAGCAGCTTGAACAGCTCCAAACCGACCGCGATGCTGAGATAAAAAAGGAAGAACCTTCTGCTTCTGGTACCGAGCTGGTTTTGTACAGGTTAGAAGAACGTCACTCGATGTATTTAGGGTAGGCATGAATAATCTTTTTAAATTCTAATAATTTATAATATTTTTTGATCCATCAGGAGAATTGCTGAGGTAAAGGCTAGTGAAAGGAGAAAGGCTCTGGAAGAGATACTGTATGCATTGGTGGTGCAAAAATTCATGGATGCAAATGTATCCTTGATTCCGTCCATAAATTCTCCTTCTTCAGACCCTTCAGTTCGAGTTGACGGTTGGTCCGCTCAAGGAGAGACGCTGGAGCAGCTTCACTCTCCTGAAGCCTATGAGATGATCCAAAATCATCTATCTCTCATTTTGGGAAATCGCTTGGGTGATACTACTTCCGTTGCTCAGATAAGCAAAATCAGGGTTGGACAGGTCTATGCAGCGTCAGTGATGTATGGGTATTTCCTCAAGCGGGTTGACCAGAGATTTCAGCTTGAGAAAACAATGAAAATTCTTCCTAGTGCGTCAGACGATAATGAGGTTAATAATGTCCAGCGAGTGTTTGGAGAAGACAGAAAGCCAAACACTGGAGATGCTTCTTTCGCGACAGTGCAGTCTCATCCTGAAGTTTCATCATGGTCTGGCAGCATGACCCCCGGGGGTTTCGGTAATGGAATAAAACCCTCCAGGCTGCGTACCTACGTGATGTCCTTCGATGGAGAGACACTTCAAAGATATGCAACAATTAGATCGAAAGAAGCTGTGAGCATCATTGAGAAGCACACGGAGGCCTTGTTTGGAAGACCTGAGATTGTCATAACACCTGAGGGTACAGTAGATTCTTCAAGGGATGAGCTTATCAAGATCAGCTTCGGTGGTTTGAAGAGACTTGTCCTGGAAGCTGTAACTTTTGGTTCTTTCCTCTGGGATGTCGAGAGCTTCGTTGATTCCAGATATCATTTTGTGACAAATTGAAGCATGTTTGCTGGCGATTGTGCAGGGCAATATCCGATGAGGTTGCACAACTGGCTATCTTGGACAAGACAGTGTAACACGTCGGTGATAGATCTGGCTATAGCTTCTGCTACTTGTCTATACATATGCATGGGATTATTCTCGCTAAGGATTGAAGAAAGTCGAATTATGCAATTACTCATCTGGTTGCGTTTTTGGAAACTGCTTTCTCCTTTTGACCCTCGAATATGTTATATGAAATGGTATTCATATACATATGAAGTTGCTGATCAATTATTTGCTGGTGATTGAGAAGCTGAAGAAATTCGTAGTCCAGAGAGAAAAATCAATGTCTAATAATGAGAGCTTAGGAGGACGAAAAACTTGTACAATTGTGATGACTGTGTCGTTGAAACAAACTTGCTGAGTACTAATTAACCTGCAATATCCCATAGGCGTGTTTTGTTTATCTATATATTGAGTAGAGCAGGGTGGTGAGATGGCATGAGTTGGAGTATGTGTAAGGCCAAAGCAGGGATAAGTTGCACGGAAGCCTCCAAACATGGTACTTGAAGGACATGCGAAAGTTATTGTCTACTTCAACTTCAGTGACAAATGGTATCTACCCCCTTGTTTGTTGACATTGTTTGCTAATGACAGAGAAATTCTGTCAATGTTCAGTGACTGCATGTCGACATTCAATTGCATTTCCATGAATAATGCATCCGGATCGGATGCCAATCTCTTCCCTGCTAGATTGATTGCTAGCTAATTTGTTATGTGTGTCTGCTATCTCATGCTGATAGAAACTCTTTCGCCGAGTTAGATAACTGTAAGAGGAATTTTTTTGTCTCGTGATATTTCATATTTGTGAAATGCCGCTTTGTCTTGCTAGTTGTTTGAGATCGTTAGTGTAAGAGTGGCTGCTGGTTTCTGGCTTGCAGCTGTGTTTTGTTAGTTAGTGTGCTAAATTAGATCTAAGGACAGTTTCTGATGCTTAATAGAGGACCATGGCTCTGAACGATCAACTATGGACCGACAACAAAGGTTTGGAGGAATTTAGATGATATATATCTTTGCTGAAAAAGTTGTGAAACGTGAATTTGAAGTCGGCCTGAGAAAGTTGCTCCGATGTGAAGTTAGACCTGTCAAAATGGATAGTAAACATATTTATGATGGACTAAATTGTTATATGGGTTAATTATATTCAGCAAATGAGTTATAAATGTTTTTAAACATAATATAAGTGTTAAACAGGTCATAAATGAGTTTACAACTTACTTAGATCCAATCCATATGTATGATTTTCTCTCGTCTTTACTCGATTTTGTGCTCATTCACTTCGCACTCTCATCTCAGTTTGAGTAGGAGTTTTAGCAACACGTGTCGATGTGGGTTGGATATGGGTTGGGTCGAGTTGGGTATGTGTTGAGCATGGATCAATAAATTTGTATTGCATGAAAATAGATCAAAATGGATTAAATTGGTCTATGTTTGATGGGACTATGTCAAGATGTTCCAACATGGTAGATCTTCACGTCATCCCTTGAGTTTGTTCATGCTTTTGGACATCCTTCGCTTGATAGAAGTTGGATAGCGCTGCATACAAATGAGTCATGCGGAGGAATTAGTGGGATGATCTAGTTTAGCTATTCACTTCTCATAAACAATGTCGTCGACCCCGCCTTATGCAATCTCTACCTCTTGGAGAGACGTTTTATGCGAATGAGAGGGCTTTTTCATTTCTTCGCTCTGTGGTTGTTTCATCTTCTTTTGTTATTCATGGAAAATGCAATCATTTCGGTGGTGGTTGCTTACCAAAGCTATACGGAAGGTTCAAAGGTTTGTTAGTCCCTGGTAAGTGTGAATGTCGACTTTGTCGTGCCTGTGGATCTCACTGAAGTTTCTGCAGCGGCGAATTCGGTTCTTGGGACTTAAAAACGGGTGAACTTTCAAGCGCGCCCTTTTTACTGGATGCAATGGTGAAAGTTGCTCCTGAAGCACCTTTTAAGTCTCTCTGGATCTTGGCTTCTTTGAGACAAATGGAACAAGCCCCAGATCTCGATCTAGCAAAGCTTAACAAGAAATAGAAAGAGCAGGGAAGAGGAAACCCCCAATGCAACTCGACATCGATTGCGATCTTCTACCCCAAAATGCTAAGCAGACTGTATAGCTGAGACTCGGCCCGACGAACTCTGAATGAAACCGATACACAGCCAGATGCCTACTTTTGCAGTTTGTTTAATGCTTGTTCTCCTCTTTTTTTTTCTCAGTAGTATGTTTAATGTTTCGTCCCTGGAAAATGAAATAAGCTTGCGTCATTTTGGAAGTTAAGAAAGGAGCTCTAGCATCAGGAAAGGACAATCTTAACCAAACAGCATGCAATGAATCCGTCAGCTCTTTGCACGAAGACAGACGGTACAACGAACTCCACGGGGCATGCAAAAAGCCAAGCTTTGCCCAGCCCCTGCATGCGTTCAAATGAATGGTTATCTGTCTCTCCCTCTCATCGTTGAGTTTCGCGGAAACTTCATCTTGCTGGCTGCGGAATGTACGGTGTTTTGGATTTGTACTTGGGCAAATCAGCCGAGAAAGTTCAAAACCCGAGCTGCTGGAGGAAGAAGCTGAGGAAGGTGCATCGCCTGTCGCGTGGTTTAAGAAATTGCACTAGCTGTCGCATCGACGAAACGAATCTAACTTACAGAATATCGCAGCATGTATTGGGTTCGCTTTGAACACACAGACCGTTGGATCGAATGAATCTCGCGTGTGAGCTTGACGGATGCAAATTGTTCGCATGCATTGTAGTTTCCATGCAGGTCAGACCGTTAGTGAATTTCGGTTTATGTTTACTCATGTCGGCTTAAGCTTTCGCCACACAATTTGAAATTTGGGATTTTATTCTAGCCAAAAGTTCGATTGGGATTTGTGACATCGGCTAACCTCTGTTTATCGAATCACCCCCAAAGCTTTTAATTAGAAAGTTACTCTTGTCCCATACGGGTACATGGTGCCTCCAATTGGGACTTTGCTAAGGCACCACTCTCCTAGTGATATTACATCTAACGAAAAAAACCAGTGCACTCATGTACAAAATCGAAGGCCCATACTGATACTCGGTGCCTTCAGTGAGAGATCCCTCTCTCTCTGCTCAAATGGGTATATCTCTAGATGGCGGAGTGAAGCTGCTTCGACACGGTCCACGTGTGCAAGACCTTGCCAATGACATCGTAGAAGGCGATCTCCGCGTCGGACCGAGTCAAGCGCGCAGACATGAATCCTTGCCCGTCGTAGAAGAATCTCACGTCGCTTCTGTTAGTTTCATTGATGTCGCCCCTCCATGCTTTCGACCCTGCTCCGCTCGTTAGGAATTGTATTGGGCTGCACGAAGAAAAGAGAATGGGCCATCAGCCACTTAGTAAATCAGGATACCAATTTCTTGTGCACATCTTTGCGCAGAGAATATTGATTGCATGTTAATTACCTTTCGGTGTCCCCGATCTGTTGGAGGCAATGGTCGTGCCCGTTCACGTAGAAGTCGACGCTGTTCGCCTGAAATTCAGGAACAAAATTGAAGCTTTAGATCGAGCTTAAGCAGCAGAAAGCCCTTCTGTTGCTTGATTAGCGAAAAGATAAAGCTGCTCTGGAACTTTGATTTACCCGAAGAATCGGGAGGAGATACTTGAGGAGCTCTTTAGTATCGCCATGATGACTTATGCTTCGGATAGCATGGTGGCCAACGACGATCTTCCACTTTGCGGTTGAGGCCTCCAGCGCCGATTCCACATCCTACACAACAGGATCGGATCAAGACTCAGATATGCCACAAATGTCCATGAGTACTGGCTTAGCTATCAAATGAGCTTTGAATAGATTGATTAAATGATCTTATTGAAGCTTGTCCTAATAGATTACCTTAAGGAGGTTGGCGATGTAAGTCTTGCGCGATTTAATGCCGCGCCAATCGTAGATATGTCCCTCTGCATCGGTGAAGTAGGATTTGACGAACGGGGTGGTGTCCAGGAAGAAGATCTCAACCAAATCTGGGTGGAATCCAAAGTAGCAAATCATCAAGGTTCTTAATTCATGAACGCGTTCATTACATGACAACAAAGTCAAGCTGAAGGTAGGTTGATGTTGTTAAACAAAAGATGTTGCGAGAATATAAATTCAACCTGCATTGACAATGAAAGATCTTAAACAGAGCCATCTCCTATCAATTCTTCTCAGGACAGGGCTCAACTGTGCCTCTGCATCTCCTCTGTAATCATGGTTGCCCAGCACTGCAAGAGGAAACCCCCCAAATTTTTTTTCAAAAAAGTTCACAATGTCAACACAAAAGAATAATTTAAAAACTAAATGAAACATCTTGATATAGAGGTGGTGATACTAACCACTGTACCACTGTTTTTGCAAGCTCTTGGCGGTGTAGATGTTGGTGAATGACTCCTCAAAAGCAGGGTCATGCTCACCAGTCAAGCCATTGTCATAGAAATTGTCTCCTGTTGATACCACAAAGTCTATGTCTAGCTTCTCCCCAACCCTCCCCATCTGCACCAAAGCATAAGAATCACATACAAAAAAAATGCATTTTTAATATATGGTATTTTAATGTGATGACCGGTCATTAGGCTGTAATCCCACTTTGCCAAAAAGGAAAAAGGAACAGAAAAGGGAAGAACACCGTCGGTGTATTGGGAATTGGTCCTCCAAAGTCAGAGATAACAGGCGATCGTGGTGTGCAACCACCAGCAAAATTATTGGGGGACGAGATGCGACAGGGCAAATATAATAAATTAAGTTTTGCAGTTGGTTTTTCAATGCGTGAGAGAGAGAGAGAGAGAGAGAGAGAGAGAGAGGAACCACTCTCTTCCTTTGGAGAGAAAAGCTGAAAAAAAGCGAGGGGGAAAAAGAAGAGGCCATGATGATCTTGGCATAAACCCAGAAGCCATGCTCTTGAGAACCCCAGAAAAAATCCAACCTTTCTCTTGTTTTAAGCAGGAGGAAAAAGAAATGCGGGCACTGACTTTTTCCAGTCTCTCACCACCTGACCAAACGAACATGCGACGAGCGAGAGAGGTGGTAGCATCATTATACCTGGACAGCAACCCGAGACTGGTTGTAATCACCACGTCGACCCCAGTCGCCCACCACCAGGAACCCGAGCGACCCGTCGGGCTTAACGGGCTGCTCGAACCTCCGGAGCTCCGCACGAGCCGAGACCAGCGCCAACGCGAGCACCAGCCCGACGCCACCCACAAGAGCCATCCTTCTGCTGCACAGATCACCACCACCACCCATCTCTCTCTCTCTCTCTCTCTCTCTCTGAGGCTAGCTTCGCACGAAAGGAAAAAGGAAAAAGGGGGGTCCTCAAAACCAGAGAGACAAAGGGTAGGAGAAGACTGACGATCCAAGAACGTTGAACACAGAGAGCGTTCCTCCTCTCTCTCTCTTCTCTCTCCCTCGAAAACGAAAGACCACCCCTCCTTCTTCTTCTTCGGTTCTTCGGTGCTCCTTTCGACGTAAAGGGTCAAAAATGGGGGAGCGCCCCGTTTATAGAACCCCAAAATCGAAGGTGGCCCGTGGATAAAAATTCCAAGTTAAAATAATGCGTGGGCACATAATTCAACAGCCACTATCGACCGGCAACTTTGTTTGCCCCCCCCCCCCCCCCCCCCCCCCCCCCAAAAAAAAAAAAACCAAACAGTCAACTGAAAAAAAAATTCGACCGAAAAGAAAAATAAAACTAAAAAAAAAAGGCTCGTCTAACCCAAATAAAAAAGGGCACTATTATGAAAAAAATTATATGGCATCCGTCCAACGCCGACCCGCCAATCATACTTCGCCACGTCTCTGGCACGCGACGCGCTCCTCAGCAATTTTAAATCCGTAGTTTTTTTTTTTTTCCGATCTTTGCTAGCATGTCGTGTTGAGTTTCGCTAACCCGATTCAGGCCCGCTTTCTTGATCCGATATAATTAAAGCGCTATTATCCATTTATCCGCTCAAATGTATTTTTCAAATTGCGGGATTTTCAAATTTGGCATTGCCTCCCCCCGTTTCTTTTTTCGGATAAAATAATTAACGGAACTCGCCTTTTTCTTGTCATTTCTTTCTTTGGCTCGTCATTTTCTTAGAATAATCGGGTAAATCCATGGTAGGAAATTATCCGAATGCAGCAAAAGCTCCCTAGTCCTTCAGCCTTATTCAGATAAGTAAAAAAAAAGAAAAAGCAACAGGCTATATTCTCTTTTCCAAGAGAAAATTTAGGAACTTGGAGGCTAGAATTAGAAATTAAAATAAAAATTTTGAATGATCACTCAATATTTATTGCGCCATTTCTTGACAAAAAGAAGTAGGAAAAAGGAGGGAGTGCCGTGCCGTTATTCACGAAAAAGAATAATGCGAATATGCGATGGGATCAAAAATGGATTTTCAATATCGGACAATGGAATATTCCTGGGGCAAGATCCGGACCAGGGGGGCCCCACGCTCTGCGGAAACGGTGGGTTGTCTTCCGCTCCAAGTGGTCGTCCCAAATATGTACCTTCATTTTCAAAGCTCCTAAAAATAATTATTTAAAATAATTAGTCACCGAATAATATCTTCATCGTCAATAATAATTCGTTGTCTAAATATTTTTACGAATTCTGAAGATGTGGTTGGTACAATGGTATTTGTAAGCGATACAAGTGATCATCTTTTATCATTTATTTTCTGCGAAACAGATGACACACGGAATACCTGATTGTTGTTTTAACGCTCACTGATGTTTTGAGGACGCTGTCGTGCCGTGTCTTTTTCTTAATATGAGCGTATTAGCTTTTGTTAGGCGAATTATACGTGGGTTATAATTCCTGAAATTCCTGAAAAAAGGTCGAAGAGGAGGGACGGACCAGTGCAATTGTGATCATGGGATGCATCAGATGCATGTGGAGGCCAGAAAATACGCAAAATCCGAGGTTACACATGTAAGTAAGCAGTAACAATTTAAAGAAGGCTATGCAGTTGGTTTTTGTTTGTAAGTTAATATCATCAAAGACCCTATATTATACCAATTGTAACACTAATGCCCCGAATTTTTTATCGCGTTATCCCAAGTCCTAAACTATGCCCGCTATAATACCAATACCCCAAATTGGTTTTTGCATCGCCAAAAGCTCCAAGCCTGTACCGACTACCGGCAAAAATCCCTAGATTGTCGTCACATTGGTGCAAATTTTGGGGGTCTCGGTGTTATGGTGGATTAAACTTGTGATATTTTTAGGTAGATAGAAGGAGTTTTTGTCGCACTGCTACAAGTTCACGGTATTGATGACAAATCCAAAATGTACAAGGTTTTGGTGTCACGGCCGTCATAATTTAAAGTTTTACGCGATTTTTTTCTCTTTTTAATTTTGTTTTCTTGGAGGACAGTAAAATTGGGAAACTGTTCATTTTACTAAAATCATTGTAACAATTGCCTCCTATTGGTTTGTCATTGTTAGCCCCCAAAAAAAAAAAAATGCTGCCCCTAACTGGTGGCCAATGACAATGGCCAACATATCAAGCATATTATATATGTGCCCACTTCAAATAAATGATACTTGATTTTCGACAAAATAACCATTTAAATAGTAAATTTATTTTTTCGATTTTTCAGTTTTCTTTACGTCGTCCACGACTACTTTTTTTTTCCAATTTTGTTTTTTGCATATACATAAAGAGGGGTGTGCATGCATTTTAAGTGGTCTATGTATTGAATTAAAAGGAATAGTTTTCGCAAAATTGCTCGAGCTTAACAAGCGATTTTTCAGTTTCTGAAAGAAAAGTTCTGAAAAAGGATCAACTCGATTATACATACGCAACATCTTAAAAATAAAAAAAAAGGGGAAAATGAGTAATTGGTCTATGAAGTTTGGCTCAATATGCAGTGTCATCCCTAGATTTTTAATTTTTTCAATGTGATCTATAAATTATTGATAAATGTTTAATCCGATCATTTGATTTGCTCAAACGACAAATTGTACGTTATTTGATGAACATGTCATTTTTTTATCCATCTACTTCAAAAAAGGAAAAAAAATCAAGTCGTTAACACGTCCATCGTTTTTCGATGATGTGAATAATTATATCCTGACTTGAGATGAATATCGTACTTGGCCGTGTAACTTTTTTTGTCGTGCACCGTTCACACTTAATGGATTGCAGCCACATCATTAATTCCGTTAATTTGAATTAATGGAAGAAAGACATTAAACATTTTCATATAATTTATGGGCTAAATTGAACATTCATTAATAGTTCGGGGATCATATTAAATCAATTAAAAGTCCAACGATGATATTGCATATCGAACCAAAGTTTAGGGAAATGGTTTTGGGGCTTTTGGGCTCGGTGTGCTCTACAAGTACATGGGGCATAAGTGAAGAACATTCACAGATGTGCATCTGAGCCAGTTCATGTGGACAATGCCCCAATAAACTTACAAGAAGTTGAGCGTGCTTTTGAATTGTATCTGTCTACGTTCGTCTGTTCGTCTGCTGTCTCATGGAAAAGAAATCCATGCCCATTTGGAATTAAGTACTGGGGGTCCATCGAAACTTTGGTCGTGACGACATGCGGGTTTGCTTCGTTATCATCTCCGAATCACGATTTGCATTTAAACGAGCGCCCCTGATGGCGCCTGCCTAAGAACGCTCTGCAGATTCCTTTTGGTCGGAGTCGTTCTGGAAATCGAGAGTTCCTCTATTTGGTTGCCGAACGCGTGCCGTCCCTGCTAAAAAAAGGTCCTCAAAGGGCCGATGAACGCCGCAGCAGCAGCGTCCGGAGAGCTGGAGGCGGTGTGATTAACGGGCTCGGCAACAGGTAGGCCTGGAGACGATGGTCCAAATAGATATTGTGGGCCGGATATCTAGCTCAAACATAAAAAGGCCCAAGATGAAGCTCCCAATTTCCCAAAGCCAGGTCCGAGGTCCAACCAATAGTCAAATGTTTGACCCAGGTTTTCTGACCCCAAATGGTGTTGACCCTATACCTGAGCGGATCACGTTTTTGATCGACATCATGGTACTGAGGGAATCCGGACAGAGTTGAGCTAACAATCTAAAACATGAACTTGTATGTCACATTCGGTCCTCCAAATAAATCGACTCTCCAACTCTTTATCGGTGCGATTGAATGAAAAGAAAGAAAGAAAGAAAAGATGAGAAAGACCGAATTTTTGTCGACATTGGTTATAAACGACGTCTTGGGTGTCCTAAAAGTTATGGTCTCTCTTTGTCACACGCAAACATGGACAGAAGATACTCGAGGATTTAAGCATCGGGGTGTTCCTCTTGGGATAAAGTCCAAGGGCCTTCTCTTTATCTTTTGTGTGAATGTCTAGCCTAATCGAGTATTTTGATCCAAAGAGTCTGATATTAGCAAGTTAATAATCCAAACCATCACCCCTCGTCCTATTATTGAAAAACTAGACATTGATACTTGCACACGGACCATATAGCTCCATAATCCCTTAGACTACATTGGAGCTAGGCTTGCCTCCATATCCATTGCTAGCTTGGTTTAAGACATGCACCTTTCACCTAGGACATTATGCAGACAGAGCGAGCTGTGCTAATAATGAGAAGATGAATTTCACCAACATGGTTGGAGGAAACTCAACATCGTGAACAGAAGCAGAAGAAGAGAAGGGCTAGCGACTGAGTCAAAATGGGAGCACGAGACATAGGCAAAGATAATAACAGTAGCACCCATGGAAACCCTAGGAACTGACTGGTCCCGTAATAAATCCATGCAAGGCAATGTCTCCATCCATCTCAGTTTCACAAATCTCATCGTTGCGCTTGACGTGAAAGCTCATTCACAACCCCACTTTGCACTTTGCACCCTGCACTCATCCCTTTGAGTCACTGATGCTGACCACCCCTATTATATTTTTCCATTCTTTTTCCCTTACTTTGTTCTTTTAAATTCTTTTCGTTTTACTTTTTTTTTGGGGCATTGGGTGTCGATATCAGTGAGAAAAGGGCGAGCAAAACCCAAAAGTCAAAAAGACTAAAAAAAGGGAGAAAAATAAAGGCAAGAGCCCAAAAAGAAAAGAAAGGAAAAGCAGAAAAAACACAGCAATTTCACCTTAAAGAGAGACAAGAGGCTATCAATCAGTAGCCCCTCGATAGCCCCTTCTTTCCCGTGTCAAAAAGAAAGCCTTGGAATTGTTGATAAAGTCTCTCTCCCTCTCTCTCTCTCTCTCTCTCACACACACACACACACACACACACATCGTTCAATCATAAAGCCATCGATTGCAAAATCATTTCTTCCCTCATTTACTGATGGGTGTTCCTGTGCCATCTGCTTGCTCGGCTGGGACTTATCCTCTCTTCTTTTTACATTCCTGTCCTCCTCCCTCTTGTGTATTCACAGAGATGGCACATGGTCCATTGAGCCTGTGCTTTTTTTATACAGCCTATATCTATTTAGTCTTCTCTTCCTCTTCTAATGCTCTCTGAATAGCTTCTGCTTTCAAACTGGTGTGTTTCGGCCAGCTATATGCTCCTCATTTCTGTCTTCTCAACAGTATAAATGAAGTAGTAGCTGGATAGAGTTGTAAGAGTTGATAACAGTGACTCCACTTTCCAGGAAAAGTGAATTTTGTGGGTGTTGAATGTGGCTGGAAGTTAGAGCCAATTTGGTTTGGAACGGCTTGAATTGGATTCGAGGACATATGGAGCGAGCAGAATAGTTTAGAATGTGCAAGGACACATTTTTGGACATCCTAAATCACATGGCCGACGTTCGGAATAAGTGGCGAATCAAGGCGAGCTTCTATCGGTCCGAATCGGTTTGTTCGGACGTTTTTAGAGAAGCATCATAAGAAATTAAGGGACAAAAATTTTCTTGAATATTTCTTGTGAGGCTTATTCGAGGGTAATCAAGGTCGAAAAACCTTGCGAGCGAGTGGAAAAGGGTCATTACAATTTCCTCTTTGCAGATTGTAGCGGAACAATCTCGTTGATCTCTTATTATGAAGTAGGCACACCGCTGCTTCCTATCTTCATTCTCTGAAGCGTTTTGGTTTGTCCGTGCTTCCAATTTGTGTAACAGATGCGGATCAAACTTCAAATAAGTTTCACTTTTTAAATTTCCCACAAAAAAAAGAATTATTTCCATTTTTTAAGAAAAGAAGGTTTCGCATTACCCTAACTTTAGATGTTAAGATTTATTGTGTTAATATTTGAAGCGTCCTTTATTAAATATATCTCAAATCTCTACCTCAAAAGTAAAACCTAGACAATTTTTAAAAATGTAAGTCATAACAAATACATAGTATAAGTTTTGTAGAAAAGTGAAATCTTAGTATCTATCTTTGGGAAGTGGTTTTGGCCATTTCGCTTTTTGCTTGTACCGTTTTTTTCTTTTAGTATTTGTCTTGCATATGAATTAACTTTTTTAGCCCTGGCGGGCAATTGAAAAAGTACCTACACAACATATGGAATATGGAAATAATCATAGGCAATGGAGTGGATATCAAGAAGGAATCATACGAGGAGATTCCGAGATTTGAATCGTACTTTGATACCATATTAGATGACTCATTTGGCCTAGTGTACAACCATGTCTCTTAACAATTGCAATGCATTCTAATGTTATACGAGCTAAAGCAAATATTAACGAAAACCCCGGTCTTAATGTAAACTTAGATGTTCAATTAGTCTTAAACCAAACAAAGGGGTGTACAGAGTATGGTCCAAAGTCGGCTGCAAATACTATATTATTACAAAGTTTCAAAAACGAAAAAATTTGATGGAGCCTATCATCATCCATATTTTTTGTTACATCAAGACGTTGGGCGTGCCTTTTCCATATCACCTAACATTTACGTAGGCATAATCACGAATGTACACATAAGCGTAGCATTGAAACTTTTTCTCTAATCTTTTGGTTGGAGCTGCAATCCAACATTTGTCACACCTTAGGATTACGATCTCGAATGACATAAGCGATCCAAAAACATGCCACATTTTTCACACTAATCATTGTCCCTTTCCTCAATATAAAGAACTATGAAATTCATAGTCAAGGCTCAAGAAGCAAGACTCCCCATTTGGTAGTTCAAACCCTAGGATGTCATAATCACTGCTATTCGATTTGCTTGTTTGTGTCCATAGAAAAAGTTGGTGGACGAACCAAGTTATTTTGTAATTAAAAAGGGTTTACATCACTCGATTTGCTTATATCAGCGAATGCCCCAAATTAAACTTGTCCAGTGCCCCAACATTTCCCAACCATATCTCACCATAGGAACCCTAAGCATCGAAAGAGATTTGAATATATCATTCGTTTATTGCATATCCAATACGTCAGGGTAGTAGATGAGAATTGGCCGAAAATATCTTTCTCGATAGATTCAACCGAGATGAAATTAAATGAAAAATAATTTCATATGATGTGATGAAAAATGATATCTTGTTAACATAAATATGTTTTTAAGGCATTGCAGATAAGTTATAGTGTGATAAATTCACTCGTCACAAGAAATTAAAATAAGTAAAAAGAATTTTTTTTATCCATGTGTCATGTTAATAATTGTCTCGGGGCACTTGTATTGTTTAACCATGTACTTAATTTGAAATAATTCGATTTTCAAGGTAGTGATTGCACGTAACAAGAAAAGTAGAGAGCGGTTAATGTATTGAAAGCTACGAAATCTTCTCAATTAACAATTGACGAGTATTGTTCAAGCACTTGCTCACGGGACCATTTCCATTATTTTAAATATAATGAGTATGGTATGGCCGCCGGCCTTTAGATATGGAAGTGAATTCGAACCATTCAAAATGGGGCGTCCCGGGGTTAGTTCTTGAATTAGGTTCACCGAAAAACTTTTCGAATATACGTGCCCAAATCGAAAGGGAACCCTAGATTATTCAGCAGGAAAAAGAGGGGGGCGCAACAAGTTTGCGAGAGCCTTTGACTTGTCGAGGTGGAGAACAATAAATAGGAGTGTGGTAGCTTGAATGTAATAAACTTTTCAACAGATGCCATATCAGTGAGGTGTCATGTCACTATTATTACCTCCTCCTCTTCTTCTTGTTCTTTCTCCTCCAAAAATTCCATTCTTCCTTCCTTCCTTTCTTCCTTCTTCCTCCACCTCATTCGGTGGTGCAATTCAATGAAGGGCAAAAGGCAAGACAATCAATTAAAGTCACTGCAGATAATCCTAGTTTTCTGCTTTAGCTGACCAACGTGGGAAGATTCAAAACCCTAGCAGTAGCTACAGCTACTATGTTAGTAAAAAAATACAAATTTTATATTCAAAAGCTTCGAATGTATTTGTCCCTCATAAAAAAAATGGGGAAAAGAGAAGAGGACCTGACACACACGCACACAAACAAACAGACATTATTTTTTCTGAGAATGGCCATGATTTTATCAATGATGGAATTGGACAGCCGAGCACGTTACCTCCCGTAATTGTAGTGAACGTGCCGGCGAAATTCAATTCTATTCCCGTGGTGGTTCATGGTGACAGGAACTTGTGTTTTGTTTGAATTCCATATTTGAAAAAAAAAATCAAGCAGAGAAAAAAAGAGTGATTAATGGTAAGAAAAAGGCATATTTGCAAAATTCCTTTCCCGTTCTTTTTGTAAGCTCTTAACTATCTTATCTTTTCCAATATAGAATGAATTATCCATTTCCTGTATTTTCAGATAAATATCGTTTTCATATTGGTTCATACGGCAAATATTACTAACTTAACTATTTTAAATACTCGATTTCCTCTTGCAGCGTTCAAGATGTGACTATTTTTGTCTTGTCACATTTACCCAATTTTTAAATTTTTTCAACTTTACCAATGTTGAACTAAGGAGAAATCGACAGCCAAAATTCAACTAAAACATCGACTTAACATGGCCAATGCCATTGCTCATCTCATAGTTAAAAAGGTGGTACTTACAACCTTCATTATCACTCCCATTTCTTTTTCATGGTAGAAGAGTAGGGAATGGAGATTAGTGTACCTAAACTCTATGGGCGTTACCATAAGGGACATATCATCATTGCAGATTATTTAGTTCGAGTTACGACTACTTAGTGCACCTATAGATATAAGCTCATCACCGCAACCCTTACAAGCGTGCCAAAAATTTGTAACACTATGCAACAGATGCCTAAAGCACAAACTTATCAGAGGTCTGTTTGTAATATGATTTGTGCTTGTGACTCCATATTAAAGATGGTGCGAACAAGCTACCACTCACAAATTCACATCTTATTAAGAACAATGATGCCCCCAAATAACTTATCCTTCATCGAAAGACTTCAAAACGATATAATTGTTTTATGTGATCAAGATCAAACAAGAAAAGCAACACCCAGACCAATATTTATTTATTGGTCCAAGATGCGAGGGAAAAGAGAAGAACACAAGCCGCAATTAATGAGTTAGAAGAATCTTCAGTAGGAATGGGTTGGAGGGAGAGGCGTTTTTTCACTACCTTCTAGGCTTTCTAGCAGTTAAGATGTCTGCTTGGGACTTTGCAATTAGGATGAAAGGAAGAAAAGAAAAGGTATAAGCATATTCAATCCCTCTCTCTCTCTCTCTCTCTCTCTCTCTCTCTGTTGTCGCGACTCCAATTTTTTTTTTTGTTTGAAATTTCTAGATGTGACCCCAAGACTGGGGTTGAACTCGAGGTACATATTCAAGTCCATGCGTATTTAATGCAATTCAGGAAGAAAACAAGAGATTGGCAGAAGAAAGCGGGAGGGGTTTCTTTTGTCTTTGTGATTACTGTATGGTTTGATTCGCTCTAGAATTTTGAAAGAAGAACAAGAACGAAATAAAGAAACGATTCTAGGGTTTCGATAGTCAAGGGAGGTGCAGAAGGGAGGAGGGTCATGTGGGGATGAGACAACGATTAGTGAAACGAATATATCGAATGGGAGACAGTGTTTGTTGAAGGATTTAGAAGGGGAATATTTGGGAGAATGATAAGGAATATATTAGAAACTTACGAAGGCATGTGATGGAATTAGGGTTTTCTTTGGGAGCAATGGTCACCATATGAAAGCAAACAAACAAACCTTTAAGCATCTCTCTCTCTCTCTCTCTCTCTCTCTCATTTAGGTCAATGGGTCCATCGAGAAATCAATATCTGGTGACTATCACACCCAACCCTTTTATTTTTCTGTTCATTTGTCCCCCCAAAAAATATTATGGTACCATCACCAAAGATGTTACACTGTTTGTCCTCATGATAGCCATTGCACCCGTTAACTCTCTTGTCGCAAAGGGAGGATGAACCTTCCTTATTGTTATTGGAGACCCAATAACACTAATTTTGACTACTACAATTGAAAGAATAGTGATCAAATGCTCCAAGTTACCTTGATACCATACCTATAATCAGAAAAAAGAAACATAAAGAGTAATGCTACTAGGTATATTGAGTTTATAGATATATATTAGTCATAAATGGATGTACAAATTTGGTATAAAGTATAACGAGTGATGTGTCATGGCTTTGATTGGGAATACCCTGTTCATTTGAACATCCACTTACAATCGACCATGTTACTAAACACAACAAAACTTTTAGCCCATTCTTACTACAATTAACAGTATTTGCGTCGAAATTTGCACGCTAATTGCTAAGATTTGGTGGTCGATTAAGTAATGTTGCAAACTACAAGCAAGCATTCAAATTAATAAGTGATTGATGTATATTCAATACTCAATAAAATTTTGTTAATTAACTTTAGATAATTAGCATTATTAAAAAGTTGAATACTAAGAGCAAGATGGACTAATTTGAGATGTGACACAAATAAATTAAGTTCCTTTCTTTTAAGATGAAAATTTGATTTAACAGAGAAATGTTGTCTTTATGTGCATATCTAATTATTTGATTTTGTTAATGTGCGCTTGCGAAGGTTTGAGCGAAAGAAGAGCCTCAAATAAGATACTTTCTACCTTATGGAGCCGATGATATATTAAGTCGGCTAAAAACTTGGGGCTCAAGTTTTTAGTGCAAGTGGGCTCAGCAAAGATGTTAATGAGCTCGAATTTGAGCACTTTTTTTTGGTTTGTCTATTATTATAGGATTGGATTTCTATTGCATGTCTCGAAAATTAGTACAAAACCAATAGTTAATTGCATGAGTCCCATTGTGTTCTTATTTAATGAAAATCTTAAGGGTGGAATCTCGTGCATCATTATTAACAGATTAGCATCATGGATTCGGGGGAAGAGACCACGAGTGAAGGTAGATATTGTAGTCATTCTTTTTTTTTTCTTCAAAATCTCGCACTACGAATTGAATAAGTATTCAAAATGGATAACCGGTTGAACCGATTTAAAGCTGCCAAAACCCAATGAGAACTAAACTAGTCATCGATTGAATTAGCAGGTCCCCTCTGATTCTCAAGATGCTCAACGCATCCCTGGGTTGAGTGTGCCATCACACAAGCCAATCCAGGGTGATTATATAGGTGCAGCAGTCGGCAAGAATCGATCTTGCACTGCGCAACAATGAGAATCCAATCCATAGTTAGGTTATAACTCAATTGTGTGAGCTTTTTTAGTGAAGACAATTCTATTAAGATATGTTAATATACTTGTACTTGAGCTTTAATCTCGTAATCTCCCCGTGACAAAGTCATGTTAGCGATCTTATATAGGTGATGGTGCGACCCAAATCAAGTTGCATATTATAGGGTAGATGGTCTATTCTTTTATGGGTATTTTCAAAGGGGCCGATCTACCATCCTAAAAACTTCATACCCTGGTGCAATTTATCGTACTTCAAACGCAAGAAATGTTGTACCACCAAATACTTCAGAGGTTATCAAAGAACGATCTAAACCCATCTTTTGTGATCCGACAATCACCGATCTCCGATGGTCGTGTTCTTGGGGTTCTTATATAAAAATGCCCCTTCTGTATATACATTACCATGTGAAGGATCTATGTGAGGTCGGAGAATTTGCTAGTTTACTTTCAACCCGTCTTCTCCGGAGAGGGAGGGATACCAAGTTGCCTGACTTTGTATGCTGTTTTGACTATTGCAGAGAGAGAGAGAGAGAGAGGGGGGGGAGGGGGGGGGGGCAAGCTTCCTTTGTTGCAGTGTCGTTTTCTTATATATACTCCCGAGGCAGCAGGAACGCAACAACCCCTTCAAATCCCCCCTCTTTTCCAATCCTTTCCGAGTATTTCCCATCTCTCTCTCTCTCTCTCTCTCAAGAAAAGTCTTTCTTTTTCATTTAGCTCTCCTTTGGACCTCACTCTTGCTCTCCCTCTCTCTCTCTCTCTCTCTCTCTCTCTCACAGCTATAACCTTTTCAAGCTCATCATACACCATCTCTTTCCAGTAATCTGCAACTCTCTCTCAACCCACCACCCACAAGAAGAAAAAATAAACATCACTGTTCTTATATTCCCAAGAAGTAGAGAAACCCGAAAAAAAGAAAGAAAAGAAACCCAGGTTTTCAAAATTAAAGGCACTAAACAACTTCCTCTCCTTTTTCTACCCCTAGTTTTCAGCTGTGTGGGAGAGCACAAAGTGACCCTTATCTGTTTTTCTTCAGAAGACCAGAAGAAAGCTAAGAAAAATTCCTAGCTCATACTTTTGATCTCTGGGTGAGCTCTAAGTTGGTGTCCAGATGGAAGAAGAGAACTACTTTCCTGATCTTTCCCTCCACATAAGCCCCCCGAACAGCGCCCCTTCCTCGATCTGTGGCGGTGGGAACAACGAGAGCGACTCGAACTCGAGCTTCAACATTTGGCGGAGAGGCGGCGAGGATGACGACGACTATCATTATGCCCTAAAGTCCCACAGTGACAGTTCCGTTCTCAAGGCTGATGTTGCTGCGGACATCCGACTCTCCCTATCGAATTTCCCGGCCACTGCTGAGGCCACGAACAACCCCTTAGAGGCTGAGAGCCCGTGGAGGAGGAGCATCGGCCATGCACACAATGGAGATCATCAAGTAGAGGATTATTTCAAGAGGAGGCATGTAATTAGCCATGGAAGTCTCAGCCACATAAGCAGCGGGATGTCGCTGCTCGGTGTCTCGGACAAGCTTCGACCTATCAAGGGCATTCCAGTGTACAACACTGGCGCTTGTAACAATTCTTTCCCGTTTCCTCTGCAGGCAGATCGCGATTTCCCCAGAGATGTGATAACAACGGGGGACAATAATCCGAAGTTATGTTACAATTACCCTAGGCCGAGCAACGACATGACGAATATGAACAACAGTTCTAGTAGTCCGAGCAATTATTTTGAGCCCATGTACGTGTTGAATTCCAGCGGTGGAGGTGGTTCGAGATTCAACGGTATAACGATGGATAATCTGAATCACAATTTCAAGTCAAGGCAGATGATGATGATGCAGTACCTACATCACCACCGCCAGTATGGATCGCCAGGCGAATCGAACGGGTTGGTCTCGAGATACAGGTTCGTGCCCAAGTTGCAGAGCAACAAGAGGAACATGAGGGCTCCGAGGATGCGTTGGACTAGCTCTCTCCATGCCCGATTTGTTCATGCCGTTGAGCTTCTTGGTGGCCATGAAAGTAAACTCTCTCTCTCTCTCTCTCTCTCTCTCTCTCTCTCTCTCATGCTTAATCTTCTTCTGTCTCCTGAGGCTGTTTGATTGAAAGACAAGTTTCATGAGCATAATTTTGTTTGGTATGTTCTGCTTGGTGTTAATTTTTCATTTTCTAGGGGCTACACCAAAATCAGTGTTGGAGCTGATGGATGTGAAGGACCTAACATTGGCTCATGTGAAGAGCCACTTACAGGTATTATATATTGCTGCATTTCTTCAGCACTCCCATAGCCACATTCATCTGCTGAGATATTTTGAATTTTTTGAAGAAAATTAGCAGAATGATAGGGTGATGTTGAAGAAGAGATCAAAGCATCAAACGACAATTCAGAATTTCTTTTGCTCCCCTAAAAAAGAAGCATAAAGAACCCAAAAATATCGCTTACTCACTCATTCACTCTCTCTCTCTCTCTCTCTGAGTGTTTCTAAAGACTGCATCTCTCCGACTGGCACGGGAGTCGATGAAAGTGCAGTGAATGAACAGTTGGGAGTCGCTCTCTCCTTCTCTCTGTTCTTTCTGATACACAGGACAGAAACTGCTTTTTAGAGAGAGAGAAGAAAAAGTAGCCATCATTTCTCAATAATACAAGCAATTACTGACCTTACCAAACATCAACCTCGGGGTTAATAAACAAACCCAAGAAAAATCCAGAAAGAAGAAGCATCTGATTTGATTTTCCTGGACTAGGAGTGGGGGTTTCTTTTTATGTTATTTCTATATAACTCCCTTCTTTTAAGAAAGGAAAAAAATAATGAAAGGTAAACTTTTTTTCATTATCTTTTGCTCTATTCTTGGTCAATTTCTTTTGCTTTTATTCATCCTCTATTCATTTCCTTTGTCTTGTTTTGCTCCTTTCAGATGTACAGGACTGTTAAGAATACTGACAAAGCAGCTGCTTCCTCAGGTAAACATTAATTAGTATGTTACCTTGTCTTAAGCTACTGTACAGATTTAATTAATTAATTTAATAGCTACTTTATTTATTTCCTTTATCATCAATCTTTTGAAAAGTTTAGGAGACTCTCTCTCTCTCTCTCTCTCTCTCTCTCTCTCTCTCTCTCTCATATTTTAGTCACATGCATTTTCACCCCCAAGATCATATATGTTCAAACATGCCGACATGCAACATGCCCAAGCACTTTCTTATATGCCCTAACCTCTATTCTCGTGTTCCTCCTTTTTTTCTTTAATTTTTTGAGTGAAAATCAGATGGATCTGGTGATGAAGACTTTTTGCCCCCGTTAAAAACATTCCATCAAAATGGAAACCAGAGAGCTGATGGTTCCAATTTAATAGCTTCAACTAGACATCACATGTGGACTAACTGGTCAAGGTAATGGAAAACTACCATACTGTATTTCTCTCTTTTTTCTTTTTGGGTAATGAAATCATCATATTTTCTGTATTTGTATCTCTGCATTCGATACTTCTGATGTGAAATAAATCAACTAAACATCCTTATCTGCAGTTTCTTTTTCTTTTCTCTTTTTTGATTGGATGAAATGTCATTTCTTTAACTTGAAAGTGCTGACACAGCTTTTGTTTTTGGCTTTTCACTTAGCTTTCCGTTTTTCCACTCTTTCTTGTTTTAATCTATATGGACTTGTGCTCAGAACTAAAGGAACTTTGTTAAATCATACATAAATAATAATAAAAGCATATTGCATGCAGTTGAATAAAAGCATATCCATCCCATAGTTTGACAAACGTTTTGGATTTTCTCTTCATTCTCCTGCAATGCAATCTAAAGTGAGGATAGAGCTGCAATATAGTCTTTAGTTAATTCCCATCATCTGCAAAACTTCAGCGATCCTTAATGCGGAAGGATACTAAAATGTTCTGGTGTTTAAAGAGTTCATATGGCCATACACAATTTGTTATTTGGCCTCATTGTGGTCCATTCTTACCATCGGGCATTTTCTCAGACTTTCTAATAGTTATTCCTCATTTATCTTTCAATATCTAATTCTAGTATGCACCATCATAACTTTCAAGATGATACAATATGTCCAGAAATATGGACAGAGAGTAGAACGAACCAACTCAAACTTATGCTCATGATTGACAAATAGGAGATACAGAAGCTACATGATGATTTGCAATTCAACCAGGCACTACCGCTTAACGCCAACACAATTATACACACAGATGAAAAATGGACCGATTTTTGCCTGTCACTTCTCTCTTGAAATCTCAAAATATTTTAGAAGATATAGTAACTGCCTGTTTCTCCCTTAACTTTGGCTTTAGATAATACGCCCCTACTGGCACTGTTAACTTGGATTCGTGCAGAGTTCCTTCTCTTCCCGTTACCACACCATTGCCAAGAGAATTTTCAACTAGATGTTATACTTTATAATGTATTCAACTTAAGCCAAAATGAAGAGTCAATAGGCATTATTAAAGTAGTGGGACCGTACATGATTAGTGTAACTGGTGTGAATGCAATATGGTCATTGTTTTGTTTTCTCCTTTTCATGGAACCATTTAGCAATTCACATCGACACACTCCTAGATCTGTAGTCTTGGATTCCCCTATCGTTCAGAGAACAAGTTCTTTAACCTTCAAGTCAACTGTTATCTGGTCCAAAATCTTCCTCAATAATATAATGTCCGAGGACACATGCATGGACCAGCACCCTGAAAGCACGCGAAAGCTGAATATTTTTCTAGGGACATTTAGCAACTAGTCAATTCATTCTCATTACAACTTATACATTAGTCAATGGAGATATTCCTAAGTCAATTATGAAATCTGATTATGTAAATCACCTTTTGCTTTAAAATAAAATTATTTGGGAATCTTTTGAAACTTGGAGGTGTTAGCTGATTATGATTATCATTAGTTTCTGAAGTAAGTTGTTCCATCACCTTGAGCAACTTCTCTAGTCTTTTCAAAACGAGATTTGAAAGTCCGGAGTCTATCACAAAGACATAAGAGTTCTAAATTGTTTCTCAAGATGTATATATCTTTGTAATCCCATCATCTTACAAAAATTCGAAGGAAAAAAAGAACTTTGGCGTTTCTTTTTACTGTACCTGTCACTTATAATTTGTTTATGTGTAGTATATAATAATCGCTCGTTTTTGGGATGTCGGGACTAGGATATAACAAGAAGAAAGTTGCTATGCATACGTTGGATCATAATTACCATAGATAAAAAAAAACACGGGTGCCTTTGATTTTATCTAGTCTCAAAGATTGACTTTTGGCTCATGTTATTTTGAGGCCCTTAAACTTGGTTTGATTGGAGTTAAGGTAGTTTAATTATATGCGTGAAAAAATTTATTTAGAATCAAGAAATATAACCGACGGTGCTTTTTTCGAACAATGTGTTTTGCAGTAAAGGAGAGTGGCCACACAGCACTAGTTCTAGAGATGTGGATGGGACAAAAAGGCCAGAAACCATTTCATCTCAACATAACTCTGAGGTTAGAATCTCGGACCCTCAAATTTATATGTATAAATACATAGTTATAGACACTTATATATGTCGATCATGTGCATAAATCAATGATGTAAGTTTACATCATTATATAGTCTTCTGTTATCAGATAAGAAAAGACAACCGTGTATAGAGAAAGGAAAATTATGGAGTGACCTTAATCTTTGGCTGACATGCCTGATAGACATATAGAGTCAAATAATAGCGCAACGAAATATATGTTTTATTTGTCTTCTCTATGCAAAGTAGGTTACTTACATTATCGCATGATCTCTGATTATCTTAACATATAAGGATGTGTTTAGACAGGTAAATTTCCATTTGCAATCGACCACTTGTATAAAGAAACCAGGTGAGGCGATAATTCTCTGGATTCGTGATTGACAAAATCAAAATCAATATATTTATGCTTAGGCAAATTGGCTACTCCCAAATGTAAGTCGCAACGTCGATCTTTTTCTTTATAACTTTTGACTGTTAACGGTATGGAACTCTAGCTATGAAAATAAATTTCTCAAAATACTCACATTAGTTAATAATGAAAGTTCATATAATACAACGGCGACACAAGAGCGAGATTCGAGTTGCCATTGCAAAAGTTTAAGTTAAAAAAAAATGAAAAGTCTAGACAAACCCTATTCAGTCTAAGTAAGAACAAGGAACACTTAAACTGACTAAGATTAGGAAGTCTATATTACAACTAACAAACAGATGAACAAATCAGTTTATACAAGAAGGCGAGTTTGCCTTCTGTCCCTCTTTCGAACTCTGGATCCGTAGACAATGCCAAGGCATTCGACACACTTATGAGACACTATACGGAACCTTTGTCGATACATATACTCATGATATATAATTAGATGCTCTTGCGAAAAGCTCACTCTTAAACATAACATACTGTATTAATAACATCTTAATGTATTTGAGGATAGATCAGTACGCAAAAGAGCTATACATACCTAATGCATTTAAGCACCGATATTTAGGTTCTTTTATGATCTTGTTGAGATGAAGATGTCACCAATGCATTTGTTTCACTGATGCGACAGAGGTTTTGCGACAGTCACTTCTACACTAGGCATGAGGATGCAACTCATCACCAGATTATATGATACAAATTTCAAATCGTGTTTGAGCCAGAAAAAGCCCTGATTATTTTCCGTTCCGCAAAGCATGCGAGTTTGCCTTGAACGTCTAAATGAGTCAACTTGTGTATTATGTGTACCTTTTAGTTGTAACTCGGTTTGTAAACAAATCCGACATAAGTTAAATATATAAAACTGTGAGCTTATGTTATTCTATAGTTTGGCTGATCCATTTAAACACAGCCATTGAAATTAAATCTTCTCATGACATGACATAGTTTTCCATATATATACGCAGGTGGAGTATATGGGTCAGCAGAGAGATTGTGCGAGATCCAGCCTGAATATGAATACTCCAAGCTTGGAGTTCTGCCTAGGGAGATCCGATTGGCGTGGCAATGTATATGACTCCTAATTAGACGCATCAAAAAATGTGTTTTAGTGCATATAAATGGGAAATATTATAGAGCACATTAATTATCGATACAGTTTTGATTTAACAAAGTCATTTTTTTTCCGCAACCCGTGCATCTGCTCTCCCAGTTTTTTTGTTTTCCCGGCTTCCCTCTTTTCTAGCAAACTAAGGTTGCTTTATTTTGGAATTAGGATTTTGATGGCTCGTGTCCAGTTGAATAAGGCAAAAGTAGATGACAAGGATAATATCAATTTCCACACGTTGGTAATTGAGTTGTTCCGATTGAGGTTTTGCTTTTCATCGTTTTTTTGATCGATTTATGAAGACATCCTGTTTTGTTTGATTCTCTCGGATGGGCAATTTGAGGTGAACCCAGTACGATAAAGCTTGTCTTTGTGAAAGAATTGTTTGGTGTTAGTTGTCCTTGTGTACCCAATTACATGCGCAACCGTTTACTCCGAAAACTTAAGCTGTTATAATACGGTGCATAATGAACTTTATATCGCAACATACCCAAAGAAGAAGCTCAAGAAGTGGCTAAGATTATCGTCGAATGATCGAAATAATTTCTTCAATTCCAAAGCTCGCACTTGGTCCATAGTTGAAGCAGATGTCCATGTGCGAGATAGAGATGGTACTATCTCCGTTGATTCTCGTTACAATTATGAAGTAGCTCCTAATTAAATAGAAAATGTGGGAAAAGTATAAAAAAAGACGTAAATCTATCGCATTGATACCAATTTGTTGTAAAACATTTAATTAGACTAATTTAGTCTTAAACATTTTGATGATTTGCCAATTAATGTAATCCATCCGATCAATTTTGGAAGAAAACTACTAACATGAACACCGATCGTCCTGTGTGATGTGGTCAGCATTGATGTTGACAATTTTTTTAAATTTTCTGAAGTTTTTATTACCTTTTTGGTTTTTTTTCCTTCTTCTTTTCTTTCCTTCCTTTTTTTTCCCATATGTGGGTCGACGACAGCAGACAATCGTTGGCCATAGGCGAGGCCTAGTGGCCCTTGCTTGGTCTAGGTGAGGGCATTGTAGCCATGACTGGCCATGGACAAAGGTTGTGATGCCCTCGCTAGCCATAGGGGAGGGCCGTGAGCCCCTTGCCTGTGGCCAGTGGAGTCATTGCCCTTGCCTATGGTTGACGAGAGCCGCAACGCCCTCACCTAGACCAAACAAGGATCGCTGGTCCTCGTCGGCTAGAGTTCTACAAAAAAACAAAGAAAGGAAAAAAAGAAAAAAAATCAAAAAATTCAGAAAGAATATAAAAAATCGTGACATTTGTCCACGTCAGCGTTGATCATATTACATAAACCGGATAACACCCATGTCAATGATTTCCACCCAAAATTTCCATCCAAAATTGGTCAGACGGATTACATTCACAAATCCTCAAAAGAATTTAGGATTACATCGGTCAAATTGGAAAATTTAGGATTGAATTCGTACCATTGTACTAGGTTTAGAACTATTTTGGTGCTTTTTCCCGAAATTATTTGACAAACAAGAATTGGACCTTTTGGCATCATGTCTTCAATTGAATATCATGAATTGTTTTCAATGTTGTGCATTTGTTAAAGGTCGAAAGATTTCGAGGACATATTAGTAGCATTGGTCTAAATTATACACAGAACTAAGATTTAATCTAGAATCACATGAAGTGATGATTATAGCAAAGTCGATATTAGGGTGTGTTTTTCTGCTCAGAAATAATTCTTTTTGATGTCGTGCCCAAAAACAATTTCTAAGCATTTGAAGGTGTTTGATAACTGTTCAAAATTTCTATTTTTTGAAATAGAAAAAAAAAATAAAAATGCGTTTGGTAACTGCACAAAATTTCTTTTTATTAATAATATTTTGAATTTTTTAATATATATATATATATATATTTTTTTTTTTTTTTCTTGCCCTTTCCCTTCCTTGGCCATGGCCAAATCGCCGGCAATCAGCCATAGGCTAGGGCCGATGAGGGCGTCACGGCCCTCGCCGTCGCCCTAGCCGCCATCCTCGCCAGCCCTGGCCTGGGGCTGGTCGCCGGTGATCGGCCATAGGCAAAGAAGAAGAAGAAAAAAAAAAATTTCTTTTCCAATTCTGATTCTTGTTCCGAGAATCAAAAAGCAATTTTTTTTTCTTGATTCTGTTCCAAAACTGATTTTAGGAACAAAAAATTTATCAAACGGGTTTCTGTTCCAAAACTGATTCTGGGAACAAAAAATATAGAAATAGTTACTGTTTGGCCGGTTGCCAAATGTGCCCTTAGTCCCAATTCAAGTGTCGTTTGTGCATAATTGATAATGCCGTTGATTTGCTCGTAATGGAGACAAGAGAAACATATATAAATTGATTGTTGTCGAGCCTAATTATAAGTCAAGTTCGAGTGACCTCACTTCGTGAAACTTATGCATTTAGTCTGCATTGCCTCGTTTGAATAATGTGAGTTTCGTTTCTTATCCACGTCTTCTACTTTGACCTGTGCGCTTCTTAATCTCCCTCAGCCGTTTTTTGACCTTTCTTGAGATTGTCTGTCTTCTGCTTGTGCCTTCGTGTCATCGTTATCCTTACACACGAATGAAAGTCCTCCAAGATCTCCGCAAAAGTTTACTTGTCAATGTCGTTTTCACAATAATCGCGGCATGATTTATGTGTTGCCATAAATCGATTACCATGCTCGTGTATTCTCTAGAGGCAATCTCTAAAGGCACGTGCTTCTGTGTATTCATCTCCGCATCAATCCACGAGCGTGTCTAGATTATTAAGAGAAAACGACGCGAATGGTCCATGAATTGTGGTTTAATGTGCAATGTCGTCCTTAAACTTTTAATTTGTTCAACGCAATTCCTAAACTTTTGGTGTATGAACAATATTCAGATGAACAATATCATATGAGCATGATAAAAAGAAATCAAGTCTTAAGGTAAAAAGAAAAAAATCGAATAGTCCATAACACTATATTAAAGTTTGTTTGTTTTTTTTTCTTTCCGACGGTATTTTTAAAATGGAGAAAAAATTATTCGCACCCTCTTTCTAAGGAGAGGTCGGATCCTCCTTGGATCTTTATTTTATTAATATACATCATATTTTTTCTTTGAAATAAAAACGACAGATTGCGTACATATTAAAGCAATTATGTGACATTCATTTTGTATCGTACGTCTGTTTGTGTATGGGCTCTCGGTAAATACATGGTTCTTTATTCTATTTCACGGATGAGGAGCGATTGAAAAGGTCTTATCTAATACGGTATCGATACCTCCTGGAATCCTAAACTAAATAGGATGCTACCAATAAACGTGGCAATCTATGCATGTCTCCATCTAACTGATCAGATAGGCAGGATGTGAATTTATTGCGGAAAAGCGAGCAAATCGCACTTTATGGGAAAGATAATCATGGAAAGAACTGAAGTTTTCAAGTAAATGCTAATCCGCTTATTAATTTAATTATTAGCTTAAGATATCGTAACACAGAAGGAGGAGAGTGGGTAAAACGAGGAACGGAGAAACCACGGGGGAGGGGGAGGGGGAGGGGGGGGGGGGGTCGGGCTTCGACGTCGTTTCCGAGTTTCGAAACGCGCGGCTATTCCAGAGGGGGGCCCGCCAAGGAGGCGGGATTTTCCTGCCAAAATGACGGGAGGGCATTTCGCGAATCGCGTTTTTACCCCCCGTTCGTCATCCCGAGAGAGAGAGAGATGAGTGCTGTGGCGATGAAGGAGGAGGAGGAGGAGGAGGTGCGGAGGAAGTTGTAAGGCGAGAGGGGGGGCTACACTCCTCGGGATGGATGGACACCCCCTCGTCGACGCCGAGCTCGGCCACGAATCCCGTAAATCTCTAGCCGCTCCCGTTTTCTCTTCGCGGGTGAAAAAAAGAGTTTTGCTAGATCGATCTATTGAGGTGCTTCGATTGCTGTTTTTGGTGCGGGGTGGTGGTGGTGCTGTTGGCAGTGAAGTCATCAATCATCGCACTTTATGGCGAATCGGGTGGTGTGCCTCTTTGCCGAGAGCGGAAGCCGTGGGCGGAGGAAAGCCCTAGCGCGGCCGCTTCCGAGGGTCGAGGATCCGCGCTTCGCGCGTGGATCGACGCCTTCTTGGTCCCCAAGTTTCATCACGGTCCAGTCGAGAAGATCCTTTACGAGTGCTCCTCCTTTGCTTTCTTCTCTTCATGTCCTCTATTTCGGCTCCCTCATATGATGTGGCTTCGGCATTTTTACGAATCGGAGGCGCTTCGAATCGATTGAGGCCTAATAATACGGGTGCCTAATGGTTCAAATCTTCGTTTCCTGCGTATGTTTTTCTTTCTCTCTCGTTCTTTTTTTTTTTTCCCTTCTTCCCTATTGGAGTCACTAAAGGACTCTGAATTTGATTCTTGATGCAAAGTATGATTTCTAGAAATCCCCTTTTGAGATAATCGGTTCTCTTTGCGCACTTTTTGTACGGGGAAGACAATTCTGAATGGGTAATTTAGTTCGTCGGATTTAGGAACGGGAGACTCCTTGTAACAACTATAAGTTTCTCTCGGCCAAATGAGGGGCATTTTGATAAATGTGGTGCTTATTGGAAGTTTTGTACACTGGTAGGCACACTGGAAGCTCGCCCATTCGCGGTGAGGCCTCCACAAAAGCGAAGCTGTATGAGGATAGGTTTCTGCTGCTGCTGCAGCATCGGAGACTCTCTTGTGATCAGCATTCCGCGAAGCCAATTTCTCGTGGAAGCTAAATGTGCATCTGAAGTGATGGGAACAATGGGCCTTGCATTATCAATTGGCACACTTCCAAGTCGGGTTACGTCAGACCGTTTGGGCCCAGAAAAGATGGAGGTTGGTGTGGGGATTGTAAGCAACGCAGTGCCAATC
Organism: Syzygium aromaticum; assembly: GCA_024500025.1. Lineage (NCBI taxonomy): Eukaryota > Viridiplantae > Streptophyta > Magnoliopsida > Myrtales > Myrtaceae > Syzygium > Syzygium aromaticum. The sequence goes on along the minus strand of CM044892.1, from coordinate 17,769,146 downwards.
TTAATGCATTTGGCTTTGCCAGTGCTCATACGGTGTTTCATTTTAAATCTTTTTCATAATTATTGAATATGTACTTGTTTCAGCATGGAGAACCGGGCGCTGCTGTGGCTAACCTTCAGCAAGTGAATGCTATAATTACTCGTGTGCTGAATCAGATATTATCTACGAAATGCCCCGATCCTTGTCCAATCATGATTACCGTTGGTAGTTCTTTATATACTATATTTCTTCATTGATTCAGTTGTTTCTCCGCGTAATGTAGTCAAAATGGCAAAGTGCATGTGCTCTGTCCTGCCTTGAAATCCTGGGAAAATTGTTAGAGGTCTAATATATGATGCTGAATAAGATCTAGCTTTTTATCCTAGCATTTTTTCCAACTATTTTGACTTTAATGTATCAATGCACGTATATTGCTCTTATGCAGCATGTTGAGGTAGAAAGTTTATGGCTGCTTGACATATTTGCAGGAAACTGGCAATGTTCCTATCACACCAGGTGATAGAGTGGTACTCATGGTCAATGGGTAAGTCCAGGAATTTCTCTTTTCTTCTGTGACTTATATTGAATCTATTGTGGGTCAATACAAGATATAAAACCAATTAGATAGGATGTAAACTTTAGAAGGCAGCTTAGGTGGAAAGTTGCGGATATGGATACTGATACATGTTGATCATGAGAAATTGTTAAGGAGATAGGGAATTATCTTCTGAATTGAAGAGAATATGAAACAAAATGTTGGTTCTGTTGCTTTGGACGAATTTCTGAGGATAAGGAAACTTTCTTATGCTTCGAAGCTGGGGACAAAGGTGCTGCTTCTACTGAATTCAATTGCTTAAGAAAAATTCCCGTGAAATCTTTAACCTGGCTATTGAATCTTTTTCCATCCATCATGGTGCATAGAAAGGTAGGCTGATCTTAGGCTAACGTAACTTGTACCTCTTGTTAATGCTTTAGGATGTGGGACATGTGATGCAATGTAACCTGATGGCAGGGTTTATATCTAGGAAGGTGCATCCATTGACGAGTTTGGATACGGTGGTTGTATTGGTAATTGGATAAAGTAATAACTAAAAAGAGCAGTATATTTTGTGCATTTTAATATGAAGTCTTATGAGAGAAATATACCAAATTAATGCCACGACATGCCATTATGCATCATGTCTTAATTGATGAACCTAACAGAACTAGATAACAATGCTTAGTGGCAAATGAGGGAACCGGTAGGAAAGGATGGATGGTCGCACCCTAACCAGTTTCTAGAAGCTACTTTCTGGTAGCTTTTGAGCTGAACCTGATTTATTTGCTTAATCTTTCACAATAAACCATGCACGTTAGGTGCTACCCCTGTGATGGAGATAGTGATTGCTGCAGGAAAAGCAGTTCCTAAACTGCAGCTGGAGCATGGACTGGCTGTTGATAGAGTATATACTGGATCTTTTATGACTTCTCTTGACATGGCAGGTTTGTGTTTTGGTATTCTGACAAAGTGTCTTCTATGCTACATACAATTTACTATCATCTTCTTCTTTTTTTTTTTTTTTTTTTTTTTTTTTTTTTTTTTTTCAGGTTTCTCCATCACAATAATGAAGTCTGATGAATCAGTTCTACAACGTCTGGATGCCGTTACTAAGGCTCCCAATTGGGCCTGTTGCTGTTGATGGTCAGTATTTTGCAGCCAATCGCCCTCCTGCAAAAATCGCAATGCCTTCAACGAAGAGTGAGGAGGTGAGTGCAAAGCAATTTGCAAGCCTTGTGTCTATGATCTGCAAGACTTGTGTCCATGCTTGAAATACTTTCATTACTGGGGTTAAGTCTTGGCCTTCCGGACTTCAGATCCTTAGTGGGCTTGTTCCACTTTGTGAAACTTAAACTTGCCATTAGATGTTGCTGGATAATTTAGGAGATTTCTTTGATTCTTGATCAGGACCTAAACTCAGGAACATGCACTCATCACTTGTATGATATAAAAATGGTTCTTTTCAATACACTCACTCCTCTCTCAGTCTATCTCTCCTGAAAATATTTTTCAGCCCTTCCTCATGGAAGATGAGGACGTAGAATTTGAGAACTGGGGTAATGCATGTTTCTTCTTTATTTTTTTGTTGGCTTCAATTGTTCTCTTCTGTTACGGAGAGTTTTAATTGTAAACTTTTTCTATTGCAACAATGGTCCGGGACTCACAGAGACAAGGGTGAACTTGACTTACTCTCCTTGGAGAAAGATGAAATGACGACATGTACGGTATGCGCTCAAATATTTTAGCTCAAATCAAGCAAAATAAACTCAATTTGATTGAGGTATGTCTTTTAAGTCATTAGACTTGATAAAAAATATGAAATATCTTTCAAGCGTAGGTTATGGATGATGACCATTTAGAACTTGAGAACAGGGATAATACACATCTCTTCTGCTTCAATTATTTTATTCTATTGTGGAGATTTTTAATTATAAACTTTTTATATATTGCAACGGTGGTTAGTGACAGGGCTTTTCTCTTGATTTACCACCCTTGCAGGAAGATGAAGCCGACCAGATCGAGCAACTCCCAGTCACACAAGAACCGCCGTAAGTTTTCCTTCTCTCTAAACACGCTCTCGTATTATGAAGTATTATAATAATCATAATACATTGTAGAGCCATGAGAGGTTTCCTAGTAGCATATACTAAGTTCGTGTCCTGGGTGGGGATCCCGGTATGTGCATGGGTTTAATGCTTGTTTCTTTATTGTTTTGATCCAATCTAATAGGTCTGATGGGAAATGATTATATTAAGTACTTCCTTCAGCTCAAGAGGTTCTTCGAGTTGGTCATCATGAAATGCAGGAGTTTGGTTATAGGCATGTGTGTTCTCTATGAGGGGAGGCTGGGTTTTCATATCGCCCAAGAACCACTATTAGTTTTCCTTCTCCTTTTAAAAATATTGTCACATTATAAATAATTATAATAATCATAATGTTTTGTAGAGGCAATAAACTAATCGAGCACGCTGAGTTCGTGTCGAACAGGATGGGAGCCGACCGAGTATGTGCATGATGATTCATGTGAAATCGTTTTTATTTTGATCCGATCATCTAAAAATCAAAATACTTCTTCGATTTCAGAACCTCAGCTATTGAGGTATATTGTGACAATTCCTTCAATTGTCCTTGGCAAATCTCGAGGTGCGGGAAATGAAACAACTGTGTAAGTACTTGCAAACTCGTCTCTCTTGGAGGTGGAAAGATGAGAGAGATGTAGAGGAAGAAATGACTTTAGGAGATGCGAGTCTGCAGGTACTTACATAATTCTTTCATTTCCCGCACCTCGAGATTTACCAAGGACAATTGAAGGAATTGTCACAACATACCCCCATAGCTGAGGTTCTGAAATCAAAGAAGTATTTTGATTTTTAGATGATTGGATCAAAATAAAAATGATTTCATGTGAATCATCATGCACATACTCGGTTGGCTCCCATCCCGTTCGACACGAACTCGGCGTGCTCGATTAGTTTATTGCCTCTACAAAACATTATAATTATTATAATTATTTATAATGTGACAATATTTTTAGAGGGAGAAAGAAAACTAATAGTGGTTCTTGGGCGATATGGAAACTCAGCCTCCCCTCGTAGAGAACACACATGCCTATAACCAAATGGCCAAACTCTTGCGTTTCATGATGACAACTCGAAGAACCTCTTGAGCCGAAAGAAGTACTTCAAAGAATCATTTCCCCTCAGACCTGTTAGATTGGATCAAAATAATAAAGAAACAAGTACTAAACCCATGCACATACCAGGATCCCCACCTAGGACACGAACTCAGCATATGCTACTAGGAAACCTCTCATGACTCTACAATGTGTTATGATTATTATAATACTTCATAATGCGAGAGCGTGTTTAGATAGAAGGAAAACTCACGGCGATTCTTGCGTGACTGGGAGTTGCTCGATCTGGTCGGCTTCATCTTCCTGCAAGGGTGGTAAATCAAGAGGAAAGCCTCTGTCCCCGACCACCGTTGCAATATACAAAAAGTTTATAATTGAAAATTTCCACAACGAAATAAAACAATTGAAGCAGAAGAGATGTGCATTACCCCGGTTCGGTTCTTAAGTTCTTCATGGTCATCTTCCATAACCTACGCTTGAAAGATATTTCATATTTTTTGTCAAGTCTAATGACTTAAAGACATACCTCAGTCAAATTGAGTTCATTTTGATTGACTCAAGCTAAAATATTTGAGCACATACCATAGATGTCGTCATTTCACACTACAAAAAAACAAGATTTTAGCGACGAATTTTACGACGAAAAATTTGGCAAAATCCGTCGCAAATTAAATTTGCGATGCATTTAGCGACGGAAAAAATTTCGTCGCTATTAGGCCGTCGCAAAATTTTGCGGCGGAAAATTTCAATGTTCGTTGCAAAATTGCGACGGAAAGAAATTCGTCGCAAATTAGCCACGAACAATATCCATCACAAATTTGCCACGAACACTATCCGTTGCAAAATTTGTCGCTAAATAACACTACAAAAAAACAAGAATTTAGCGATAAATTTTGCGACGAAAAATTTGGCAAAATTCGTTGCTAAATGAAGGCGTCGCAAAATTTAGCGACGGAAAATATCAATTTTCGTCGCTAATTTGCGACAAAAAAAAATTCATTGCAAAATTCGTTGCAAAAAATTCATCGCAAAATTCATTATTAATTATTCGTGACAAAATTCGTCGCTAATTTGTCACGAACTTTATTCGTCGCTAATTTCTAATTTGCCACGAACTATATTCGTGGCAAAATTCGTTGCTAATTTGTCACGAACTTTATTCGTCGCTAATTTCTAATTTGCCACGAACTATATTTGTGGCAAAATTCGTCACTTTTTTGGCCAGTAATTTACGACGAACTTATCGGTTGCAAAATTCATCGCTAACTTGCTACCAAAAATTTTTACTTTTGCCATTAACATTATTCATGAACGAATTTAGCGACAATTTTTTATTAATTCTTTTGCGACGAATATCATTTAGGGACGAAATTAGCGACGAAATTTTATTTTTACAACGAACTTTTGTAATTTATGATTGTACGATAAAAGCATTTATTTTATTTTTCAATTTTAAACCTAATTAAAAGCAAAATTAATTTTTGGAATTTATATTTAACATTGATTAAGCACTTAATAACATCAAAATATTATACTAATATGAAAATAAAGTACATTCATCTACATTTTCCAAAATGTATGATCAAGCTAGAGAAGCAGTTGAACATCTAATTTCTCGGGGAGCTCCTCCTTGCCCTCAACAGGGCAAAACAATTGAACAAAAGCTCGGTCATCTGTGCCCAAAGTAAACATCCAATGATTTCCAGATTTATCATAGTATGATCAAGCTAGAGAAGAAGTAGTCGAACATCCCCCCTCATGCAATCTTTGCTCTTGAGAAGTCCATCTCTGGATGCTGTCAGAGAGGTCGCTAATCACATTTACATATCGTGAACTTTACTTCAAATAAACTCAATTCTTGACATATCTTCTTGCATGTTCACAAATCAACTATTTTACTACTCCAGTTCATCAGAAATAGAAACCAGAGTGTGTTTAAAAGGCAAGATGGTAACCGGTTAAAGCACAAGTGTTCAATACCACTCCTAATCCTCCACTCTTTCCCTTTTATAGTGCAATGGTTAGTTGGGCCCTATATACCTTAACCTCAGCTCTCTAAATTTGGAACTTCTCCTGTTGCATCAGCTATTATCATTCTCGTCTCTTGTCATGGTAGATTCATTGAGTTCATCAGTACGCACCCGTTCACGAAGTTTAGCATGCAAGAAAGAATGCTCTATACCAGGAACTAGTGAAAGAAACAAGTACCTCCAAAAATAAATTCTGGTACAGATTTGGCAGTCTCGGCTTCATCAAGACGAGCTCTATAGGTCGCAGAAAATGCTTCTATATCTTCCATACTAGGGGAACCAGACCTGAACACAGGTTGTGATTACAGAGATTAACTGAATTAGTTGACAATGGAAATAATAACCATTCACATAGAATTAAAACTAACATAATAAAGTGAGCCAAATTTGTCCTTTCCACTGTAGGAAGGTTTTAAAGCTTGAGTTCAGCACATCTATGGTTAGGAAAGCATAGCTATCCTACCTACGAATTTAAGAAGCTAACTAAAAATGAATTCCTCAGGTCGTCGCGTGTAACTGTTTCTTCTGTCCTATAGGCCCAAGGAGCGAGCAATGTCTAAGAAGAGTTGTAGCAGGAATCGTAACGCAGCACCTCACTTAATTTCCTTCTAAAAAAACAAAATCAAGCCAGTACGAGAAACGTACAGAAGTCGGCATTGTCTAGGACACCAACATATGGGAGAGACAGAGAGAGAGTTCCAATGAGAAGGCATTCCACATACTTTCAGTCTGCTGGTTTGATATAAATGTCTCAACTTATAGCGCTATTAAGGCCGGCACATTTTTGTCGAGGGAAGAACAAGGCATTCATCTCTAATTTGGACTGCCACAAAAAGTGGATGATACCGTCCAAACATCAACTGTACCGCTCACTCTTGATAGAACCTCGCTTGCATTAGCGTCATTAGGTCATTACCTCTTGGAAAGATTTTCGATGCGAACTTGAATTGTGCAATTTAACAGCGTTTTGAAGGCATATATCTTCAAATCGCCATCAAAAGATTGAGACATCTGTTCTGCTATCGCTAATGCTTTTTTGTCCCACCAAGTTCCAGCAAGAGAAATCCCACCTCCTCCACCTCCATCCCCAACCTTTCATACAGTGTCAGAAAAAAGATTAGGTCCATTAAGGAACTTATTAAATTTGTGTCCAAGAAAACTAGAACACGGGCTCTGATAGAACAGCATTTACTCACATAGACCTCAGCATCATCTTCCAGATACTCATCTTCAAAAGTCCCATCCTCATACTCATCCTCCAACACATCTGCATACGAACTAAGACGTCTTCAAGTTTAAATGAAAAGCACACCTTATTGTTCATTGAAGTCCATTTCAGAACACTTCACAATAATTCCTCCCTTCTTTCTTGCAGAGTGTAACTAAAACGGCCATCATCAACTATGAACAGTACACAATTTGCAAAAACTGGAAAAGACAAAAACATGGCAGGAAAGAATGAGAAATCGAAAACAATCGCGTCATCTCGAAACGGACAAACCCCTAGTTCCAGTTCCTAACGGGCAGGCACAGGCCCACAGAACCCTCGCCAAAATGAACAGGGGTGGGGCGAGATCTGACGCCAGAACGACACGGCAAACCAGAGAAGAAGCGCCCCCCGGGGGAAATTCCCCCCTCCGATTCAAGCCAAGCCGCGGGGGCTAGCGAGCGAGCTCGAACGAAGGAGGACGAGGGCTCGACGGCTACCGATCCGAGGGGGCAAAAGGACGAACACGCGAGAGAAATCAAAACACCTCTGCTCGGACACCAAAACCCCCCCGCCCGAACGGGACACGAACATCGGACAGAGGGACGAACCTGCTTCATCGTCGTCGTCGTCGACGTCGGATTCTTCTTCCTCAGGAAAATCGAAGATCGCAGATGCTCCTCGCGCTAGAAATCCTTCTCTGGCTCGATTTCCTCTAGGGCTCCGGAGGCCATGGGCGAGTAGGAGCCGCGGGAGGAAGCGCGGGGGGAAGGAGGTACCGAAAACCCTAGCTAGCGTGAGAGGTTTGGGGGTGTGGGGGGAGAGAGAAGAAAGAGAATGAGAAGCGGAAGCAAATCTGATCTGATAAGCAGAGAGAGAGAATGGGTGGGTGAGGTTGGGCTAATTGGGAGTGGGGGTGGGAACTCGAAATTTGTGACACATTTTCTTTCTGTCGCAAATTTGCATTCGATTTTATTTTCGGCATAAATTTGCGATGAACCTTTTTATTCGTCGCAAATTTACAACTGATTTTTTTTTCATCATAAATTTGCGTTTGATTTTTTTCCTTTCAAATTTGCGACGAAATTTTTTATTTGCGACGGATTTTTATTTCCGTCAAAAATTTGCGTGGGATTTTTTTTCGCGACGGATTTTTTTTTCTGTCGCAAATTTGCGTCTGATTTTATTTCTGGCGCAAATTTGCGATGGATTTTATTTCTGGCGCAAATTTGCGATGGATTTTTTTCTGCGCAAATTTGTGATAGATTTTTTTTTCCGTCGCAAATTTGCGACGGATTTTTTTCCCCGTGGCAAATTTGCGACGGATTTATTTTCCATCCCAAATTTGCGATAGACTTTACGATGGATTTATTTTCCGTCGCTAATTTGCAACGGATTTTGCGATAGATTTTTTTTTCCGTCGCTAATTTGCGACGAATTTTTATTTCGTGGCAAATTCCGTCGTAAATTAACGACAAATTATTTTCGTCGCTAATTTGCAACGGGAAAAAGGTCCATTGCAAATTTCGTCGCAAATTAGCGACGAAAATTTCCCCGTCGCAAATTTTCGTGGTAAAATCCATGTTTTTTTCTAGTGTCATCTTCCTCTAAATTGAGTTCAGTTTGCTTTACTCGAGCTAAAGGTCACGAAATTGAGCAGCTGGTTCACCATGAAGATGAAAGCATGTACAACGTGCATTAGATGCTATGTTTAGGAGATTAAGCAAATTCATGAAGGCATCATCGTAATGATTTAACAGGTCCCATAGATTTGACCCTGAACACTTCCACGACGGAGGTGCTGCGTTAGACTAGAATGAGTGCACACAACTCATCCACATATGCTAATCTAGGAATTTGCAATGATTTCCGCAATTTTTTCTTCCGGCAACTTCTTATACCCTTTTGCTAATGTGGTAGCGTCGCACTTGCCAGAGATCCCACGTGTATTTATAAATGTGGCAATTGAGTCGATATGGCACTGGTGCGGCGCCACGCCTGAGGAAGGCAGAAAATGAAAACGAAAAAGCCAAAAAAATAGGATTTGATTGCGCTTTAAGTCAAATGGTTAGAACTTTGGTGTAATTTTTCCTAGTTTCGAAGCATGCATACCAATTTAAAGAAATATATGAGGAAAAATTATGCTTTTACAATTTCACACTGTTTTGTCTCTAAAACTTCTTTTTATTTTACTTTGCCTTTCACATTTCCGGCCCCTCCTCAACCAGCAGACTTTTTCTTTTAAAGAGAAGAAACTTTTTCCTTTTTTTGTTCTTCTTTAAAAGACCTAGTGTAGAGAGAAACGAAAGCGAATAACGACGGGTGAATTTCAAGAGTCTGTATTATAATAAACTTGTTCAGTAGAAAAAAGGCCCCTTTAAATATTCGTCAATGAGTAAAGTAAAAGGGATTGTTGACGGTAGGTAGAAAAGATGAAAATTCAAAGCGAAAAAGAAGAATGTTACATTGTCAAGGATTACCTACAAGAAGAATTTATGCGATGAAGTAGCACGAAAGAAAAAGGGACTGGCCATTCAAACAATGACCAGTTCGACTCCCAGTGGGAGCGGGATCGCCTTCGCAAGCCTGGATGCGGAATCCTTTGCAGCATTGCTGCTCTTAGCTTGGTTGGTGTTGGGTATTCCGAGGGTGTTCCCAACAAGGACGGTATGCGGGGATCGACGATGAGTCGCTTTGGCGATGCCGCGTTCTTGAGCCAATACCGAAGAAGCATGACCGGGAAGTATCTCGACCGCGGGTCAAAGCTACAACCTCCAAATGTTTCGTGAGCGTATCGAATGAGGTCCGGGATTTCCAAATCCTCCTCGTTTGGAGCATCCAACACCTGCCAAGCAAAGAATCATCTCATCATATCGTCAATACTGCGATATGAACGGGGGATACATTATGAATCCTGGAGCGCATAGCTCAACATGATTATATATATAGCACATGCAAACAGACCTCGGGTTCATCACGATAGAAGAGCGCCCGCGTGCAGTGTCGACCTATTTAAAGGAGGAGCTTCCTTCACAAGGTAAGTATAGAAGGAAATCGAGTAGAGATCTCGAGGTCGAAGAGATCAGTGACGTCCTACGTCAAGTGCTTCAAATCGATCAAGGCACCAGGGAGGCCTGGAGGGTGTTGAATGATGGATTATAACTCACACAATTCAAGAGAACGGGACAAGGAGGCTTTATTTACCTTTATCAATTTCACCTTATCGAAACAATTACAAGACACGCCGATTTATAGACTAGATACATGACTCTTAAACTTACTCTTAAATGACTCATATATGTATCTATCTCCTATCTACTATTCAAAGGAGATAGGTTCTTAGGAATTTACACAACATTAACTAGACCTGGAAACTCTATTAGACTATTTGAAAAACAACACTACAATAAAGACTCTTCTTGTACGCATGCACCAATCTTGGAAGTCAAACAGCTTTCGGTAACTTGTTTAATGAATTAGCAACTTCTAATGAATTTGGTTTAATTTCTATCAGTCAAATACCAAAAACTTCAAATCCATCAAGTCACCCTGAGATGGAGTGCTTTGAGCTAGGGGAGGTAGCCCGAAAGGGAATAATGAATAGTTCTGGTGAATCCACCGACTGTGAGTTCCGCGACTTGAGTAGTGTCCTTGACACGAGTCTCATTTAAAAAGTTCTCTTATAAGGCTTTTTGCATAATGTATATGAGATTTTTCTATATACTCCTTTTGGGGGGTAATTACTCAATTGGTCATAAACTATCATATGGATGTTAATTCAGTTATAAAGTTTTCAATAGAATCTTTTTAGTCAATTGTTGCAGGAATTATTGACATGGCATCCAATCATCATCGGCCATCTTATGTGGGACACTGATGAGGTGACCCGTAAGTTGTTTACATGATGCCGACCTTTTAGAAAAACTGAAAAATTGACAATACATCGAGGCCCTTAAACATGGTTTGATTGTAGTTAAGGTAATTTAAATACATGCACAAAAAATTGATTTAGAATCAAGAAAAATAACCGACGGTGCTTGTTTCGAACAATGTTGCTGCAGTAAAGGAGAGTGGCCACACAGCACCAATTCTAGAGATGTGGATGGGACAACAAGGCCAGAAACCATTTCATCTCAACATAACTCTGAGATTTAGAATCCCGGACCCTCAAATATATATGTATAATACATAGTTATATATACTTATATATGTCGATCATGTGCATAAATCAATGATGTAAGTGTACATCATTGTATAGTCTCCTTATATCAGATAAGAAAAGACAACCATGTCTAGAGAAAGGAAAATGATGGAGTGACCTTAATCTTTGGCTGACATGCATGATAGATAATAGCGCAACGAAATATATGCTTTATTTGTCTTCTCTACGCAAAATAGGTTAATTACGTTTTCGCATGATCTCAGATTATCATAACATATAAGGAGGTATTTAGATAGTAAATTTCCATTTGCAATCGACCACTTGTATAAAGAAACCAGGTGAAGCCATAATTCTCAGAATTCGTGATTGACAAAATCAAAATCAATATATGTATGCTTAGGCAAATTAACTACTCCCAAATACAAGTCGCAAAGTTGATCCTTTTCTTTATAACTTTCGACAGTTAATGGTAAGGTTCTCTAGCTATGAAATTTTTTTTCCCAAAACACATCACATCAGTTAATAATGAAAGTTCATATTATACAACGATGACAGGAGAGCGAGATTCGAGTTGCCGTAGCAAAAGCTGAAGTTTAAAAAAATGAAACGTCTAGACAAACCCCATTCAGTCCAAGTAAGAACAAAGAACATTTGAACTGACTAAGATTAAATAAGTCTATATCACAACTAACAAACAGATGAACAAATCAGTTTATACAAGTAGGCGAGTTTTCCTCCCGTGCCTCTTTCAAACTCTGGATGCGTGGACATTGCCAAGGTATTCAACACACACATGAGACAGTATACGGAACCTTTGTCGATACATATACTCATGATATATAGCTAGATGCTCTTGCCGAAAGCTCACTCTTAAACGTAATATACTGTAGTAATAATTGCTTAATGTATTTGAGGATAGATCAAACACAGCATAACTATACATACCTAATGCATTTAAGCATTGATATTCACACTACAAAAAAACAACTGATTAGCGACGAAAATATTGGCAAAATCCGTTGCAAATCGAATTTGCGATAAATTTAGCGACGGAATTTTTTCCGTCATCGCAAAATTTTGCTACTATGTCGTCGTCGCAAATTTAGTGACGGAATTATTTGATACTAGGTGGTTGCAAAATTTTGCAACGGAAAATTTCGATATTTGTCGCAAAATTGCAATGGAAATAAATTCGTCACAAATAATTCATCGCAAAATTTGTTGCAAAATTCGTCGTAAATTAGCCACGAACACTATCCGTTGCAAATAATTCGTCGTAAATTTGCCACGGACATTATCCGTCGCAAATAATTTGTCGCAAAATTGCCACGATCTTTATTCGTTGCAAATTAGCCACGAACACTATTCGTCGCAAATTTGCCACGAACACCATCCGTCGCAAAAAATTTGTCACAAAATTCATCGGAAATTTCGTTGCTAAATAATTTGTCGCAAACTAGTCACGAACGTTATTCGTTGCAAAATTTGTCGCAAAATTTGTCACCAAATTTGTCGCAAATTTAGCACGAACTTTATTCATTCCAAAATTTGTCGCAAAATGTATTCATCGCAAATTAGTCACGAACTGTAATGGTCGCAAAATTCGTCTCTAAATGTTCATCACAAATTTTACACCATTTTGGCCATCAAATCATGTCCATATCAATATGTATGCATTAATGAACATAATGTAATACATTCAAAATAAACAAATGACACGAGATAACCATAGATTTCGCTTCAGTAGCAAAAAATGAACAAATCAAACATAATGACATATAATTAAAAAAAATAACTGAAGGAAAGATGTTAGTCCGCAAAAAATAATGAAATATGCAAAGTTGCAAAGTATGACATAATGCTATTTGATATCCAATCTTATAATACATTCAAAACATTCATAGGAAGCGGGATAACCATAGATTCTACTTAAAAAATCATGAAAAATCGACAAACCAGACACAAGATTGGGCAGTTTTGTTACCAGGCATGACACTAAAAACAGTTACTTTTATCGACACCTGATGAAAAGTGGATACATAAATAAAGATACTTGAATTAGTGAAGAATAAAAGAAGCGTTTATGCATGGATGTGGAACTAGATATAAAAAAACAAGTTAGAGGGTTAACAAAAAACGTTCAGGACGAACATCAATGTTCTTACATATGAATAGGAGTCAACTTATGTCATAAAAGATTGTAAAGCAAGCTTACCCTCGATTTTGTGACGGATGACTAGAGACGACCAAGAAAATCATCATCATCATCAGCAATCACAACATCATTGTGTTGCTCATCAATGTGCTCATCACCTGTTGGATTGTCGGGAGGTACAGGAGGAACTTCATAGCGATTGAAGTTGAGGTGTTGCATGACGATTTCCATTTGTTGTTGCATGACGATTTTCATTTGTTGTTGCAAAGAATTTGTTTGTTCGTCCTTCTGTACAAGTATATTTCTCAGATGGTTTACTTCTTGGGTCAATTGCTCGTCATGTCATGACTTCCTTCGACCAGTCGCATTGAATGATGAAGTTCTAGCATGATTCGGCATGTACATCCTTGACAAAGATCCGATTCCAAATATTTTTCCTTTTTTCATCCCACCTGTTGCCTTCACCTATAATGCCATATTGTCAACTGATGGCTCAGACGTAGCACAACCATCACTACCACTGACATTGCTCATTAAAAGTTCATCATATTTTTCCTACATTAACAATATAGATGAAAATAAAATAACTTTATATATATTTACCATAAATATTGAAAACATTCACGGTTTTCATTCTATTTTCCATAAAGTCCAAAGTATAACCTTACATACCTTAATAGCTTTCGCTCGATCGCCAGCCCATGTCTTATCTTTCTTTTGAAATGTGCGTTCAAATGTAACTGCAAATGTTGGGTCCGTCGCCTACAAAATGTAAACATGAGTAATTGAATTAAATTAATTTATAACGTATTTAACAGACTTACCAGTCGTTTGCGATGCTCCCCAATGTTAATAGAGCCCCCAGCATATGTGGCTGACCCTTCACTAGAACTAGAAGATCGATTCTTCTTATTCTACTCACTGATTTGTCGAATTTTTTCAGTTTCTCAAATTTTGTTAATTTCCGCCCAATTGTTTGCTGTAATGAAAGATGGCTTCACTTGCTTGATCTTCGCTCTATTCATCACATTTCGTATAAAGTCACCGACTTTCTTCTGGAAAATTCTTCTTACTTCATTCTCTTCCTCTTCATCCCACCTGAACTTTCGCTGCAATCAATAAAAACAAAACTGAAAGTTATTACGATGGTCAGATATTCATTACCATACACCAGACAATTCGGCAACAGATTTTGTAAAGTTCATTTCAAGGAAAATATCCGGTCCCTTAGGTACCGAAAACTACAGAGTTGTTTTGGTCTGTGTACATCATTTTTGACCATCAATATACTACACGGAACTTAGTTGATAAGAAAATAGAATATGTAAAACTTACCTTGAACTCATTCCACCACAAATCTTTCACTTCTTGTGGAACACTTCTGTAATTAATATACTACCCCATTCAATAGTTTTTCACTATTTTATTCAGTTCCCTCACAACAAATGGAGCATCTGTGAATCTGCAATGATATGGATATTGTGCAATATCGACAATTCAGTTGACATCCATATCTAAAACATAAATATTACATATACTAAAATAAAAATGAACTACTTACAAATCTCCAAATGGGCATATCATGAATCTGTTATCTTCTTCACTTGTATTTCCGTCATTGTTCGATTGTTCCGTTGAATAATAAGGTGGAACAGAAAGAGAGGGAGTTAAAGGAGATGGAATTGGATGAGATGGAACTGGAAGGGCCAACGTGTCCATATTGTGACGGAGCATATTGTGGTTGAGGGTTAGATGAAAGAACAGGGGAAGAGGAAAGAGACGGGGACGAGGACAAGGAAGAGGCTAATCTTCTATGCATGTGACCTCCACATTTATACTGACAAGTAGGAAGGTTAGGCAAATATGTACAAAAATAATAACACGTATTACGGACACATCATGACGTACATGACGAAGCTTACCATTTTGGTGTAGAAGCAGAAAATGTTTCCTCGAAATGAGCTAATGCCGAGTATTTACAACAACAATTTCCTACGAACAAATATATTATGAATCGCACTCATTTTGATATCAAACATTAATATATGAGTACGATATGCTATGCTAAGCCGACAATAGCCATAATTAACCACACGATTCACTTGTTGATCCACACGATAATTAATCAAGTAGAAGATCAACCATGAAGCATGAATTTCAGCCACACGATCATTAATCAATTGACACGATCGGGCTATAGTTAACCAATCACACACATTTAAGTAAAGCAACTATACGATTAACCTACTTAATCATATGATTGGCATTAAACAAGTAAGGGTGCGAATGGTAACCATTCTGCCTGAGAAATCAAAATGTTGGAAGAAATTAATTATTCGCATTCTTGCTAGAAATTGACTCGTAAAGGACAAATTTGTTTGATTTGTTAAATTTTTTTGCTTAAGAAAATTTTTTTATGCACCTACAAAAATTTAAATGTCACTGAAAGTGGATGACTACAGGTATTGTTAGTCACTTTGTAAAGTTTTGTAGTAAAAATAATTTTATTATATGTAAAATTTTTTGGGCACCTAAAAAAAATTAAATTTCACTAAAAGTGAGTGGCCACGGATATTCTAAGATATTTTGTAAAGTTTTGAAATTTTGAAATTTGTAATTTTTTTTTTACTTTTTTTAAATTTTTTTCGGGGAACTTAAAAATATTTAATTTCACTAAAAGTGGGTGGCCACAGGTATTCTAAGCCATTCTTTAAAGTTATGAAAATTTTTAATTTTTTGTATTTTTAAATTTTTTTCGGCACGTTACAAAATGTAAATTTCACTAAAAGTGGATGGCCATATGAATTAAAAGCCATTATGTGAAGTTTTATAATTTTTATATATTTAATTTTTTTTGGCTACCTAAAATAATTAAATTTCATTGAAAGTGGATGGCCACATGTATTCTAAGCAATTCTATGAAGTTTTGAAATTTTATATTTTATTATAATTTTTAAAATTTTTTGTGCTTCTAAAAAAATTAAAATTTCTCTCACAATGGTGGCCACAGGTATTGTCCATAAGTTTAAAAAGTTATAAAAAATTTTAATTTTTTTTACCACCTAAAAAAATCTAAATTCACTCAAAGTGGGTGGCCACGGTTATTTTTTGTCATTTTGTGATATTTTGAAATTTGGTTTTATTTAATTTTTTTAATAAAATTTAGCACCAAATTTAATATTTTCTCAAAATATGACTTTTTTAAATTTTGTTGAATTTTTTTTTATGAATTTTTGTACAATTGTTCAATTTTCATGTATTTTCTAAGAAAACGCATATACCGCTCCATCTGATCATCATCGAACGCTTAATCGGCGACATAATGGACAAATTAACTAGTTGAACATCGATCAAAGTCACATCCAATCCTTAAATCGACCCCTAACTTAGCAAACCAATAAAACACTAAACAATCTCTAAACAAGTCCGATTAATATTCATTATATATATGGGTTGTGGAAGTTGCTTACTTGATTCAAGGATAATAAAAACGCCGGTTGGCCAGTGGCGGACTCGGCGTGGGCGTGGCCCCAAATGGTGGCTAGTCAGCCACGGCCGAGCAAACAATGGTGGAGCTTGGCGGCGATGGCGTCGGGTGGTAGCTAGGAGGCGGCGATGGCGATGGCAATGGCAACGGCGGCGGTTGGGCGCTGACTTCGAATGAGCAGCGGCGACGGCTAGCTAGCGACTGGGCGGCGACGGCTGGTTGGCGGCTAGGCGCCGAGAGCAAGTCCTCGGGTGAGGGCGGCGATGGCAACCGGTTCAGTTTGCTGTGCGGTGGGGCGGGGAGGCATGCGGGCCAGCCAGCAACAGCGACGGCAGGGCAGGGAGGCTGGGCGGCGACGGCAATGTGGGCTACGGCTCTGAGGAAGCAGATTTGGTCGGCGAAGAACGGCAGGGCGGGGCAGGGCGTGGTGACGTGGCAACGGCGACGGTGACGGCGACAATGGGGCGGCTGCGAGCAAACAGAAGAAAGGGCAGTGGCGACAGCGGGGTGGTTGGGCGAGGCGGGGCGGCTGCGGCATGGCGAGTTGCGAGTCGAGGCGGGGCGGGGAGGCGTGTGGCCGACTTGGTGACCGCGACGGTAGGGCAGCGATGGTGATGTGGGCGGTAGCTCCAAGGAAGCATATTTGGTCAGCAGATGATTTGCGAGACGGGGCGGGGCTCGGGAAGAAGAAGAAGAAGAAGAGGGGAATTGCGACGGACCAAAAAAGTCCGTTGCAAATTGCGATGGATCAAACCGGTTCGTCGCAAATTTGCAATGGAAAAAATAAATCCATTGCAAAATTCCGACGGAAAAAAAAATCCTTCACAAATTTAACATTGACAAAAAAATTTGCGACGGGTAGCAAAAATCCGTCGTAAATTTCCGACGGAAAAAAAAAGTCCGTTGTAAATTTAAACCTGAATATTTTTTATCGGTATGAAATTTCCGACAGAACGTAACCGTCTGTCGTAAATTAGCGACGGACCAAAATCGTCCGTCGCAAATGTGCAACGGACAAATATTTCCCATCACAAATTTGGGAGGAAATTTTTGGCGTCCCAAATTTGCGACGGAATTTTTGACCGTGATCAATGTCTGTCGCAATTTCTTTTCGGTCCAAAATTTTGCACCTCATTTATTTCAGATTACAAAAATAAATGACATTTTCAAAGCCGTCAGAAAATTGCAACGGATTCGGAAAATTGCCGTGAATTTCACTTCCGTCACATTTGGTTCGATAAATAGTTGCCATGAATAAGTTGTTGTCTAAAAATGAGCGACAAAATTAGCAATGATCCAAATGCAATGGAAAATAGAATATCGCAAATGTCAGCGAACGAATAATATTTGACTTGTCGTCATTTAGCGACAAATTTTCCGATGATCAATTAAATTAATATGAATAATCGACAATAACAATAACAATAACAATAATCACAACAACAATAATAATAATGAAGACAACCAAAACAACACTTGTCACAATAATAATTACACATCATTAGTGCTTTGTCACAAAAATTTTAATCTTCATTTTCGTCTTCGTCTTCATCTTCGTCTTCGTCTTCGCCTTCGTTTTCGTCCTCGTCTTGATCTTGATCTTGATTTTCATCATCTGTCTCAAAATCAGATTCTGAACATTCTTGTACATTTAATTCGCAAATTTCAGTTGGATCCACATCTATCATTGCTCCACGTGGGTCTCGTAAAGTGGGAATGTTATATTCCTCAATTTCAACCGTGTTACACACTTCCTCTTGTTGATAGGCTCTATCCTTCTAGTGTTCCTCGATTTTTTTCAGTGCTTTGATTTTACATACAGCCCACTAATCAACTTTGTCATATTTCAAATTAGGATATAATGCATAACATATTTGAATTGCTTGTTATGCCAAGACAAATGGTTCATATTTCATATACCTTTTTTTGTGATTTATTTTAACTAAATTAAACTTCGTATGCACCTTTATTTCTTTAACAGGGTCGAACCATGTGTACTTAAATAATACAACCCGCATCATTAATGGTCCAAGGTACTCTATCTCTATGATTTCAACTAATAAGCCATAAAAATCATCTTTTTAATTGCCACCATTGGATGACCGAACAGACACATTACTATTCATTGTGGCTTTTCCCATTCCATATTCTTGAGTGTGAAAATTAAATCCATTTATAAAATATGCTGGCCAACTTCGAACTCTTAACTGTAGATCCCATGACAGATGATATAGCAATCTTTGCTCTCCTAGTTCATCATGATGACTGTGAACCTAAGGTTACACATGCAAAGTCAATAATATATATTTTAATAAATGATGTATTAAATTTTAATAACTTGGTTTTGATCTATAGGCAACTTACATATATCTTGAACTATGCTGCAAATTGTTTATCGCACAAACGGTCAAACTCATTTGGTTGTAGTCCATACATTGAAGTTTGAAAAATCCTAATAATAAAAACTATTTACATATTAGCAAATATTTGACACACAATACATATATTCCTAAATTTACATTTACTTGAAGTATGGCTTGACTTCTGGGCAGTTCAGTAAAATATATGTATGGGCTGCATGAAATTCTTTTCTTGTTAAGTAATGAAACTGACATGCGCCGCTTGGTCGACCCAGATAATTAAAATGGAGAATGCTTTGCAATTAGGATCAATGGGACCCTCATCATTTCTGCCTGCTCTCCGCCTCTTGCACTGCACGTGCGGCTCAAAATAATATGATGCAAATGTTGTCACTTCTTCCACAATATATACATTACAAATTGAAACTTCAACACGTGCCTTATTCTTTACTTTTTTCTTCAAATGATATAAGAATCTAGTTGTAATAGAAAGAAGCTTATCGGAACATAATATATAATAAAGTAATTTGAATTTTATTTAACTCTCAAATGGATACATCCATCGAAATTGGACGAGATCTGCAACTTTGACCTCATAAGACAAGTAAACTAAGAGATGCTCTATCGAATCAAAAAACGATGGAGGAAATATCCTTTCTAAGTTGCAAAGAATAATTGGAATATCTCTCTCTAGTTTTTTCATGTGCAATGCTTTTAACACTGTCGAGCAAATATTATGCAGGAAATTGCTTAACTCTGTAATGGCGTTCCATACAAAGTTCGGTAGAACTTCTTTCAAAGCTATTTGAATTAGTCTTTTCATGAATATGTAACAATCATGACTCTTCAAACCTGTCAACTTACATTCATTCAAATCAACACATCTCCTCAGATTTGAAGCATATCCATCAGGAAACCGCACAGATTTCAACCATTGACAAACAACTTGCCTCTGCTCCTTATTCAATGTATAAACTGTTTTTGGTTTTGATTCTCTGCTGTTTGCATCCACATCTAGTGTTGGCCGATCATAAATATCTCTCATATCTTTTCTTACATTCAAGTTGTCTTTAATTTTTCCAATGACATCCATCACAGTATTTATGACATTGTCAAAAATATTCTTTTCTATGTGCATGACGTCAAGTTTATAATGAATAAAATGGGCCTTCCAATATGGTAGATCCTAAAATATATTGCGTTTTGTCCACTTATGTGTACTTCCGTACGCAAAAGTCGTGCCGTGCGGGTTCTCAACAACAGTTGCAAAGTCCTGCACACGCTCCCAAATTTGATCGCCGGTTAATCTCAATGGTGGATGTGTTTTTTAGTCCTATTCTTGATGAACATTGTTTTATTCCTTCTGAAAGGATGATTTAGCGATAAAAATTGTCCGTAACAGTCAAAATAGGTGGGCTTCTTTTCATGTTTTAATCTAAATGACTTTGATCTCTCTAAACATATCGAACATCCTAAGATTCCAGCTGTATTCCATTCAGATTGCAATCTGTAAGCTGGAAAGTCATTTATCGTCCAAAGAAGGGCAGCTTTCATTACAAATATTTGATCGGTAGAAACGTTATACGTAGAGACACCTTCAATCCATAGCCGTTGTAACTCATCAATCAATGGTTGCATATAAATATCTATCAACTTTTTCGAATTTTGTGGGCCTAACACGATCAATGTCAAAAACATATAAGGTGTCTTCATGTACATACTAGGTGGAAGATTGTACAGCGTTAAAATGACTGGCTAACATGAATAACTTTTTTCTAATTTCCCAAATGGGACAAATCCATCAGCACATAGACCTAATCTGATGTTTCGAGACTCCATCGCAAACTTAGGGCATGTGTTTATCAAAATGTTTCCATGCCTCTGCATCTGAAGGATGACACATTAGATCCTCTTCTATTTCATGATTTGTATGCTAAGTCATGTATTCAACAGTGGCTTTAGACGCATAAAGCCTTTGCAATCTGAGGATTAAGGGTGGATAAAACATTTGCTTGCATGGTCTACACTTCTAATTACGGCCCGGCCTCCTGTTAATCTTGTACCTAGGTTGGCTACAGAATTTGCAAGATTCTGCATTTTCATCATCTCTCCAATATAACATACAACCCCTACTACATACGTCAATTCTTACAACCGGAAGACCTAAGTTATCTACTAGCTTTTTCATATCATAAAAATCACTTGGCATGATGTTATCACGAGGCATTGATTCTTGTATTATTTTAACAAAAGAGTTGAAGCAATCCGTAGACACATTATGTTCTGCCTTGATATTTAATAGTCTTGCTGTCACCGATAACTTAGTGTGGTTCTCACAACCTGCCTATAAAGATTCATCTGCTACTTTGAACACATCATAGAACTTATTAGACGATGGAAAAGTTTCATTATAGACATTTTCATCAAAACTCGTTACTCATATCTCTTCCAATTGTGATACATGACTAGTATCCACTTGTTCACGTGTAGGAGTAAAACTAGTACTTGCATGATTCGATTATGGAATAAAATTATAACTAGCTGCATCAATCACCATTCTCTTGTATGGGTTCAATTGATCATAATAACCATATTCTTCCCTAACTAAAAATTGGTCACTTCTTCGATATCCTTCATCAGATATAAATGGTTCACCATGGAACGTCCAATTATAATAGTTCGGAGTAGACCCAAATCTACAAAGATATTCTCTAACTTTATCACACACAAGAAATTTACCATTACCGCACTTTTTATATGGACACCTTAACGTATTTTCATCCATGAACTCATATTTACTACTAGCAAAGTCTAAAAATAGTTCCAACCCAGTACGAAACTCATCTGTCAATCCTCGACGTCCAAGTAAGTTCTTATTATATATCCAAACCATTTCTCTTTGCATTGTGTCTGTATTAAAATAAAAAAATTCTCGTAAAATATTTAAAATATCATATCTACTGTTCTTAATTAAAACTATAAAATTATGAAAATTATTATTTTGCTATTCACACAACAATTACTTTGAAATTGCAAAATAAACCATGTAAAGAAGACTTACCCAAATATTTGACTGAAATCTTGATAGCAGAAAGTGGTCAATTTGATGAGAATTGTAACGTCCACTTGGATTACTAGACCTTCAATTGGACACGTACTTAAAAAAAATAATCACTTAAGAATCATTTTTTAATAATTTTTAATTTTTTTTCAATTTTTTTTTCTCTTTTTTCCCCATTATGTTTCTCCGGTCGCCGGTTCGGCGAGTTCAACCTCGCTGTTGCCCGAATGTGGGTGGTGGCGACGTTGACCTTGCGACGGAAACGGAATTGATTCGTCGCAAATTTGCGACGGATACGTAATTCCGTCGCAAATTTGTGACGGATCAATTCCGTAATTTGCGACGAAACTTTCATTCTATCGCAAATTTGCAATGGATTTTTCATTTATTCGTCGCAAATTTGCAACGGAATTAGGTTTCCATCGCAAATTTGCGATCGAATTAAAGTTTTGTCGCAAATTTCCTAAGCAATCTCAGACTCCCATCATGGCCGGTGTGGCCATTCGGCCTCCTCCCAAAGGTCGGCGAGGTATCGCCAGTCGTTGAACCGACAACGAAGTTACAAAAAAAAAAACAAAAAAAATCTATAAAAAAAAAAGAAATTTCGAACCAGCGATGAATAGTCACGAAATTATGATACTTACTGATAAAAAAACTTCACCAAAATTGATTTGTGCGTGGGCAGATTTTGCATATTCGAGACACATGAAAGATGGAGAAAAGCGAGAGAGAGAGAGAGAGAGAGAGAGAGAGAGAGAGAAATGAACGGGGGGTGGAAAGGTTGGGAATGTATGATAAACTACAAATTAGTGACGAATTCGTTTTCGTCACAAATTTGCGACGATTATTTTATTCGACGCTAAATATGTCGCAAATTTGCGACGGAAAACTTGTCGTTGCAAATTAACAATGAATTTTGCAACAGATTTATTTTCTGTCGCCTATTTGCGACGAACTTTTTTCCGTAGCAAATTTGCGACGAAAATTAATCGTCGCTAATTTGTGACGGAAAATATAATCCGTAGCAAAGTTCGTTGAAAATTTGCGACGATAAATTTCCCGTCGCAAATTTCCATGGCAAATTATATGTTTTTTTGTAGTGTCAGGTTCTTATATGATCTTGTCAAGATGAAGATGTCATCGATGCATTTGTTTCACTGGTGCAACGGAAGTTTTGCCACAGTCACTTCCACGCTAGGCACGAGGATGCAGTAACTCAATGCTGGATTATATGACATAGTTTTCTATATATATATATGCAGGTGGAGTATATGGGTCAGAAGAGAGATTGTACGAGATCAAGCTTGAATATGAATACTCCAAGCTTGGAGTTCAGCCTAGGGAGATCCGATTGGCGTGGCAATGTACATGACTCCTAATGAGACGCATCAAAAAATGTTTTTCTAATGCATATAAATGGGAAATAGTATAGAGCACATTAATTATCGATACAGTTTTGATTTAACAAAGTCATTTTTTTTCCGCAACCCGTGCATCTGCTCTCCTGGTTTTTTGGTTTTCCCGGCTTCCCTCTTTTCTAGCAAACTAAGGTTGCTTCATTTTGGAATTAGGGTTTTGATGGTTAATGTCCAATTGAATAAGGCAAAAGTAGATGACAAGGATAATATCAATTTCCACACGTTGGTCATTGAGTTTTTGCAGTTAGCGTTTTGCTTTTCATCGTTTTTTTTGATCTATTTATGAAGACATCCTGCTTTGTTTGATGTTCTCGGATGGGCAATTCGAGGTGAACCCAGTACGGTAAAGCTTGTCTTCGTGAACGAAGTGCTTGGTGTTGCTCGCTCGTGTACCCAATTACATGCGCAACCGTTTACTCCGAAAACTTAAGCTGTTATAATACGGTGCGGAATGAACTTTATATCGTAACATGCCCAAAGAAGAAGCTCAAGAAGTGGCTAAGATTATCCTCGAATGATCGAAATAATCTCTTCAATTCCAAAGCGCGCACTTGGTCCATAGTTGAAGCAGATGTCCATGTGCGAGATAGAGATGGTACTATCTGCGGTGATTCTCGTTACAATTATGAAGTAGCCCCTAATTAAATCGAAAATGCTGGGAAAAATACCAAAAAAGACGTAAACCTATCGTATTGGTACAAATTTACTATAAAACATTTTAATTAGACTAATTTAATCTTAAACATTTTGACGATTTGCCAATGTAATTCATCCGGTTAATTTTGGGGGAAAACTGTTTACATGAACACTGGTCGTCCTATGAGACATGGCCAGTACTGATGTTGATAATTTTTTAATTTTTCCGATTTTTTTATTACCTTTTTGGTTTTTTTCCTTCTTCTTTTCTTTCCTTCCTTTTTTTTCCCATCTGTGGGTCAATGACGTCGCTAGCAGACCATCGTCGGCCACAGGCGAGGGCTAGCGGCCCTTGCTTGGTCTAGGTGAGGGCATTGCAGCCTTGACTGGCCATGGACAAGGGTTGTGACGCCCTTGACGGCCATAGGGAAGGGCTGTGAGCCCCTCACTTGTGGCCAACGGTGTCACTGCCCTCGCCTGTGGTTGATGAGGGCCGCAATGCCCTCGCCCAGACCAAGCGAGTATCGCTGGCCCTCGTCGTACAGAGTTCTAAAAAAATGAAGAAAGGAAAAAAAGAAAAATAAATAAAAAAATTCAGAAAGAATATGAAAAATTGTGACATTTGTCCACGTTAGCATTGATCATATTAAGTAAAACGGATAGCGTCCATGTTAGCGATTTCCGTTCAAAATTGGTCAAATGGATTAAATTCATAAATCCTCAAAAGATTTACGACTAAATCGGTCAAATTGAAAAATTTAGTATTAAATTTGTACTATTGTGTAGGTTTAGAACTTTTTTTGGTACTTTTTCCCGAAATTGTTCGACAAACAAGAATTGAACCTTTTGGCATCATGCCTTCAATTGAATATCATGAACTGTTTTCAATGCTGCGCATTCGTTAAAGCTCAAAAAATTTCGGGGACATATTAGTAACGTTGGTCTAAATTACACATAGAACTAAGATTTAATCTACAATCACATGAAGTGATGATTATAGCAAAGTCGATATTAGTCCCAAATCAAGTGTCATTCGTGCATAGTTGATAATGCCGTTGATTTGCTCATAATGGAGACAAGAGAAACAGACATAAATCGATTGTTGTCGAGCCTAATTATAAGTGTTCGAGTGACTTCACTTCGTGAAAGTTATGCATTTAGTATTCATTGCCTCGTTTGAATAATGTGAGTTTCGTTTCTTGTCCACGTCTTCTACTTTGACCTGTGCGCTTCTTGATCTCCCTGAGCCGTTTTTTGACCTTTCTTGAGATTGTCTGTCCTTTGCTTGTGCCTTCGTGTCATCGTTATCCTCGTATGGGCGAACGAAAGTCCCCAGTATCTTCGGACAAAGTTCACTTGTCATCGTCGTTTTTTCAATTATTGCAGCTTGATTATATGTGTCGCTATAAATCGGAATGTGGACTGTCATGCTCCCGTATTCTATTGAGACCATCTGCACGTGCTTGTGTGTGTATTCATATCCGTATCAATCCAGGAGGATGTCTATATATTAAAGAGAAAATGATACGAATTCTCCTTGAAATTTGATCAAATCTACAATGCCATCCTTGAATTTTTGATCCAATGCTATTTTAAACTTTTGGTACGTCTTTAATTTAGTACATGGACTATAAGAAAATGTGTTTATGTTATCCTTCAATTTATTTGGGTTAATGGAATTTGCCGACCTTCGGTCCAATACGTTTGAATGGCGGATAAAAAATAAAGGTTACACGTTGATTAATCATGTAAGATATTCGACTCAAATGAGAATATAATAGTTTTTTTTAATTTGTTCAATTTGAAAACATGATTATCAATGTTATTTGATGAAGCTGGTAATTATATCTCGATTTGAGTTGAATATCTAAGGTAGATAATCCATGTGTAATGTTTCAAAGCATCAAATTTCGTTAACTTAAATTAGTGTTAGTATAACATTGGATATCTTCATTTAACCCATGGACTACATTGAACATATACAAAAAATTTAAAGGCCGTGTTGAATAGACTATAAGTTTGGAGATCATATTGTATATCAGATCAAAATTCAAGAAACCACTCGTATAATTATCCCTAAAACAAGAGACCCTTTGTAGGTGTTTTGGATTTTCCGAGGCAATTTCGTCTTGCATTGAAATATATGTTTATGGCCCAAGTCTATGTTGCCACTTTTTGCAAGAACTTGTGTAATTTTAACTCAAATTGAATTTGATGAATCTAGTGCATTTAGATCTGCCCTTGGACAGTCTTGGTCGCAAAGTGGTCCAAGATCGGCGTCACCAAGGGCGCGTTTGGCAATCGGCCAAACAGTAAGTATTTATATTCTTTTATTCTCAGAATCAATTTTGTAATAGAAATCCGCTTGATAAATTTTTTGTTGCAGAGCACAAATTTTCAAAAATTTGTTCCCGGAATCAGTTTTGAAATTAGAGTCAATAAGTAAAAAAAAGTTATTTCTTGATTCTGAAAAAAAAATCGGAAATGGAAACTTTTTTTTTCTTCTTGGTTTTCTTCTTTTTCTTGGCCTGTGGCCGGCCGCCGGCTAGAGCCGGCGAGGGTGGCCCTTGACCAGGTTGCGAGCTGCCCTCGTCGGATCTAGCGAGGGTCGCGATGCCCTCGCCAGCCTTGGCCTGTGGCCGATCATTGACTCTAGCGACCTAACCATGGCCAAGGAAGAGAAATGAGAAGAAAAAAAAAAGAAATATTAAAAAAATTAACATATTATTAATAAAAAGAAATTTTATATAATTACCAAACGCATTTATGTTCTTATTTTATTCCAAGAATATAAATTTTGGACAGTTACCAAACGCCTTCAAATGCTTAAAAATTATTTTCGAACACAGAATAAAAAATAATCATTTCTTAATATAATTAATTTTTGAAAATAAAATGATTGTCAAACGCTCCCAAATCGCTGGCGAAATTTATTTTCGAACACAGAATAAAAAATAATCATTTCTTAATATAATTAATTTTTGAAAATAAAATGATTGTCGAACGCTCCCAAATCGCTGGCGAAATTGATCTTTCGAGCACAGACGTTCGCGCGGAACTAGTCCAACGACGTCGGATTAGACCCGACAATCGTTACGACAGGTTTTATTTCCAAGCTTCGTTTCGATCCCGTTCGTGCAACTCGCGCGTCCGAATCCAGCCACCACCACCATATACACAGCCCACAAGAAGCCAAAGCTCCACCCACCGCCCACCACCTCCCTCCTTCTGCCGTCCCCCGCCTCTCACCAGATTTCTTGCGCAGGGAAATGGCGGGGCAGCCGGAGAAATTCTCGATGGATTTCGTGATGGGCGGGGCGGCCGCCGTGGTGTCGAAGAGCGCCGCCGCTCCCATGGAGCGGGTGAAGCTCCTGCTGCAGAACCAGGGGGAGATGCTGAGGAGGGGCCACTTGAGGCGGCCCTACCTCGGCATCGCCGATTGCTTCGGGCGGGTCTGGAGGGAGGACGGCTTCCTGTCGTTTTGGAGAGGCAATCAGGCCAATGTGATTCGCTATTTCCCGACACAGGTGAGGGCTGAAGCTTCGCTCTTTTGCCCCTTTTTTGAATCGTGGGTTGTCGTTCTGTTGTTGTCTTGTTGGAGTTAGAAAGAAAAGTTTGGCGCTTTATAGTTAGAACTGTTGATTCTGCGGCAGCTCAAATGGTTCTTTGGTGCAAGATTTGGTTGGTTCTGGGTAAAGTGGCTTAAATGGTGTTTTAGTGGGAGGATTTTTAGAGGTTAGTATTCAATTTGGCATGGCTTAGTTGGTTCCGATGGAGAATGTTCTCTTTTGAACTTCTTACAACGCATGATGTCTTTCTGTTCGAATATTGGAGTCTGATTTGCCAGTGAGGATGGAATATGAAATGTGAAAGTGGATGGAATTAAACTGAACTAGCCTGCTTTTTTATCTACAATCTGATAGGCAAAGGGACAGAAGAAAAATAAAAGGAAAAAAGGCAAGACAATAAGCAGCATGTCCCAGTTAATAGTCTGTTGCAATCCTGATTGGCTGCTTTCTGCATTACGTTTTGGCTGACAGAAGTGCCATGGTTCTTCTCTTTGGGGATGATCATGTCATTTCCTTGTTACATTTTTGTGCATCCTTCCTAGGCAAGAGAAGCGCTTTCTCAGATTTCATCTTGAGCGATGACTTTGGAAAAGTAATGCCTCCAAAATGCCAGTCACTTGAATTTTTAGGACAAAAAGAGGGGTCCACAGCTTGTGATTAGAAGGGTGCAGCGCGGTTCGTGCCTGTTTTCTTTAGTTGGTACAGGCTAGTGGGTTGCCTTAGTGATAATATATCTATTCCGTGATCTTAATTGCTAGGCAAGCTTCCCCCACAAGCTCTAGAATCTCCTGCTTATATCTGCTGTATGTCAAATACTTCCTTTAAGAGGTTGCGAGACGGCAGTGAATTCTTAGGTGAACAGCCATATCAGGTGCTTAAAATAGATACGAAGTAGCAAGCACTACTACTGTTCTATTCCAGAATCAGAACCTTTGGTTGCCCCCAGTAAGTGAAAGACGCTGTTGGGTAACGGCAAGAGTGCATGGTTGGGAAATTAATGTTTTCTGTTCCACTAGTTTGTCTATTTGAGTGACCTGTTGAGACGTTTTGGATGTCCAAACTCACTGATGGTCTTTTGATTCATGTGCTTTCATCCTAATAGTAGTAGGTGCAGTTCATGATTTCCACATGACGTAACAAAAGATAGATATACCTAATTATATCTATCAAAAAAGATAGTATACCTAATTATTTTTGCAATTTTTAAACTCCAAGCTTTGATTATTAGTTTCTTTGGAGTGGTATCTGGTGTTGAACCTATTCTATATATTCATCCCTGATTTTAATTATTTGACAGAGCTTTCACTGTCCCTAGGCTTTCAACTTCGCATTTAAGGGTTATTTCAAAAGTTTCTTGGGCCGTTCAAAAGAGAAAGATGGATATATAAAGTGGTTTGTTGGAAATGTAGCCTCGGGAAGTGCCGCTGGAGCTACCACATCACTGTTGCTTTACCACTTGGATTATGCACGGACGCGACTGGCAACTGATGCTAGGGAGTGTCCAGTTCGTGGTCAACGGCAGTTCACAGGATTACTCGATGTATATAGCAAAACTCTATCCACTGATGGAATAGCAGGTCTTTACCGTGGATTTGGTGCTTCAATCGTGGGAATTACTTTGTATCGTGGCATGTATTTTGGGATCTATGACACGATGAAGCCTATTATTTTGGTTGGTGCTTTCGAGGTATGCAGCTCTCCAGATTCTCTTTTGATGCCGAGAATCTCGAATAGATGCTAATGTGACTTGAAGATTTATAATTACTGTTTGTCTGTTTTATCAACATATCTTCTACTTGATGCTGTTGGAAGTGACCTTATTCATTTTTAGTTCCGCCTGTGGAGAACTTATTTTGGGTCCTCTGTTTTTCCGCAGGGGAATTTCTTTGCTAGCTTCTTGCTTGGTTGGAGCATTACGACTGTCTCTGGAGTATGTGCTTATCCCTTTGACACTCTAAGGCGAAGAATGATGCTCACATCTGGACAACCCGTCAAGTACCGAAATACCGTGCATGCGTTTCAGGAGATTGTCCAACGTGAAGGTGTGAGGGCCTTCTATCGAGGAGTCACTGCGAATATGCTTCTTGGTATGGCAGGTGCTGGAGTTCTTGCAGGCTACGATCAGCTTCAGAGAATTGCTTCTGGACAAGGTTTTTCCTATGAGCCGCACCGAGGTGTTTTGAAGTGACAGTTGTAGAACATGGATACATACATCATCATAAGCTCCTGTTTCTCTCCATGGATCTTGTACAGCTAATTGAAATGAAGGAGATAGCTCCCTCAATTGTACAGTGTAATTGATTAATTTATGAAATTCATACAGCTGATCAATAGGCGGAATGAAAACTCAAAATTTAAAGAGTTCGTTAATGAGTACTCCGTAACACTTGTAACACTTGTTCATGCACGATCAGCATTTTGAAAATTGATTGCTCTGGTGTTATATCTTGAAAACCAAACTAGCATTATCCTTATAAAGGGTACACTAAACACACAGTGGCACCGGTACAACTCTCAGGGAGAAATTTACGACAGAAGCAATTTCACTTTTCACTCCCACCAAGTGCTATTGACCAACCCATTCCCCCAAGTACAAGTTCATCCAGCTGAAAGAAAATGAGCACACAGTTCTGACCGGACTAACTATTTATGGACCTATAGTCCTAATGTTTGGGTCCAAGAAGCGAAAGCAGGAAAGTCCTATAGTGGCCTGATGTTTCAGAGTGAACTGCATCGTTTAGAGTCTTCTTGTACTTCTTATGGTATTCTGCTTTTATATACTGCATGTCGATTTCGGTCCTTGTCACGATCACCCTTATCAGTGTTGTGTCATCGGTCCCCAGACCTTTCATCGCCTTGTGTAATACCTACAAAGTAAAGTATATATGCATGAAGGGTTGCAACTCTGATGAATTTTATTTTAAGCAGCAGCTAAGCAATCAGGGCTATGCCTGAGATGAGATTGAAGAAAAATACCTTTGCAAAATACTGGGCTGGGTTCTGAGAACACTGTAAGATTGTCAAGAGACCGCGCTCAAAATATCCTGACGTTTCGCTCTTCACAGCCTGATTTGGTTCATGTTCTGATTAGGCATTATGCTTCACAAAACGATAAATAAACAACAGATTGGAAATATGCAAGCATATCTGAAGAAAACTCACCTTCTTTAAGGAATTGCCATACATGTTATGATAAGCAGAATCAATAGCAGCCAAATGTGCCCTGCTTCTTTCGCTAAAGATCTTGATAAAAGTCTTCTCATCGGTCCCCAGCCGCTTCTCCCCAGCTTTGAATAGAGCCCTTGCATCCTGTTCTACAGCCATCCTATCGACTTCTAAGCCTTCATATCGCAGCGTACCAACATATTTAAGCAGAAGCTGTGGAAAGCCTTAAAGTTTAGATACTGCTGACTTATCTAGTTTGATATGCTGTCACCTTGATAGCTTGTCTCGTACAAAAATGAGATCATTATATTCCGCATGCATCTCTTTGTGTTGAGTAGACACAAATTTAAAAGTTGGCAAATAGCTTCATGCTTAACATGTCTGAAGGAAATGATATAATAGCTATTCATAGAGAAGCTTCTTGATGCAATCTGAACAAAGAGGTTCTCATTAACATGACCTACATTGCATTACCGGTAACATCACTACACCAGCAAGCATGAATAAAATCTTGAAAAGAAATGAAAAGGTGGGTAGGGTTTAAAACAAAACATGTCAAAAGAAGTCCTCACCTAAGAAATCAAAAGCATAACGATTTCTGTAAGATCAAGAGTGATTTCCCAAGGCTAACTATGTACACAAAGAGCTAATAACAGAGTAGAACTACAAAAGCAGAAGAGCTCTCACCTGCTTATGGTCCCCAGAGGTATATTTCTCAATTTCATGCTCGAGATGAACGCCGAACTTGGAATAGTAGTGTTGCTTAAACATCTGTATCTGAGTAGGAGTGCGAGAACATATTACTTCAGTAGCAGCTTGAACATTTGTCGATGACGCCATAAAGGCCTGCCTTACAACTATTGCATCTCGTCCAGCTGGGTCATGCATCCATAGCAAAACAGCCGTCTAGGAAAAGGAAACGGACAAAAAAATACAGGATCATGAAGCACAATAGCTCTATACAAATGAAAAGATAAAAAACAAAAATTGCACCTAAAAGTGCAGAACGAATTATGAAAGAAAGAGTAGAATTGAGACCTCTAATTTGCCAGTCAGTTCCGATTCTAAGCGCTTGAAAATATCTTCAGAATACATGGTGCGATATTCCTGCTGAATAAGAGTGCGTTGTGTGACATCCCGATGGGCAAGAATATTGACAACCGCTGCAGTATCACATCCCAAACCTGGAATATGAAATAGAAAACGTCACTTGTCACCTACAAAAGCTCCTTTTTATACCTTCTTCCTGGAGTAATATCCAATATCTTCTTTCAATTATTATTTTGAAACATAGAACTGAAAAACAGAAGAAGAGAAAATGAATGTACAGAGCTCAGCAAGCCCACTCCTAAAGGCTACTTGACTTTTAGAGCCTTGGAAATAGGGTTATGCACTCTCAAACCGCTACATGCGTAGGCGATGTGAGACAATCCCGAGGGGTGAGGGGCATCCATAACCATTTCTCGAAAAGCTGTTTAACTCCTCAATGTAAATTGCATAGCCACATTTTACTCAAGAATCATCCCAATATGTACATAGAAAAATCAATAATATCCTCCAAGAAATAGCCAGCAGCAAAGATTTCTCCTTACAAGTCCTCCTGTCCCGTAAACAGATAACAAGACAGAGCGCACACTCTCTCCACCATCGATCATACCAAGATTAGGCACCACTAATTGCAAGGATGATGGAGGATCTGAGGTCCTATCAAGCTAACCAGCAGGCCAAAATGAAACTGCCATAAGCATCAATGTGCCTAAAAGCTAAAATTTGACCCCAAACAACCAACAACACGAAAGAGTGCGTAAAACCCAATTCCCAAAAGGACAAAGCATGCCACCCTGAAGAACTCTCTATCTTTCGTTAAATTACACAACAAACGACAACTTGTTCAATAACTGCGAAAAGAACAAAGAGCAAAACGAAGCAGAAGTTGAAAGTAAAACAAAAGGGTAACAACACTTAGTAGTTGGCACCGAAATCACTACCCTTTTCATTGCAAAACAAGTCAATCAACTTGAGAGAGAGAGAGAGAGGAGAAGTACCCTTGAAAGCACGGTAAAGTTGCATCGCGTCGTCTCTTGGGGAGGTGAGAACCGGAGGGACGGTCAAAGTCGACATTCTTTCCTTACCCTTTATTCTCCTTCTCTCTTCCCTCTTCTTCCACAACCAAACTCAGTCTCACCGTGCCTTCTTCTTCTTCTTCTTCTTCTTCTTTGTGAATGAACTGAGTCCAACCTTCTTTACAATCCCCTCCTAAAACCAATTTCCGTTTCTGATACACTTTTCGCCTCTCGGCCATCTCAACGCGCTTGCTTCTCCCTCTTCGTTTCTTCTTCTTCTGGTGGCGTATTTGGTGGTGTGTCCACGGTGTTCGATTTACCAACTACCCAATTACAAAAACCGCATCTTTTTTTTTTTTGAAAAAAACCCACCAAAAATCCCAAACTATATCACCCGTGACACATTTACCATGAATTTTTTTTTGTGATACAAAAAATCCTAAACTATACTATTTGTAACACATTTATCCATTGTACTTTAGTCCATATACATTTTCGTTTTTTTTGCTTTTTCTGTTCCATTTAGGCGAGGGCGGCTCTCGTCGGATCTGGCGAGGGCGACCCTCTCGCCAGATCCCGCGAGGGTCGCCCTCGCCCAACGCTGGTGAGGGCAACCCTCGCCGGAAAGGAAAAAAAAAAGTAAAAAAGACGAAAATGCTTATGGACTAAAGTACAATTGGGTAAATTCGTCACAAATAATATAATTTGAGATTTTTTATGTCATAAAAAAAATTCAGAGTAGATGTGTCACGGATAATATAGTTAGGGATTTTTGATGATTTTTTTCTTTTTTTTTTCATATTTCATTAGTGGATAGGGCGTTTCAGGAACGCCCGTCAATGGAAATCGTCAGTCAAAACCAACGAATCCGATTCCCCCCGTTCAAATTTCAGGATCCATCCGGGCCACCCACCTCATTTCCTGAAGTGGGTTTTCATTAATATCATTGGTGAGGTGTGATCAGTGATTATATCTAATCCTGAAGTGCAATATGGGCTTTTTATATGCATTACACGCGCAGGCTGTCGTGTCGACCTTCAGCTGCTTGATTGCGGTCGTTTTCACACGTGTCACAGGAACATGTCAACGGACTTATCACAATGAACAGATGGATCACAGATTCGAGAAATCAGTCAAACGTTCACGTTGCTCACGCGAGAAAACTTACCAAAGAGTAGATTCGAAACAAGATGTTAATCATGAACAATAGAAGGAATTGTAGAGGGAAAGAACTTTTCGTATCGCTGGGTGTCCAATTTCTTACATCAAAAGTTTCGGGGTACAACGGACATCTGACTTCCATTCGCGGTGTTAGGAGAACCTTAGCATCAGCAAAAATGCCTAAATCATATGAATACACAATGCTACAGTTCTCGATCGTTGCCCATTTGCTCCGACCCGTCGATGCTTCTTAGCGTGTTCACGTATGTGTAGCTAGAGAAGGAAACGAAAAGCTTGCGGAACCTGCAATGTGAAGAAGCATATTTTATCCACTTGAAGAAAAGAAATCCTTCACCAAGATTGCTCGAACTCGAGAGAAATTTGTAGGGCGCAGAGTAAAAGAGGAGGAGAATCTTCTAAACAATGCGGTGGTCTTTCTCTAATTTAAAGTCGATACAGGACAGGACGCATACCAAACCCATTGACTTGAGTGTTGCGACATAGCAATAAAGCTCCTCCGAGGATTCTCATTCATCAAGCAATGCACTGACCCAGTGGGGCTACGCGAGGCAAACAACGTGGATATCCAAAAATCGACTGGTCCACTATACTTGCGTAAGATGTTGGTACTTACCTGCAAAACATCAAAGATATTGAGATAACATACAACACAGTACATCATATCCAACACAAAAATATATCATTCAACATTTGGCAGCCGGATTATAATCTCACAGAGCGATGATATCATATCAAACCAACAAAATTGTCCATAATAAATTGACAAGAACTATCATTTGAAGAGCTGAACAAAGAGAACAACTAGTAAGTCTATGGTCAAAGAGTCTAAGCTGAATTCCAAAGGTTGAACTGTTTCATAATGATAGGCTTTCAGACCATAGCTCATGATAGCGAGAAATAAAGGTAAGGCATAGCAAGGGAAAAACAAACATACAAGTTCCCAGGCCTCAATATCTCTTTGTGCCGCCACTTGAAGGAGCTTCCTGCTCACACCAAAATGCCACGAAAAGAAGAATAAGGTTACTTATAAACAATTTAGGTATGCCATAGTTAAAGAATTGCTGTTGGAAGTGGCAAGGTGAGCAATAAGCAACTGACCATGTTTGATTCACAAAGTGCATTAAGAAAAGCACTGAGAGAGAGAGAGAGAGAGAGAGAGAGAGAGAGATTATACAGTGCATTAGTACTGTTAAGGTTACCTCACATGCATAAAGGACATCACTGGAAAATTAAGAAGATGCAACAGATGGGGAAAGACAATAGATAAAACGTTTCACTAACCGAACCCCATAGTGCACATCACGATGGTTGCAATGGCCCGAAACACCATAGTCATCAAAAGTGATAACCTGAGAAGCCCATTTGATGAGTATCATCCTATAAGCAAGGTCACTCACTATGTTACTAAAGCAACTAGAATTCTCAATTTGACATAGTGCATAAAGATGCTCAATGCATACCATACAATGGAGAGATTTTGCAACTGCTAGCATAAATTACCAAAGGCGAATATGGAAACAGGGGCGAAGAGCATCTATCTTCAGAAGGATTATTTAAAGTGCCTACTTTCAGTCAATATCTTACCACATGAATGCCACGAGCAAGGACTTCCTGTTCTATGATCTTCGATAATAGGTCATGATTCCATTTGTTGCCAAACCCATCCTAGTGATTATAGAAAAAGTTTAAGATCTAATAAGATGAAGACAGACAATGATAGACTTCACTGATCAGGTAGTACCTGCAAATCTGGATGGTCCATGACTTTAACTTGTGGGCATGGCACCTTTATACAAGATTCCACATTAGACAGTTCACAATGTGGACAAAATGTATGGACAAGTTCTGAAAATCACCTCGAGAGTAACACAAGCTTGGTAAAGCTCTTCTTTTCTTATATTTCCTTTGCCATCCGCATCACCTTAAAAGCAAATGAAGCTAAGCAAGAGAAGCACGTGCTCGATAAATCACAGAGTAAAGAATACAGCTTTTCTAAGAAGATCCTTGACAGAAAGGTACCATGAGACAATGAGCTAGAAATTCCTTTTACTCCCAAGTTATCATGCGATGAAATGACACAAAACGACATTGCTGAAACAATTACCAAAACATTTGGAAGCTCGCAGGGTGATGCATGAAATTCTATTCCGATAACTTCTTTTTGCCAAGATCATACTGCTATTGCTCTCAGAAGCACATAAGCTTCAAATATAGCTCATGGTTTAGACCAATTCGGAACCTTTCCATTTTAATACTTAGACAACAGTGAGAGCATCTATGCTGGTCCGGCACACCAGTATAATGCAAATAAACAATTAAGAATCCTAATAAGAAGAATCCTAATGAGATAACACAAAGAAAGTATCACATTACCAACTGACAAGCATAAAATATGAAGGTTATGTCCCCTTGAAGTGAGATAACTTATAGTTGGCGAGAAAAACCTGCAATTGAATGATCCAGAAAATCTTCAATACGGTGTGAAGAAACATTTCATTATTGAACAGACAAATTTATGAGCATTTTCGCCACTCAAACATGTTGGATCGCTGGACAAGTATAGTGTAGTCTTGAGAAGGGAAGAAATAGACCTTGGTAATAGTAATCTCAAAAAACCCATGAATACCTTGAACCATAAATGGAAATTGTTAATATACACGAGTAATTTTTCACAGCTCACCAAAGGCACTATAGCACGTCCTTTGAAACTAAGGAAGTTTGTTGCTCAAGATACATGATAGGTACTCCTAAATTATTAACACAAGTGATAGGAGACGTTTTCTTCCACAAGGGGAAAAAACTTGACCTTGAGCTTGTAGCCTTGGACATTGATGTATCCAGAACGAAAAACAGAACCATATACGATAAAAGCAGCTTTGCTTTTCAGCCAACAATTGGAAACATTGAAAGGAAAATCTTACATGGACTCGTCGTCGGGGTGGGCTATAACCAGCAAGACATTGCTCTTGTTAGCATTTTCGCCTGATTATGACCACACGAAACGATTACAGAAAAAGAAACAATAAATGACCCAACAAGACAACAAGGGATGAACTGGATCACCAACCACTGATGAGGAATGCAGGTTTTCTGGGGAAGTACGCCATCAAAGATGCGAACCATAGAAAAACCAGTGATGCAAAAGTCAAAAGCCACATGATGTCCGCTCGCGCCTGCAAAAAGATTACGCATCTCGTTAAAACAACGAGCAAAAAACCATGCTGAAAGAGTCCCCCGATCACCAGTAATGAAAGAGAACGGACGTCGTAGAACCAAACATTAAAGACGAAATACTGGGAAAAGAGAACAATTCGATTTTTCGACCAAGCAAACTAGTCAAGAATTATGATGATCATTAGCGGATAAATGCTGGAACGACTGGCACCTCAGAGGTGGCAAATGGGTGGCGGTTCAGATCAGGCTCATCACGATTGCAAATTCGTCTCCAGCGGCGGCCGGCAGTGGAGAAAGCCCACGGACCTCACCTATCGTGGCCCTATGGACGACCGTAGCCCGTGGCCCGGCCGCGACAATCGGCTCTCTAGCTCTCTTGCATTAGCTAGTTTCGGACCGTCGCCGCCGCCGCCGCCGCCGCAGCCTTGGACGGCCCCAAGGCATGCAATCGACTCGAATTCGTCCGAAATCGAGCCGGAGAAGCAAACTCAGGAACGCGATTCGCTCCGGATCAAGTTCTCGATCGTGAATTGGGTGGCGCCGTTCTCCTTCGATCTCAGGATCCCTAATCTTGCTCGGAGACGATTACCTACTCCCGTTCGGTGGAGGAACTTTCATCCACTGGCATTAGGAGAGGGGCGTTTCAGCCGAAGAGAGAGAGAGAGGGAGAGAGAGGGAGGTCCGGGAATAGCGATCGCGTCGGGGAAATCGCCGGAGAAGCGAGGACGCAAGGCGACGGCCGCGTGAGGCCAAAGCGGCGGCCCAGGGCGAGGTGGCAGGCGGCGCGAGGTGAAGGCAACAGCGACAGGGCACAGATCAATGCTCAAAGCTCTGTATTTCAGTGGAATTTTTAGGGAAAAACCCACCAAAAAAAAAAATCCCCACGCTATATTTACTATAATACATCTATGGACATAAAAAAAATCTCAAATTTATACCTAAACGACACACTTGCTCTACAGAAAGATCCATCGTATGACTTTTCAATCAAAACAGTATTTTAGTTATGACACATGAGCGTTGTCAACACCATTTTGTTTTCCAGACGTCAATGTAAATAAATTTTTAATAATCCTTATTGATGAAATTTTGATGAAATGTAAATGTATCACACAGTTACAAATTTGGAATTTTTTGATAACTTGCGAAAAACATTGTTAAAATACCTTTAAGGGAAGGTTCCATCGAAAACGTGAAAAGCATCAAGGAAATAATATATATTTTTTTGTTTCAATGAATCTCTAGAATTTTGGACGAGATGGGGATTTTAATCCTTTTACTTCTCGAGGTATAACGACAGACCGAGTGGCTTGGCTAGAAGGAGTCGGCGGATAAATTTTGTGCTCTATATGGTAATCTCTCTAGTATCCGATTTGGATGCGGAATTTCCACGGTTGAGGATTCCAAAGGGGGAATTGAAATCAGGGTTTGAATTTGGGTGGTTTGGAGATTTCCGCATTCGATTTTTCTGCAATTTCCCGACGGGACGTCGAGTGCTTTGTCCGCGCTCGGCATTCGCCGTCGTCTTCTCACCAAGGT
This sequence comes from Syzygium aromaticum, assembly GCA_024500025.1. Classification (NCBI taxonomy): domain Eukaryota; kingdom Viridiplantae; phylum Streptophyta; class Magnoliopsida; order Myrtales; family Myrtaceae; genus Syzygium; species Syzygium aromaticum. Next base: position 17,730,288 of record CM044892.1, on the reverse strand, counting down.
TCCGCCCGCCTCGGCAGACGCTGCGCTCGTCACTCCTCGGGCCTCTGCTCATCTCTCTTACCCTCTCTCTTGGTAGGTCGTCCTTCTCACTGCTTCGAAAATTTCGATGCCATTAAGGTCCGCTTCTGCTCTGTTTTGTCTCATCGATCAAGAAGACTATATTATGTTTTGAGTTGCCGCCTTATCTATCTGTAGTGGTAAATTTTAGTGACTTTGTCGCAAATAAAATCGGACAAATATCACATTACTTTGTTTCCTTTGTGGTTCGACGAAATATTCCTCTATTGTCAATTGTTTTATTTTAGGAATTGTATAAAAAGCAACACGAAACTGGCATCTTGTTTCCTTTCCGCTTAGAATTTGAATTGCGGGATTAAGAGTCCTAGCTCTTCATCGTTAGTGATTCACATTATCAAAGCTGACCTCCCCTTAGTATTTGAATTCCTATTGGGATTAATGTCTTAGCTCTTCACCGTTGTTAATTCACATCATCAGAGCCGACTGATTCTCCATCGCCTCTTGTAGAATTCCGTTTCACGTCGATTTGACAAAGTCGAGGATGGTAAGAGACTAGGCAGATCTTCCCCAAGAGTTGCTACAACTATGCTCACGACATCTTTGTCTGAAGGACTCGCGGGCATTCCAAGCAATGTGCCGCTGTTGGCAATCCGCTCCTCTTGAAGAGAGGAGAAACGTCCCGTGGCTGATGCTCGCGGACCAAACGGAGACTCCGTGGCGCAAAAGGAGACTCCGTGGCGTGAGTTTTTCTGCCTCTTATGTCAGAGGGTTCACAAAGTGCTCGTCTCGGAAGGGAAGGGGAAGAGATGCTTCTCTTCACGAGGTTGGGTGTTCACGCTCGGCAGAGACCGGGGACTCTACATGTTGAAGAATCCCATGTCGCGTCACAATTATATTATTAAGCTTCCCAATTTGAATGAATTTCCTGACATGGAAGTCTTGCGTCGTTATGATGATTTCTTTGCTAAGTTCGTCCTATCTGCTAGCCCTGCTACATCTCTAGATTACATGGTTATGTCGTATTTTATAAGGGGTGCTTTGTCGCTCTTGACTGTGAGGGTAGCATATTGAGGTGTGAAGTGAATGGACCAAGTCCGTTCGAAGCTCAAGTAATTTTCAACACGCCGCGAAGACTTCTGCAGCCGAAGCACCCGGATCTAGTTCAACCAATTGTGAGGGCCACCCTTGCTTGCCCAAGCAAGGTGACCTTCGTCCGACGCGGGCGAGTGCGGCCCCCGTCGAAAAGGAAAAAAAAAAAAGAAAAAGCAAAAAAGACGAAAATGCCCATAGACTAAAGTACAATAAGGTAAATGTGTTACAAATAACATAATTTGAGATTTTTGGTGTCACAAAAAAAATTTAAGGTAAATTTGTCATAGGTGGCATAATTTGGGGTTTTTAGTGGTTTTTTTCCTTATTTTTATGATCAAGTATTTTCCTTGTTTTTTATTTCCCTTAATTTGCAACATCCAGATGTGTTAGCAATGGCCAACGTATTGGTTAGAGCAATAGCTTGGTTCTTGATACATTTTCTCAAATCTGAATTTGTGTGTTAGATGCTTCAAATTTTTTTTAAATTGTTATTATTTTTTTTGTTTTTTTGTTTTTTTTTTCCTTCTTTCTCTATCGGCCGCTGGCCTTGGCGATGGCTGGCAAGGTAGCCTCGCCTGCTTTTGGCGATCCATAACTCGCCTGAATTGTACACTTCAAGAAACCGCCTAAGATAAGACGAGGAAGCATATAACAAGGCTATTACAAATTTGATGAAACTCACTTTTCTCTTGGAGACTTTTCTCACCTCGGCTAGTGCCATAGATGGAAGCAGATCATGAACATGTGGCTTCGCATCTGGCTGTTGAAGACCATGGAATTCTAAGAGATGATTTAGGTAAGGATTTTTTTCCCTCACGTCCATAAGAAGAGCCTGCAACAAAAGGGATAGCGCATAAAAGTTGTATTTAATTTAATGGAAGAAGATACTAATGGAATAAAAAGCAACGAGAACGAACCGAGTAATAAGAACTAATTTCGCTTCATTTCTCAGTTGGACTGCACCCAGAATTGGCTTTAATAGCATAATGAGCCAAAACCAGTGCAGGGAAACGAGCAAACTAGCATTCTCGTGAGCATACACACACCTATTTTAACAATGTAATTTTTAAAAAAAAAATCAAAAGAGTTAGATATTGATGTATTTTAGTAATATGGATTGAATCGGGTATGAGTCAAGAAATTTACATTACGAATAAACGGGTTAATTGGTCAATTTGGATTGAACCATTTATGACCCGACCCAACCCACCCTATAATAAGATAATCATGCACGAATATTGTCCAAGTAACAAAGAGCACGTGTGACTGTGCCAACCGTGCCACTATGGTCGCCATTGCATCGGAACCAAAAAAAGAGCATCTAAGTAGAAATAGAGGAAAAGTATCACCAGACACAAGAAACCGATCCACAATGCGGCGGCATGCCACTACTTGCGCGGTTGCTCCGACTTCTATAGTCATTGCTGCTACAACTTCTTTGGTTTTGATTCTCTCTTCACCAACTCTTAGTCTGTCCTCCGTGATGACGGTGCATAACTCTGGTAGAGGCCCACAATTGGGATGACAAACGCGGTGCATGACTCGGTAGAGTGGAGGAACGAGAGAGTAAGAGGAATGAGAGCTTTTTTTTTTTTTTTTTATCTTTATCAAAGTGTTTGCTTTTTATTTGCAACTTCATAACAATTATTTTCTTTTTTAAGTTGTGTTAGTTAGCCGTGTGTGGGTTAGCTACCACTTTATTTAAAGATGATATTTTATATGTATTGTTTGTTTTTTATCCAAATTTGACCGAATTTCAATCGATTATAACTTTTTCATCCGATTTCCGGTTAACTAGATTTTTATATCAATGGAAACTCGTGATCCGAACTTTTAAAAATGTGATTCATTCTTCAAAAATTATGTCAAGATTGCGAATTTGCGAAATTTGAGTTGTGGAAAATTATGATATTTTTTTCCATCAAATATCCAATCACTATGACTTTGGCAGTATTGGAAAGCTTGTCACTTGATATTTGAAGTGGGATTAACAGATCGAACCAAGTAATATAAATACCACTTTGTAAAATGGAAAAAGATAAATACTTTTGCATATGAAAAAAAGGATGGGAATGACCCACCCGAATCATGTTCATCCCTAAATGCTGCATCCGATTTAGTTGGCCTGATGCACTAGATTTATGTATATGTGAATCTACTTGATTTAGGTGTAGCTAATAATATTTCGTAAAAGTGGGCTCTTAGATTAAAGTCCTCTCTTCTTAAAATTTATTTTCACAAGTACAAAAAAAAAGAGTATTGTTATTATGTTCTTCTTTTTTGAGGTAGAGGGAGCGAGTTAGGATAAAGACATCAGTGGACAACTTTGGCATTTCAATTACGGATTTTCTTCTTCGCCCCAAAATTTTGGGATGGTCAAAATAGAAGGTGCCTGAAATATATTAACGAACAGTTAAATGATTATATGCACCAAATCTAACCAAATTCATATAATAAATTTTATTAATCCATCTTGACTTACCTCGTATTATTTATAAAATAACTTTTTTTTATTTGTATATGAATAATATAATTATGCATAATGTAGATTCTTAGGATGATTCATTTGTCTATCGCTCATGCACATACTTGGCATATGGTGTATTAGCCGACTAGCAACCGATGCCGACCGTCCCACGTTAGCACCGTCTTGGCCAAAATTAATCAGATTGACTGAATTGGCACAAATGCAAAATGTTTAAAACTTCATTGGCACAAAAAAAAGATTTTGGACTGAATTTACATAGTTGTAATAGATTTAGGACTTTTTTCAAAAATTTTCCCTATTGTGTTTGTCTTATTATGGGCTCTTAAAGTCCATTTATTGGGCTCGGTTAGACACTTGGGCATGAAGGGCTCACGAAAAGGCTTGTTATTTTATACAGAGCCTAGTCCGGGGGCCTTTTGAGCCCATTAGCTCAATTATGGGTTACTAAAGGCAAACTTTTGGGCCCGAGGGGCCCACCACCATGCCTATTTCATCTGCTGGGACCAACTTGCTTGGAGGCCCAACTAGAGCCCAAATTCCTTTAGGGCTTTCATGCAGGCTTCTTGTTCTCGTGGTCCGAGCCTATTGGGCCCTTATGTGGGCTCATGAGTTGAATGTTGGGCCGTAATTGGGCTATGAACCCATAGTTGCATTGCATGGACCGGGCCCATGACCCTTAACTAAGGTCAACTTGCTTAACCATATATGATATATGAGCCCACGAGTTGGTTATTGGGCCTATATTTGAGCCCAGAGTAGGCCCAATGTATTGTGCCTCAAGAGAATTGCAATGCGTAATAATTTCATGGGCCTAGCCTAGAAGACCTTGTCTCTGTGCCAATTCGATGGGCCCCAAGCTGTGCATAGATCAGGCCTGATGTGTTGTTAGCAATGGCCTACATCCAGGCCCATTAATTTCCTGCCGGGCCCATACTTGGGCCTCAATCAAGCTTGATGTATAAGGCCTTAAAGGACCACGGCTAGGGTCTTTACATTCATGGGCCCAGGGACTAATGGTTGTCAGTGGCCTAGATTTGGCAGTAGTATTGGGCCTCAAGGGCCCACAACCAGGCTTGTTATGTTCGTGGGACCACCCAATCGGGAAAAAGTCGCACTCATTGATCATTTAACGAAAAAAAAGTCGCACTCATTGATCGAAGGTCATGATATGGGCATTTTGGTTAATTTTCTTTAGGCTGCAGAGTCAAAACTGCCTGCAGATTGAGGATCACAAAACTGAACTAGCAAAGCTTCTTACGATTTAAAATAATAATGATAATAATAATGACGAGGTGGGTGCCCTAACATTACGTAGGCAATACTTTTGACATGACGACGTAGTTACAAAACACGGAACTGATAATACGAACGCAAAAGCAAACGCAAACATAAACGCAAAAAGAGAGAGAGGAGTGATCAATGGTACGGTCTATCTTGACATTCTTAGCGTACCTTGCATGTCATGCTAACTATTATACGAAAGTTCTTGAAGCATTGTTGAACTCATCATGGAATTGCTCACCGTTAATGACTGCTAATTCGTCGTTTCCTACTCCTCAGTTCCCAGCATATGATGACGGGGCTCCACCGGGTGACTTAATGGAGGAGCAAACTAATAAAGAGGAGCAAACTCGTTGTTATTTCAAGTTTGCCAAGGTGAAACAGAGCACCAATTCTAGCTACGAAGGATAGCATCGAAACCTCTACACATGCTTATGCTCAAATGAACTAAACCGCCAAATGGGTTCGCCAAATTAATTGCATTGAACATCAGGACATGAACATATCCTAAGGAAAGAGATATGATGAACTCTATGATGATTTCGTTGACTAAAGGGAAACAAGAGAACCCGTTTGCTTTGTAGGTTTATATCTATTTGTGCTCACAAAAGAGTGCACTTACTTCTTTTCAAGTTGAACCTTATGCACATCTATTGAGGAATAATTTGGTAGCCCAAAATTTATTTCTTTCTGTATCCCTGAGCTCGGTTGGAATGATAAGTGCTGTCTGGTGAGACCAAACTACACAGCGAAGCAAAACTAGAATGATCACCAACTTAGCAAAATTGGAAGTCTGTCACCGCCTTTATATGTTTGACCAAGAAGTAAAAGATGGAGACGTGAGGCAGCAACAATGCGACGATCTCGTTCCTTGACAACACACAGATCATTTTTAAAGTGAAACACCATAAAGACGGGGCGACATAAAACCGTATCAACTGAAAATATCACACATTAAATTTTTGCCCGTCCTAAATTTTTAAGTGAAAATACCAAATTGATATTAAAATACAACCAAAACTCGTGTTTGAAAACTCAACCACACAATTGGTACAGTTAGACGACCAACCAAGCCGCAACATTTTGCAATGACACGAGCTGGCCTTAATTTACATCCCGAATTCGATGATGCATGACATGAATTGAAAGCCACGGAAGAAGAGAATAGCCGATAACGGAGGAGTAATGATTGTAGCAATGACAACGGTGGCATGACACAGTAACAATAGCAACATGATCCGTCACGATCATTAAAAAATATGGTGCTATTCAATAAAACACTAGGAAAGCCTTGAAAAAAGGACTCTGTCGACTCACCCTAAATTGAGTGAATGTTCACCTGCTTCACCCTGAATCGGATGATTTCGAATTGGTATTTGCCCAGCTCACTCGAACCCGGGTAGGCCTTCGCCCGGTTCAACCTAACCAGCTAGATCGAACACAATATAGTACAATCGGTCTATCCAAATGGATGACATCCCCCGCACATGTTGTCGGGGCACTCAATTGAGATCATCCCTGGTATCTTCCCGAGGATCGGGCCAATTTGGTTGGACGAGACCAACTCTAGGATTCTCAAAATTTACTTCTCCAAGCCTGATTATCCTAAGTTGAAGTGGGCTTTAATTCTCCATTTCAATTCAACTGGGAAAAGTATAAAAAAAGTCTTAAACTTATTGTATTTATGTCAATTCAGACCTCAACTTTTTAATTAGACTAATTTAATCATAAACCTTTTTTGCATAGGTACCAATTCAGTCCATTCAGTCAATTTAAGCCAGAAATCGTCAATGTGGATGCCGGCAGTCTTACGTGGCATAGCCGGAGCTGATGTTGACAAATTTTATAATTTCATAATTTTTAAATGTTTTTTCTCTTTTCTTTTCTTTCTTTTTTCTTTTTCTATACACTGTTGGTTGGCGAGGTCATCAGCCGACCATCGCCGGCCATAGGCTAGTCTAGGTGAGGGCCTCCGTGCCCAAAATTTATGAACAAAGATACGGGTTTGATAATGATACAAAATTTCTTTTTCCGAAACAGAATTTCATTTGATAACAACACAAAATTTCTTCCTCTTATGCCCTTTTTTCCATTCATCGACGGGCAGTGGGAGATGGCGGCCGGTGAAGGGTGGTGGCAGCCGGTGGTCAACTGACAGCTGGCAGGTGGCAGTGGCCACATGCGACGGGAGGTGAGAGCGAGTGATGAGAACAGTATTTATTTCTTTTCTTGTTCCAGAAATAGAAAAGTAAAAAATTTTATTTCTCATTTCTGTTTCAAACCTATTTCTAGATTAAAAATTTATTCCAGAAATAAAAAAAATGAAATTGTATTACCAAACAGATTTCTGTTTCAAACCTGTTTTCAGGAACAGAAAAATAGAAACACAGAAATTATCATGTGCGCCCTAAATCTCTTGGGATATAATAATGATAGAATGTTGCACGATCCAACTCATGTTGTTTCCTTGTTTTACATCCCCAGGATAAGCTAAACTCTTGCCAGTTGATGAATGAGCAACCGACCAATAAGAACTGATTTCGCTTCATCTCTCGGTTGGACTGCACCCAGGATTAAGCTTTAATAGCATGCTGAGCCAAAACCTAAGCAGGGAAACGACCAAACTAAGCCTCTTCGTGAGCATACACATACCATATTTGAACGAGGTGAATACACTCAGAGAGTCACAACCTTTTGTTAATTACGGTTATTTTCGGCATATAACTAAGAATTTCCTTAAAAAACTTATTGTGTCTAAATCATTGGATCTCCTTTTTTTTTTTTTATAAAATGCGTCAACCTATTCGATAAAAATACCGAATCAATTTTCTTATAAATCCAAAAGCGTATTATTTCATAACAAAAAATTAAACTCAAACGAACCATTTTTTTTTTCAACAATTCCCTCACTTTTACTCAAACCTTCACTATACATGTCCGTCTGTTTTCCATTTATGAAACCGGAAATCCGACGATATATATTCCTCACTCATCTATTTTAGCAATGTTTATCCGAAAAGATACTTGTAATTTGATAAGCATAATCCAAACGAGCACCCTGTTTCCTTTTTTGTTTTTCTTTTTTATATAGAGAATTTGGATTCCTATTTGGTATGAATTTAACTTTTTATGAGTAGGCAAATATTTATATATATATATATATATTTTTTTTTTTTCTATCCCCTCGTGGAATCATCCATCATACAAACCCTTCCCTCTCTCTCTGCTTTCTCTCAATCAGTGAATGAAAAATGGCGGAGTTCCAAAGAAAAAAGAAATAAACAATGGCGGAGAATTGGGCCGACCTCCCCCAAGAGCTGCTACAACTGTGCTCAAGACAACTTCTTCAAAAGGACTGGCTCGCATTCCGATCCGTGTGCTCGACGTGGCGTGCCGCCGCGTTCGAAGAGAGGTTAAATCTACCATGGTGGATGCTCGCGGAAGATAAGTGCACCGAGACCAAGTGGGCTGAGTTCTACATCCCATCCAGTTCGCAAATTCACAAAGTTGTATTGCCGTAAGTGAAGGGGAAGAGGTGCTTCTCTTCACGGGGTTGGATCTTGACCGTCGGCACAGATTTGGAAGTCCACATGCTGAATCCCCTGTCCCGTGCCTTGCGCTCTCGCGACGACGACATCATTAAGCTCCCCAATGTGAACAAACTGTCCAGTTGGGATAACGAAATACGTGAACCGGAAGTCGTCAAGTTTGTCCTGTCTGCAAGCCCCGGTTCATCTCCAAACTATACAGTCATGGTCTTTTATTGGCCCTCTGGACCATTAGCCGTATGGAAACCAGGCAATGAGGAGTGGAAAAAGTTGACTCCCCGGACCCGTATAAGGATGTTTTTGATGTCATATATTACCGGGGGCAATTTGTTGTAGTTAACTCCAGAAGTAGTATATTCACTTGTGATGTGGATGGAACATGTCCAGCAGCTCAAGTTATACAGGAGATGCCTCTGGAATTTCGACATCACTTTGAGGATAGCGTGGATCAGTACATGGTGGAGTCGGTGGGCCATCTGTTGCTGATCTCACGATTAGCACAAGTGCACGAATCTAGCAAATTCCGGGTTTTCGCCATCAATTTAGATGCTAGATGGTGGACGGAGCTTGAGAGCCTAGGGAACGTTGATGATGACAACAAGCACAGTATTAAGCCAAATAGTATTTATTTTACTGGCTTCAAGAGCATTGGAACATACGACATGGAAATGGATTTATTCTCCACCTCTATGGAATGAACCAAGTTTTTGATGTAACACTATATCAATCGGTCCCTCATGTTCAAGTAGAATTGTCGCCTAAACATTTAAAAGTATCTTTCAATCAGTAATTATTTATGGTAAGATTTGCCTATTTTATGTTTCTACAAGGCTGGTTTTTTCACACGGAAATTTATATATTTTTTTCATCTTTCTGTATAGTGTATGACAAATGGAAAGTGTTGCGATTAAGATTCGCGTAGTCTGTTGAGATTGTGTTCTTGACATGCTCAGTAGGTTATGAAAATTTGTTCTGAATTATATTCAAGTCAAGTCTTGATTGAGCTTTGTCTTCTCGAGGTCAACTTCAATAAAATTTAATGCGTCCAATCGGCACGATATCTTCATAACTCAATGATACTCTTTCCTTGGGTCTTGAGCAACTTCCTCCGTGCGAATGAGTTCCTTCCTCAGCACTTCCACATCTTCCCATCGTTCATGAATAGATGCATACAGATCTGACAATAAAGCATAACACCCCCCACCTCCCCCCACCCCACACCCCGTGATCAGGCTCCAAGCCAATCAAGTATTTCCCAAGTTGTTTGCCTAGCTCAATCTCCCCATGAATCTTACAGGCAGAAACAGGAGCTCCCCTATTGAGCCCAGCTCGTCCAGGCAGATCAACCATAGAACCATAATGCTCTGACCGAGGTTCAAGCTGATACTTATTGTCATAAGACTGAAAATTTGACGACCCTCTTCGACTAACCCCGAATGACTGCATCCATTTAGCAAGGCAGTGACTGTTAGGTGATTCAAAAAAGGTTAATACTCTAGTTCGATTCCACTCGAACAAATTGATAAGGAGAGTAATTTAGTCTAACAAGCAAAGCAAGAACTATGTCTATGCAAGAATATGCTTCCTACCATGTTTGCCCACATATTAAAGTCGAAGAGCATTAGCAGCATTCTGTGTTGCAGTGGAATTTTAAAAACCGCCATCCTGTTACATTTCAAATCACAGGTGCCAATTTATGTTCACAGAGAAAGAATTAAGAAAACCTATGCAATCATGAAAGTAGTTCGTGAGCAATCTATGTTCCTGTTGACAAATCACCTTTCAAAGGATGGATTGATATAGAAATCGACAAAGGATGTGAGAGGTCATTTGCTCATTCTTGGACAGGAAATGCGAATTGACAAGAAAATCAAAAGTACGAAAATTGAAGGTAATCGCAGCTAGTCATGTAAAAAGGGTAATGGAATGTAAAGGCAACAAGAAAATAAAATTGAACAACTTGTATTCTTTGATTGATTGGCAGTCCCTAACTCAAATTACATTCCTAATGCTTATAGCTACAAACAGTAGTTACAAAGGAACCGAATAACATCCTACGTGACTCCTATAATTAAGCAATATGTATTTCCAAATGGTTACCAAAAGACCCACTACTGGACCATCATGACCTCATCACTCACCTTGTGTTAGATAATTACTTCATGGCTTGCAGTTCCTCTTCCTGACAGTTATAACATTTCTCGGCAATTATCACTAGTGGCTTTCGAGAGTTATGGTTCCACAATTTGATGATCGTGCTCGTTTTATGATTGAACGGGTTGTTATCATTGTCCTCTGAGATTGTTGGCTTTGTGACTTGAAGACTCATCTATTCTTGATTCATCGGTCCTCACTCCAGCTTGGTTTCCTTTGTCGACTTAACCTAAGTCTTATTTATAGGCTCATGGCTCTGCACTTAGTAATTTTTTCTTCCATCACCTATCAGTAACTTCTCATTGCCTTTGTCAATTATATATAGTCGTCGACTGAAACAAACCATGTCCTGCTCGGTCTCTTTCAGTCCGAGTCGATGGTAAAGGACTTGGGCACTTTTTTGGTGTCTTCTACAATCACATGGTAAGTCATTGACTAACGTAAGTACGCTGAGGTTTTAGGGCACGTTTGCTGAAGGGTGGTTAGTATTAACTTCCGGATCTGATTCCCTTTCTCTAGTTCGATAAAGGTCAAGCTTAGCGTCAGAATTCCATTTTCAAGCGAAACTAGAGCCATGGTATCGTAACGGAGGCAAGATTAAACGTCTGATAGAGGCATTTCGTCAAACAGGTGACCCCAAATGCGTTTCCAAGGGTAGAATAAAAAAGAAATTGATGCAAACATGAGTTTCGAGTCTTACTGGATTGTTACAAGCAAAGGTTGGCATCGAACAGTGGTTCCGAGTAAATCCCGATAGGCGAATTTGGGTAAGAGACTGAGGGAATGCGTTTTGGAATAGCGAGCATGAAGTAGGCATGGTGAAAATTAAGCCACGGAGAGTGGCTGAGCTCTTCTATATGTCAACACACACGTGGGGATCTCCGGCGAGAGAGTTGGTGCGATGGTGCTGGAGAGAGGGAAGGGGAGGAGAAATGCTGTGGTTGCGGCAGTTCTTTCTGAGATTCCGCGGAGTTACATATGCTCTAGCACTGTTGTGGATAGATTACGAAACAGATCAAAAGAACACGACCAATTACAAAGAGCTACAATGCTTCGTGGTAGTTCTTCAACAATACATCACGGCGCGTTTTATGGGCTTGGATTTGGTGGTAGTTTAGTGCATTCCCCCGTGATAGAATCATAGCCCTTTGTTTTTCGTTGCAGTGGGTAGTCCCTGAAAATTATTAAAGAACTACTTCAGATTTCAAAGCGCAATACCGTGATGTTGTAGATCCGGTGCGATGCGCTGTAGCGCGCCTATGAGCTTCGAAATCGTCGTAACGCATTGAAGCCCTCCATTTCTTCGTAGTGTTTCTTCAAATATCTGTTGTATTGGATAGATGGCGAAACAAATCAAAGGACTATGATGGATTACTGAACATTACAGGCGCAATAACAATGCTAGAGCAACGAGTTCAGTCCAAATTGATGATTCTGCTCATCACACCAGCATGAGCATAGCAAGGTTTTAGCAGTAAATTCAAATGCCAGTTTCATCTGATGGAACTTCGTGTAGGAAAATCATTCTGACAGTGTTTAAACGCAACCGTGTGATGGTGTCTAATCTACATTCTAACACTGATGATGACTCAACCCTGACTACAATCTTCCTCTTTTGTTCAGATTTTGAACCCTTGCTCCTCCAACTCTTGTCTAGACCTAATCAAGATTAAAGACATCCTCGGCCACCACTCAAGTACTCTATGTCACGCAAGAAATTTCATTACACTTCTGTACATGTTGAAAATGAAGAGATAGGTTGCTATGGTGCTCAACAGCTTATAAGAAACAGTAACCACAAGAAAGTCATATTGATAGGTTAACAGAAATCCAGCACCTAAACCAAGTTCCAAGGATCAACATGCCTCTCACTATTCTTCACTGGGTGTTTAAAGCAAGATCGTGCCACGAATCTCCATCAGCTTGTTGAGTCTCCTGATCTGGATTATTTGGCAAACAGTCAATCACTAGCCAGTCAATTCATAAGAACATAGAGAAAGCAGTGATATCTAGTGTTGTCATCCATTTCTTCAGATAAAACATAACAGCGGTCAAAGCACTAAATATGCCAAGACCATAAATGAGGAGCATAAACTTATCAATCGAAAACCAGACATAAGAGAAATTTTTAAGACGAACCTACAAAGCAACTGCTTCTACATGTTCTTCTATCTATGCTTTGGCAAAGAACCATCAAACAATTACGACACATCATGTAAATGTTCATTTGTCTGTGCTTCAACCGACTAAAGGAATCAAAATACTTGCAGCAGCACCACCTTAACACTAGAGACTTCCTTATAATTGTTAGAATCGCGATCCTCATAAGAACAAACAATGGGCTAAAAAGGCTTTAGTGCATAGTTGTCACAGTTAGATTAGTTTAATTTATTCATATTCATGTCAATTCGATTCAAAGGAGGCAATTCTCTAGCCTCAAGCTTATACCCCAATGGACCAAACAATGATGCATCACTATAAACAACAACAGTGACAGTGGGCGCATTCAATGTACAAGCCTAAGGATGAAAGAAGCTCTATCTTCACAGTGCAACAGGGAGATAGAGAAACTCTAAGAACCAGCTTAATGAAAACTAGAGTGTCGCAATTCGCTTTTGATGTTGGTTGGTCTCTTCATTGAATAGCAAGCACGTGGCATCTATATAAATAATTAATACAAAGTGTGGACTAACTATCAGATCAAGCATCAGAGGATAAGAATACATGATCCATTTTGCAAAGATCAGTACAAACGATAGATCGACTAAAGAAATACATACTCGAATCTTCAACATCTTCATTTCGAACAAGTAACACAGGCGGTAAGGGAAGATCTACAACAACAACGCAATCATGTGGAAACCAATTCAGACATTGAAACCTTAAAAAAGCGGCAGTACATATGCATTTACCAAGTTGATGCCAAGTGAGAGCAAAATCAAGAAACTGAAGGGAGAGGAAAACAAGATACCATCATTAGGCAGAGTGTCCCTCATCCATTCCTCATCCACAATATCTATGAGTATACCTATGCTTAGTTCCGCCATATGTTTCCCTTCAATTCCACCGCTACCCTACAAAAATGTACAAGCACAACAGTGGAGATGGTTAACTTCATTCTCTTCCTTAGGTCTGAACTCAGCCCTCTCCAGATTAACCATCACCCCCCCTCCCCCCCCCCTCTCTTCTCCACCTGGTTCTTGGACGGCATTTAACAGACATTTCACGCAAAAACAAAAAAAAACCCACTATCTTTTTAAGCGAAACCAAGCGGGACAATACGTCGAACACATGAGATGCAAAGCCGAGACAGAGAACAAAGCACCCGCAATAGCGAACAGACGTGAGTACCCTTTAAAGCTAAAATAAACCCAAACATTATTCCGATTCGGTAGCATAACCAACGAATACAGGAGCAGACAAGAACAAGGAGAAAAACAGCGCGATGACCATTAGTTTTCAAATTGGGTTTTTCCCAACACAACGGCAGAAAAACAAGAAAAGAAGAGAGGCTGCTGTCACCGAAAGAGAGAGAGAGAGAGAGAGAGAGAGAGAGAGAGTGGGGGACAGAGTACCGAGTAAGTTTCTTGATGCGAAGAACGGCTTACCCAGAAGCAGGAGATGAATCGCTCCAAACGCAGCAGGCGTCGAACCCCGAACGAGAAAAAATTGAATCTTTAGCTCCCACGAACCCCAGAATTCGACGAGTTTCATGGGTGGGTCCGGTCGAATTTGAATCGGTCGACAAGGGATATGAGATGGGCTGGGCTTTTTGATTCGATGAGCGATCGTATCTTCTTTCTGAACATTTTGTTCATGAGTCGAAGTGCTGGTCTACTTTTGATTTGTCCAAAAAGTGAGTGACAAAGTTCTATACATGGATTAATATTAGACGGGACGATTTTTTTTTTTTTTTTCGATTGGCCGAGCTTCGGCGGAAAAATTACAATTACGAAAGCCACGAACGTAAGTTTCTAATGATAAAAAAAAAAAAATGGGACACAAAGGTGATTAACGGGCGGGCGGCCACCAAGGCCCGAAAGGGGAATGAGCGGGCCTGTGCCATGCCCTTACATGAGGAACCCCGACCCGACCTGCCCTACTTTGGCCTGAGCTTGACCCGAAAATTTATATCTAATTTTAATGTTAAAAGGGCAGACTTAGAGGATATATTAAGCTCGACCTATGGTCTCGGCCTGTCCAATAATCACGTATTATGGAGAGAGTATTTTCCATCTATCGTCGTGCTTGGGAATACAAGATAGAAGGAATGCAAAATACAAAAAGAAAAAAAAAACCGCGTAAAATCGGTCTAAGGTAACTAAGGCCTATAAGACCGCTTTGCTTAGAAATTAACCTCAAAGGTATTAGGTACAATTTTCAGTCACTACTTGTGATTGTGAAAAAAGCGCGTTCTGGGCTTTGAAAAGATACCTATAATTGTTTCACGGGTGTCGTGGGAGAGTCGTCCCAACCAAGCGTTAAGAAGCTAGTTTCAAAAGGGTTGTTGACATAAACCAATGCCTTTCCACACGCGCCTTTGGGGGTTCTCAACGTGCGACACCATAATTACAACGCAGTTCAGCTACAAAGCAAAACCAAGCGAAATCACATCATTTTCGGCGTCACGCTCACTCTAATTAGACTATTACCACAAACGATCATCACAGACAGAGAAAAAAAAAGTCACCTCTTCGTCGTCAGCAACCCTTTTGGTGCTAAGCAAAGGCACAGTAATTAAACCGAGATTAGCTCTTGATTGGTCCCCAACAGCTTTTGCCAACCCCAGTTTTGGAAAGTAAATCTCAATGTCATACCTCGAGTTAGCTAAGCTGAACGCAATATAAAGTTGACGTGCGTGTTAATTTATGCGTGTTAGACGCCCGACTGATGTCTCTTTCTCGTAATAATGCCTTAAACTACTCATTTTCCCCCCCGTTCATTCGCTTGGACCAACCAATAGATAATTTCTATACATCAATATCACAATATTTCTCTATTGTATCTTGTGAATCGCAAGTGCAATTAATTTTTCATCTTCTTCTGTCATGCAATGACATTGATTTGACCCGTTTTTTTTTTCCTTTAGGTCCCCATGCAATCGGTCATGCGTAAATCCGAGATAGATTCATTAAAAGAAATGGACAGAAAATTACTTTCCTGACATCATCGAGGACGTCAGCTGCTACTTCACCTTTATTTGCTCTAAAAGTTTTTTTTTTTTTAATTACCTTTGATCTGGTGCTGAATTCACCAGGTGTCGATATGAATTATAAGACCACCATGCACAAGTGGCCGTCCCCGTGAGAACCTTTCGAGCTAGATCGGCTTCAATCCAAATTTTAAGAATTACATCTTCTGAAAAGATTCCTTGGAAAAGTGGAAAGTTCCGATTCTCATTCCGCACATAATCACAAACTTTTTCGATGCGTCTCATATGGAGGTTGGTGGGAAGTAACCATGCGGTGGAGTAATTCTAACCCTGAAATCCATCTATCTTTCCAAAAGCTTACCTGTTCTTCATTTTCCAAACTCCATATCACTCTTTCCTCTATAGTCGGCCATACACTAACATTTGCTTTCCATAACATTGAATCACCAAGTTTGGCATAAACAATATTTATTTGTTGTGAACAGTATTTAGCATGCAAAACCCACGTCCACGGCCTTCTATGGGAAAGATACTTTACCGTGGGAAGGTAAAAACATCAAATCTTTCTCTGCTAAGTCAGCATGTGAAATTATCAAAGGGATCCACAATCAAGAAACTCACAGGATATGGCCCCATAAATGGCAGTAGAAGGGGATCTCAACATATTAGAAGCTTCCTCTGGCTAGCGGCACATGAGTGTTTATTAACCAATGAATTGAGGGCGTCTCACAATCTGGGAGGTAACCCTTACTGTTTGCTATTTGAATACTACTGGCCTCTCATTTTGAGTTCAAAATACATCATATTTTTTGGGAAGACAATTGGCTTGCTAATATGCCTGCCAATATTGGCATAGCAAAGCCACTGGTTACTACATTGTACTTACAACTTCTTAGAGAATTATCTCATGTTTTTTTTAGTGATAAAGTTGGGATTATAGACTTAAGACTTTAATTTACTTAGCTTGGTATCTTATGTTTACCCAAAAAAAAAAAAAAATCAGCTCCAATCACATTAATTAAAAGAAATTGCTTATCACCGTTTTATTTGTTGAGGGAGACTAGACCGAGTTTGCCTCGAAGTCGCCATTATGGTATTTTCTTTATATTTATTTCCGTCCGTCCAATCAAATCTTTCAATCAAACAAGCGAGAATACGTAAATTAATGTGAATACTCACTTAGAGGAAATAATCAGAAAAAAAAAAAAAGTATGTGGAACCGACGTCAAATTATCATGGAACATCATGGAATGGACTAAGGATTTGGCATTGCACACGTCTTTAATCCTTATTTTAATTGTCTCATCTTTTGTGTTAATAATAGGATAAGTCTTATCTAAAACTTTTTGGGTGGGTCATGTTGATCAATTGAGAGAAAAAAGATAAATGCAAGATTAGTCACTTTGGTTGCACCAAATCAAGACCATAGAATTCCTTAATGGATGCCCATGGAATTGATAGTTCTTCGAAACCTATGATAAACAAAATTTTTCAAGTGACCAATGAGTTCATCCGTGACATCTTTAGTCTTCTAAAAAAATCGGATGATAATGTGGAAATCTGGATGGTGCAGATCCTGGATATGATGGGTTAGGGAATGCTTGGCGAATGGTTTCTACACACTTCGCGAAGTATAATATAAGACCTAACGCTGAACTCATGAACGAGGAAATTCATTTCAATTGCATGACAATGGCTAAAAAAACTATGTTGCGTCAATCAATTGAGTAGAAGTTGTTCTCGGAAGTATTTTAAATGAACTGGGCTGTGTTTTCTTCGGTATTCCCCAGGGGTCGGCTCAATTGCTTTGGATGTTGACGAAATTTCCAGCTTCGAAATGAAGGTTGTCTATCCAAATCGCACCAACCGTGAGCAAGCTGTTCTGGATCAATGTCGCTATTTTAAAAAAAATAGTATCACTACTACATTTTAGGTTTCGCGGGGAAAGTTTTAGTCAATTAATACTATCATGATGAATGCCATCTAATTAATCACCGTCCTCTCCAACATCCAGTTTTGACCAGAGTTATATTGTGGAGCAAATTGCTCAAATAAAAAAACTTAGAACGCAGCTTATGACATGAAATATAGTTTAGCAGTTCCCACATACTTGGAGCCTACTATATTTCTCACGTATGGATCCAAATTTTCTCGTACGTAGCAATGGCATTTAATGATGATTATTCCTGTGAATTATACTCTAGATCCTTAGTTTAGGGGTTTGAATGTACCGGTTGTCTTCCTGGAATATAGTTATTCCACAGTTAATTATCCCATTTCTATAATTCATGCAAATGGAAGGTGCAAGGTTAGATCAGAGACACCCTATAGTTGTACCCGAGTTAGACAAAAGGGACGTTTACACATAATGAGACACAATGGTCTAGGTTCAATTCTTGATTGGCAAAAGATTGATTCTTGAGATCGGATCATAAAGAAACAATTAACTCCCGTGATCGGACTCTCGAATCTGGACAGGCGTGAAAATTCTGTCCCTAATCAAGTCAATCAGTATGCCAAAACCTATTGCATGAAAGCTTGAAGAAAAAAATCATCTGATCGCCAAGAAGGAATAAAAGGTAAGGTAAAAGATCGCGTGTTCCTAACATTCTATTCATCACGATCTGTTTACAGGACTCGGGCTTGAGGATGATCCTGGTGCTCATGACTAATGCCAGACAAGTTTACAGAATTCAGCTTTCTTTTTGCTCGAGAGGAGAACATATAACCCTAGAATCTTAGCCTATTAGAGAAATGAAGATCAGCTTCTCTTCTCAAGCTATGAGTAGGAGGACTAGGGCATAGATTCGTATTTAAAAGGGGTTCCTATTTACTAAAATCTGAAAATTTCCAAGAGGGTTTCTAGCTTGAAGAACCTGTAAATTTAGGGGAAGAAGAGGGCAACTTCATGCTAGAAGAGTTTCTACCAAGCGAAGAAGGTGATTGATGAGTGATTGTGCTATCTTTTAGACCGCTCAAATTGAAACGAATTAAATTACTTGTCTGCAAACAGATATTAGCCATGTCTAGTTATGGGGATTGAAGATTGAATTTTCCTATCTTGCGGATAAACCTTTGTATGTACCGAAGCATAGGGCTGACCGTCGTGGCTTGTTTAACTACTCTTCTAGCTTGGTACGTTTTAAAAGGAGCATAAACTTACTCTATTAGTTTGAAAGATCACGAGTGAAAACAATGAAATCCTCACTTGGACCGCGAAAACAAATATACCATGCATTTCTTATAAAGCATAGCACTATTCATCACATTATCCCTAGAATAGTTCTCTATGTAATACTTTTTTTATGCAAGTTTATCACTATGACAACAAGATAGCTACCAAACTATTCCTGAAATACGCATGTTATTTTCCCTGGAAAACCAGCTTTCTAGGCAAGAAAGAAACTTCATCAGGGTCACGGGTGAAGCAAACAGTCCCTGATGGACCCAACCCTAGCTTCCATAACTTGAGACCTAACTCTCAAACTGTATTGAGAAAAAAGAGCGCTTCAGATGACTAAGAATAATCGGCAGCCTTTTAGCCCCATCAAATTTTCCAGAAAGGGTTTCCCGAATCTGGACTGGATTGCTTTCGTCTTGTAATGTGAAGTGCCACATGAATGAATAAAAGAAGCAAAAAAGTATTCATCAATTCAACTCTAGATGCTAAAATAATGGTGGGGGACCAAACCTTGCATCTACGCAGCACTACTCTCCTGGAATTCGTCAGGTCCTTAGAATGGTCCAATCAATACTTTGATCAAATGCTAAATGACACGCACAAAAAGATGGTTGTTTACGTCAGATATGAAGCAAGAGGACAGTAAATAATTGCTAGTCCAACCGGGCAATCAGAATAAGGGAACATGAGGAGGGGAGACACGCCATTTGGATATAATTATAGCTGCTATCGCCCTAATAATTATTAAGCAAACGAAACCCTAATTCGAATAGTTTATATACATGCACATAAGAAATCAAACGACCATATGGCAAGTTGCTATGAAGCTCAGCATAAATAACATTTTGTTGTTTCAAGTACCTTTCCTTTTGCCGGCCGATAATGTCGTAAACAACAGTACCGTCTTGAATTTACTTGGTCCGGTCCGGACTTTAGAAACATTTAAGTTTCTATGGACCTAAAGAATGAATAACCAGTCATGATTTCCTAATTTTTTCGTAATTGATTACGAAAAAAAAAAGCAATTTTTTCCTTCCCTTGTTAAGATATCAAGTTGCTACATTTTTTCTTAAAAAAAATATTAATGCATAATAAGGTTGATGTATGAAGGATAATGACTTTGATTATCGAGTAATTTGTCATGCTATAATAAGGTCAAGTTGGCAACTCTATCAATGTGCACAAGCTTTGACAACTACTCAATCTTATTCAGCATGTAAAAAGGCAAATAAACAAATTTGCAAGAGTCCATTATCAACGGAAGCCACCATAAATGGATGAAGACATCTTTTTTCTTTTGCTTTTTGTATGAGTGATGAAGACATCTTAATTTACAAAGGGTTTATTTTATTTTATTGGATTAATACCACAAAAAACTCCAAACTGGTACATATGTGACAATTTTATCCCAAACTATTTTTTTACTACAAAAAATTTCAAAATAGTACATCTGTGATAAATTTACCCAAAACTAATATTTTGACTACTAAAAACCTCAAATTGGTACATTTGTGACAAATTTATCCTTCGTTAATTTCCGTTAAATTGAATTAATACCACAAAAAATCACAAACCGGTACACCTGTAACAAATTTAGGGTAAAACATAAAACTGATACATCAGTTAACTGTCATGCGTTATTTAACAAAACAATTTGATAGTAAAATTTAACGAAAATAAATTGAGGGTAAATTTATCACAAATGTATTAGTTTGGGATTTTTTGTGGTTAAAAAGTTAGTTTTGGATAAAATTATCACTAGTGTACTAGTTTGGAGTTTTTTGTGGTATTAACCCTTTATTTTATCTTATTTGATTTTCTGGTTTCTTCTTGGGTGGTTTTTCTTTGATGGGTTTGATTACAAATTTTGTCTCTTTGCCTGTCCTCCTCGTTAAGTAGGTAACTATCCGATCCTTAGAAAGGAAAAAAAAGAGGAAACTCTTGACTTGCATGAATGCATGCACCACCATTAAAACCTTAAAGTCGTTTTCACGGATCCCGACATGCAAACTGTATCCTCCTCCTCCTTTTTACCTCCCATTTCGATATTCTCCTCTTAACGCTTCTTGAAGGCCCCTCTCCTCCTCAAACCTGCTGAGTCTCTCTCTCTCTCTCTCTCTCTCTCTCTCTCTCTCCATGCAAGTGACATGAGCAGATTCTCATCAAGAACCTTTTCTCTTCACCCTGCTACTGCAACTCGTTGTGCTGGATACACACACCATGCGACCAGAACAAAAAGAAGTACAGCTCTCTCTCTCTCTCTCTCTCTCTCTCCATGCAAGTGATATGAGCAGATTCTCATCAAGAACCTTTTCTCTTCACCCTGCTACTGCAACTCGTTGTGCTGGATACACACACCATGCGACCAGAACAAAAAGAAGTACAGCTCTCTCTCTCTCTCTCTCTCTCTCTCTCTCTCTCTCTCTCTCTCTCTCTCTCTCTGAGGCGTGATTTATCGATGTTATTGTCTTTTCTTGTGTAGGTTATGTGGCCAAAGCTAGTGCTCAACAAGGTCCTTCGGAAAAGTTTAAGCAGCAGTAATTTCGTTGCCGACTTGCCAGATTCAAGAGAGATCATGCCAGAATTTCACAGTTCAGATACCATGAAAGCATGCAATCAGCAAACTTGCAAGTATTATATATAGCTACTAAGATTCAAACGTTTTGCTTCCCTTTTAATGAATCTAAATTTGAACTTACACGTACCCAAATTCGTGCTTTATAATCAGCATTTTTGTCAGCTCTTGGAACGTTGGAGGCATTGTTCCTCCAGAAGACATGGACATCGAATATTGGTTCGATATAAAGAAATATCCCGCTGACATATATGTTTTCGGGTAACCATTGCACTTCTATTTTTGCTCGAGGGCACTTATATGCACAGATTCTTGGGTTCTTTCATCTAAATCAGGTGATTTCAATTCAGTTCAATTTAGTAAGTGTATGATGTATGATTCTATTTGCATATCAGGTTTCAAGAAATAGTTCCTCTGAGTGCCGGAAATGTTTTGGGTTCAGAAAACAGCAAGATTTCGAGGAAATGGAATGCAATGATAAGAGAGACTCTCAACAAGTCGAGCTCTCGTGCAAGGCCGGGTCAAAGTTCAATGGAAAGCCATTCGAAAGAACATTTCCGATGTATTGTCAGTAAGCAGATGGTTGGGCTATTCATATCCGTTTGGATCAGGAGCAACCTCTGCGAATTTGTCAGTCATCCGAGCGTTTCTTGTGTTGGCTGCGGTATAATGGGTTGCTTAGGAAACAAGGTATGTGTTAATCATTCCTCTATTATGTATATAGCACATAATAAGACCAACCCAAGCTTAACAGGTCATTATCGTCACCGTCTATGAGATGAGGACTTTATGCTCTTTGATATTTACTTAATTGATGCCGACATTATTAGATGATCAGTCATTAATTCGTTCTCTAAATCTTGGTTACACAGGGTTCGGTGTCGGTTAGATTTTTGTTGCGTGAAACGAGCTTGTGCTTTGTTTGTAGTCATTTAGCTTCTGGAGGGAGAGAAGGAGATAAGAGGCACAGAAACTCAGATGCAACAGAAATATTGTTGCGGACAACCTTCCCACACGGCCCCTCGCGCAATTTGCCGAGAAAAATCCTCGACCACGAGTACGTTGCAAGACTCATTATCTTTCATTGATCTGTATCGCAGCATACTTCCTCTTTGATGTATGTTTATGATCCTCCCGATACCAAGGGTCGTATACCAGTAGAAACATGCATATATGAAGTCATGATATTTTTAAGAACGACCCGTCTTCCATATTTGCATTTTTCTAAATATGCAAGTGATGTAAACAGAAGTTCTTCTGCTATTCGTCAATCCTTTTGAGTATTCAACCATTATTTTTCTTAGTAGGTGGGATCAATATGAACAAAAAATGATTAGAAGGGGAATCTCTCTGGAGGAAGACTTCGATTCTCAAGCGTTTGTTTCAACAAGCACTTACTGACACCATCCTCTTCACATGCACCTTTATTGCTGCCACTTGCAGATTGAAAAAGAAAAGCGCTTATCTAACCATCAATATATTACTCGTCGTGCAGCCGAGTGATTTGGCTGGGCGACCTAAACTACAGAATCGACCTGCCTGACACATCGACTCGGTCTCTAGTCGAGAAAAGGAAGTGGGATTTACTATTGGAAAAAGATCAGGTATTCTCGTAAACCATTTGCTTTGAACATTAGAGGTTTTGGTTTACAAGGATGTGTTTCGAGGTTAAAGAATTTGTCTATATTTAATAAAGCTGAAGGCCGAGCTCATGGAGGGTCATGTCTTCCAAGGTTGGCAAGAGGGAGTGATCAAGTTTGCACCAACCTACAAATACTGCCTGAATTCGGAGGTATACTATGGTCAAAACCCGAATACCAAAGTCAAAAAGAGTCGGGCTCCAGCATGGTAAGTAACCATACAACATAATATGAAAAAAGCTTAGTTCACTTAAAGAAACCTGAAAATAAACGAGATTTAATAGAGGATTTTTTTCAGGTGCGATCGGATAATTTGGTTTGGGGAGGGATTGAAGCAAAGCCAGTACAACAGAGGTGAATCGATATTGTCCGATCACAGACCTGTTAGAGCGATTTTCACAGCAGAGACCGGGATTTACAGAGTCCTGCAGAATTCAGATGTTTCTAACAAGAGGGGATTAACTGATATAAGAACAACATTTAAAAGAGTTTTTGAATAATAAAGATATACGTAGTACTATGTATCTGTGGTTCTACCGGATCCACAAAACCAAATATCACGACATACAGGAAACAAGGATATTAGGAATATACTATGATGCAATAATATTGATCATTTTCAGTGTAAAGAGGCTTTTCTAATACGGTAAATGCATACAATACAACTATGAGTGTTGATCTATATTCAGCAGACCAACTCCATGCATGCCAGCAGGCACGAGTGAAACGAGTGTATACAAAGTCAAAGCACATATACACATGCATAGGCAAGTATTTCTAGAACACTGTAGTATACAGCGTATGCACACACGAGAAAAGAACTAAAGAAAAAAAGTTGATATTCAATAACGTTTATCCTGAGCAAATAAAGAGAGATAGACAAAGGTGAATTGTAGGAGGACAGAAAAAGTTCATTGATCTTTACTACAGTATAATTGAGGATCTTTGGTGTTTAGTTTGTGTAGCATCTTCTCAATTTTAGGAGGTAAAAGAAGATGGCAGATTAAATTCAAAGATTATAACTCATTATCTAAAGAAAACTCAAACAGCTTAGATTCTCGTTTTGGCTTGCATCTTAAGATTATAACATGTCACGAGCACAGTGATAGGAGCAAATTAAATCCAGCATTAAATGATGTGTTATAAGCCAAAGAAAACTCAAGGCCAAATTAAATCCTGTCACTGCACTCATGACATGTTATTCCAGAGTCAAAAGTTCAGAATAGTATGATGCAAGTCAAATCCAGCTAAACCTGCTGGTGCCAAGTTTTTTGTTTTGATTAGAAAATTTATAAAAGCAGGACTTGATTAGACAAATTAAAAGTCCAATGACTTGATTAAAAAAAGCGTGAAAGTACAAGAAAAGTAGAATTTATCTGTCACCAGCACCATGACAGGAGTAAAACTACAGCCTTAAATTCGGAGATCTTGTCCCTTCGTTCCTATCCCAACCCAAAAACATAGAGCATCGAATGCTGGTGATTTCCTTAAGATATTCCTCTTATTGATGGGGCTAACTTTTCCTTGAGGGAAAGACCTCCTTTTTTTTCCGTCACTTATCGCTCCTTGAAAACTCTCAAGCAGTCACGACACAAATATTCCCAAATCGTTTTCATCACTAAGAAATCCCTCAATTCACTTCAGATCACCTCCGCCAAACATATTTAATCCCTACATTAACTTGAAGTCCCACAACTGAAGCTTCACCTCTGCCTTGATGGAGGCAGTGGGAGACTTCTCTGCAGGTTTAATTCATAAAGTCTATTCACTTAGGATTTAAAACTAAGAAGCAAAACAACTTTCTCTTTTGGTTCTCCCTCATCTTACAAATAGCACAAACTACAAGCGGGCCCTAAATTTAACATTCTGGAAAATGGCAGTGACTGCATTTAAGCGACCATCCATGACATACATTAAGACTACATTCGGAAGCAGATAGCAGAAACCTGATGAAAAAAAATCATTCAATTGAAACTCCAGGAATACACTGATAGAGAACCATTCTAAGAATACAGGAAAGACAGAGAGACAATTTGCAAGTAGAGTTTCTAGACTAAATCAGGCAACAAATAATAAGAAGCATCATTTTCAGGGTTCATTCTGTTACATTTAGTGTACAATATGCGACAGGAAACATCAATAAACTGTATCCAGGATAATTTGGACACGGTTCCCAATACCTGGTCGGATACATAAAACTTATGGCATCTGTAATAGATGTTGAAAGATTTAGCACCATGCAATGGATGAGCTAATTCAGCCAGAAATGAGAAGAACCATGTCCTCGTCATTTAATAGCTTCAATATGAAGCAGGAATACAACAAGGGCCTCAGACCTTTCAAATGTGCTTCATGGCTAAGATCTACACCAGAATTTCAGCAAGAACTTGCAATATCCTCAGTGCCAGAAAATAATAACGCCCTTTGTTCTCCTAAGCACCACTGGCCTGATAACATGATGACGTTTTAACTCAGAGCAGATATTACTGGGTGAATGGATCAAAGACATAACAGAACTGTAGTCCCCAACCTAAATCATATGCATCCTGGTGAAGTGAAATAACATTTCCAATATAACTCAAGTGTCGACAAATGAAATGAGTGATCCCCCTATATAGCTTACATCGATCCAATATAAGTCACTGCATGCAAATTTTACATGGGTAAGGAGAAGAATCAGTATTTTGACAATTCCCTGCCTATATATAAGACAAAACCATGTAGACTGAAAAGACTATCCTTTTACGCAATGTCAACACCTATAATGCACAAAATTTTAAACCACTACTGCATGTGAGAAAGGCCAATGTACAATGAAACTAACCTGAACTGACCTAAATAAGAGGGTGGCTCAACAGTCATTGTCAGACACTTCAATCACCTTCCTGAGAAAGAAAGAGTAATTATCACTCACATAAATGCAACAATGCAAATATCATCACCTACTTTCCACTTCGTAGAAGCACAGAATGCAAAAGTCAAATATGATTGTTCATAGGAAGTAAAACTTATCACTTCGGCAAGTAGGTTGCAAATGATACAACTGTTTTTCATAGTATACTGTCTAGTTTTAAGGAACTTTACAATCAGATAGTGATGTTTTCTACTTATGTTTAATGTCCCAAACAAGTAGTTTGACATATTGACAAAGATAGGAGAACATAAAATTTTAACAGGCAATATCTGCAGCTGCAATGAGTTACTGAAAATCACATTTGACATCTCAAACAAGAATCGCATACTAGACCGACCAAATGACTTTATCTAGACAGTGAGCACCACAGAAGACTAAAGGGGTTTGAGATACTATCCCTCATATGAAAACTGCTTTTTGTCAATTAACTGTCATAAGCATTTACAAACCATCTTATTTTACACCTACACATAAAATCAGGCCAACTAATTTGTAGCTTCAACTGCCAAAAATAGAGGTGAGCAGTTCCAAATTTCTTACAAATTCCACAAGGAACCTGGAACCTACCCTCAGGTACAAATTTCTCATTTTTTGAAACTTGGAATCTACCCGTCAAAACCTGAAACCTGAAATCTACCCTGTCACAGGTTCCAGGGTCTAACAGGTTCTTTTTTTTTTTTAATTTCATCAAAACGAAAATAAACACAACAATACTGAACAAACTTGTCATTCATCAAAAAGAATACAAAAATTAGTTTTCCTGACATTACGGTTCAAATAAATATAACTAAAATGAGAAGTTATTACGTAAATCGATACTAGGAGTAAGCAGTTCCATGTTTCGTATAGGTTCCACCATGATAATAGATTCCTTTTTTTTTTTAACTTTGAACCTACCCTATCACAAGTTCAACAAGTTCGAGGGTCGGTTCCAGAGTCTACTTAGGTTCTAGGTTCTACCTGTATTATTAATTGAAAAATTTTAGTAAATCATCACCTTTAATGACCACTGCTTACTGCTATGATCCACTAACCACAACTTATATTTAGACACATGAAAAATATGAAACATTAACAAGTTATAAAATGAAAACTCGAACTAGTTGTTCCAGATTATATTATCATCATCTAATGTCATGAAACACAACAGAATCATGAGAAGATATAGACCAAGAAAAAATATAAAAAACTTATTTAGGTTTCAGGTTCCAAGTTCTACCTACCAAGAACCTAGAGCCTACCTGTCAAAATAGGTTCTCTAATTTTTGAAACCTGAAACCTACCCTGTATACCTTGGAACCTAAAACCTACAGGTTCATACTGATTAGGTTCTCAAGTTCCAGGGTAGAACTTGAAACCATACTCACACCTAGCCAAAAATATGCTAAAAATGGATGTGAAATTAATCGGTAGCGACAAGTAGCCACTTCTCCATCTGCTAATGAGTTAAAATGGATCAACAATAGTTCTCGTGAAAATTAAATCAGATTAAAATAGATATAGATGTCAAACTAGCGAACTTCAGAATTGACTCGAATGAAGAAGTTTCACTGAACCACACACTTAAGAGAGCTGAAAAAGACCAATCAATACAAATAAATCTCATCCAATCCTATTCTTCGTAATCAAATATACCTCCAACACAGCTTTGGCTTCGGGTTCAAATGCTTTGCAAAGAATTTCATAGCTTGCCTCACTGCCAAGCTATCAACAAAGAAGTCAAACCTTACGACAAATTGATAAAAGTAAGCTTGTAAATCTCCGATACATTAAAAGAAAACATACCAATGGATTGACTCTTGATGGTGAAATTGATGATACAATGTATCTGCACATAATCAACAAGTAATCAGATTACCGGTTGCAAGAAGAATGTACCCACCATAGCTACTTATCTGATGTGCTTTTAGATAACATGAGATGAATACAAGAACATGTGATCTCTCACTAACTTGATAAAATTATCAACCTTAATTAGTTTTCAACAGCAAAAGCTTCACTCAAACTGAAAAAATAATTACTACCAGTACAAAAAACATATTGCCAACATGCTACCTGGTCCCAGCTAGAAAAACAGTTCCGTTCCATCTCTGTTTCCTAATTAATATTGCAACTTCACCTAAAAATCCACATGGGGTTTGCACCAGTTAATAGTTACAGAAAGATATGAAATATTTACCTCAGCTTACTAGTATAGAACTTCATAGCTGACAAATTTGTTTTCTGTACGGTAAGTACCACTGCACCCATGCAATTCTACAGAAGATATGCAAGGGAAGGTACAAGAGTAGAACCATCCATTAGATTAAGCAAAAGAATACATAAAACAAGTAGAATTAAGATATCTAAAGATCGACTCATGATTCTGGAAACTAACAAACAATCACATGAATAACAACAAGATTGATTGAAGATGTAAAAGCATTTCCATACATTTCCATCCATCCTCCATCATTCCAAGAGATCTTCTTTAAAGAAACAAGAAAACAGAGATATATAACAGCAAACCTTTCTAGCGATAAGCTCGATCAACTGCATCAAGAATTTACCCAGCCCCTTCCCTTGGACACGAGGCTCAAGCTGTATCTCATACACGTAGAGGACAGGTATTTCTTCCTCCACAAGAAAGCGGAAGTGAACAAACCCGACAATGCTTACGGTCTCCGATATGCCATCAGCAACTTCTTTTCTCGCTTGGGCCACCGACGGCATCCCGTCAGCACCAGCATTCACAACATCACAAACAAATACATAGCGTGCCTCGGAAGCGACCATTTCCCGGCGCTTCACCTTCTCTTCCACAGGCCACTCAGCTCCGAAAGGACCCTCCATGTTGGCCTGTAGACCCGAAGCCAACAAAGCCTAATCCGTAAGAAAAGATTCGCAGACTCGTTCGAGGCAAGAAAAGAGAACTTTTTTTTCCTATGCGTTTCGGGGAATCAATGCCGAAAACCTTGAAAAGACTTAAGCTTTTTCCGGTACCTTAAGCAGGGTGTACACATACTGCTTGACAGAAGAAGACAATCTATCTCCGCGTCCCGAATCCAAATAAACAGAGACACCTAACAATTGATCCGGCATCGTCACTCGACACAGCTATGACCACATTATTGTCAAACTTCAACATTCAGGACCGAACAGTCACCCAGATCACAGACAACAATTGAAAAAAACCAGAAACAAGTGAAGCAACGAAGAACATCAAGCCTCGGAAACACGCGGGTTCCGACAGCATAATGCAGCGTACCGTTGCGGTTGTAATGGCGAAACGCCTGGAAGGACGCGAGATGGTCGGTTTCGGAGGAAGCCGCCCTTACCAGCTCGTCGACTGCTCTCTTCTTCTCCAGGACCTGCGCTTCAGTGGGTGGGGGGTAAAAAAAAGACCAGAAAAATCGAGAGTTAGTCCGTACGTCCGTCCGTCGACGGATTTCCATCGGAATCCGGCGGGAGACTGCTCGAGGGGAAAGAGGAGCTCGTGCGTGTGTGTGTATACTTGCCTCTTTGCGTTTCAGCTTCTTCTCTTTGCCGCGCGCCCCCTGCCCCTTGGACTCCATTGATGGAAAGCTCCCGAGCTCCTACTCGTTTCCTTCGTCAGCGACCGAGCAAAGTTGAAGCGGCGTCTCGAGACAGAAAGGGAGGGCGAAAGAGGGCTGAATCGGATTTTGCTCCCACCATGCTGCAGACTCTTGCTGGAATTTCAAATTAATCCCCCAATTTTTGAATTTTTACACTTTGGCCCCTAATTCTCTTGAAATCGATTGTAATGCCCCTGCTCTCCGCGACGTCGGCTCCGTCCATGTGCTTGTCACGTGAGTAGCTAGCTAGCTACTCTTGAAAAATCTGTGCGAGAATAAACACGGAATTGCATTTCGCCCCCAAATTTGGGACTTATTACAAGTTGCCCTCCGACTAATTTTGTAGTTTGACCCCTCTTGAGTTATGAAATCGGTTGCAATGTCTCCGTTGTGGCGACTCTGGCCGATCTTCGTGAAAGATGTGCACTTTCAATAATTTTTCAAGTCTAGCCTATGCTTTGAAAATAATCAATCAAATAACCAGTTTTTTTTTATATTTTGTTTCGATCATGGCCTCCGAACTACGTTCTTTTTGAAGTTATGACGTCACCGATCGTGTATTGTTTTAAAAAATACTGACCTCATAGGGTGCAATATGGGGTCAGACATGAAGCAAATTAAGAAATGGAGAGGAAAATTCCATCCTTATGAGACAACAATATGCACGACTTGCTTATTAGCATGAATTATCGTGTTTACTCTGCAAGTCAATTGCTTGGCTTGTTAAACAAAAGATACGATACTTTAATGCCAACCATTTTATAAGAAAGATATAATACAAGTATCAAACACCGATGCGAAGGCAGGACGATTCTTGCTTTGGTAGCCCAAATCGATCTTCGGTGGAGATTAGATAAAAAAAAGTTGGTCCAGATCTATGTCAATGTGACTTTGAAATTCTTTGACAAGATTGAAACAATTAAAAAGTTAATAGTAAATTGTCCCGTATGCCAAAAACTAGGGTGGCGAAATGTAATTCGCCTTTTCGTTGGTAGACAAATTTACTCTGTATAAGAGAGCAAATTCGTCACGGGACAAACACATAACTGGGCTTCAATTAAAAAAATGATCCGAGCCAACAACAGGGGAGACATTGTAACCGATTTGAAGATTATGGAGGGTGATTTCAACAATTGAAATGCAGGGGTCATTTGCAGTGAATGTCAAAATCTGGGTAGGGAAATGTAGTTTGCCCAGGAAGAGAGTGACCAAGTGAGTGAGACCAAAGTGTAGCTCAGTAAGAAGAAAATAGGAAAAAGGAAATGTCATTCATTTATGCTTTTGCATACTAAACTTAATCCAGAATAGCATTTTCTGAGCAAACTATATTTTGCTTGAGCCTACAAGGAACAACTTTTTGATAAAATCATGACTCTCAGTTGATCTCCAAACCGATAATGGAAATGCTAATCGAGTGCATATGTTTAATGGTCCGTTTGTTTCAAGGAAAAACTGTTTTTGACAAATTATTTTCCAACTTTACGTCATTTGGAATGTTAAACTAATCGATATACCGAGAATGTTTTCCATGAACCGAAAAAAAAAAAGTTCAAATTGAGAGAAAATGACTTCTCCTTTTATCACTTTCCCCAAACTACAAAATAAATAAAAACTAATCATGATTTTTATAAAAAATATTTTTTTATCATGAATTTTTCAGCGAAAGAAACCACCTTAAGATATAGAATCAAGTTATTTCAGCAGCCTATTTACTTCATGCACGCTGCTCAGATCAAGTGATCAAGTCAACATGATTTGGGCCAGAGGAAAGAAAGGATCATTTGATTACAAGGAAACAATGTTTAGAAGACCGCAGAACCGATGGCCTGGCGACATATCTAACCCCATAGCAATCTGGTGCTGTGATGGGATCGCAAATTGGACTCTCACAAAGATGCTTGTCAATCAACATGTACCAGAACATTACCGGATTCAGTTGGGCAATCGAGGAGAAAATACAGCATACCCTTGCAAAGAACTGATCGGAAGACTACATGACAGAGTGCAAAGCAGCGTAGAAACCAACGACCGAATAATTACGTTAAAATGAGCAAATGCATTGTCCATAGAAAGCACGATCGCAATGCAAAAGCACATAATCTATGTGTTTAGCTAAGCACTATTTAAGACCATCAGTCTTGCAAGCGACCACATGCAATCGAAACAAATCAGAAAACCCCCATCAGAAGCTCTCTCCATATTGTAGAAACGGGGACACCCTTAGGAGAATGTGTGCGAACCGACTATTGTACTTACTACCAAGGTTACTCTTCCCGTGTCCTTCAAAAGAACATAAACCCAATCTAACCTTCAATGACAAGTATTGGTTTGCTATACATTCAATTCAGTTGCAATTAAGAGTGACAGCAGCTTCAGCATCTATGGCACATGTTTCCTGCAAACTATGGATAGCACCCGGTCAGGAGAAGGCAGAACAATAATGAAAGCCAAATTGGGATTTAATTCTCTGGGTCCAGAACCAGCAATATGCACTTATACATATGCACTTATATCTAACATGAGCAGAAGTAATCCAAACAATAAAGGCAAGATCATTTCGTAGTACTCATAAATTCAGTCATGCATGAAAGTTTATGGTCAGTTTAGAGTGACAATTAGATTTTTTGCTTTTTCCAAATCTTGTGGGGCACACTTCTGCTTTTTTTCAATCTTAAAACACCTAAAACTTTCACAATTAATAACCATTGAAACATGGATACACATAAATATTCATAAATTCAGGAAAATAAAAAAGTTTCTTTTTACTTGTGAGAAATCCAAACAAACAAGCCCGTAACTAATAAACTTCTAGGGAAAGAATAGAGAGCTGACATCCGCAAAAGGCACTTGACTAACATGATGTCTTTTTCAAAGGTTCCAGACACCGCATTTGGCAACACTAACTCATAAAACACAATGAACAAAGAAAAACTATCAACTTACAAGCAAACAAAGATGGCACCTCTGCATGAATGTAATAAACTGGTGATATCAACTCGATATAGATTAAGAAACAAAAAAGACAGATAACTACAAAGTTAGACCACGAAAAAGCCAGAAGAACAAAAGCAAAAACTAGCTGCATTGTCAGTCAAGAAAGCTAGCCTGCTTATGTTACAAATAAAATGCTCTTAGACAAGATCAGGTTAATGGTGCCACCTTCGCCAGTTTGTCTCACAGAAAAGGTAATTCTCATTAATATTCTATCCATATTTCCGTAAAAGGAGAGCGCTGTCATAGTCGGTCATTGGTCATCATGAGTTCCACAATGCAGTCAGATTAACACCACAAGTTAAATCAGGCCATGCACTAACAGTGAGAGATAGACATCCAACAAATACTACATCCAAAAATAGCACATTGCAGGTAAGGCTGCCTTGCATTGTACAAAAGGAAGGATGGATCTGACTCATTTCTCAGTGCATTACCTTCTAAGATTCAGATTTCTGCTACTTCAGAGTGGATCATTCACATTATTGACTGAAAAAAGTAAGTTTCATCCTTCTCATTCACCATAGAAGACACTATTCTGACCAAGTCAACAACCACTATTCATCGTAGCAAAAACAATGTATTATCTATACACATATTCCATATTTGCACCAAAGTTATAGACATGGTTTTATGAGAGCCTGCGGACTATCAAAGTCTCCCATTGGGAAGAGCACCTTTTTTTTGGTCGTTTTAAGCATTTCTGCTTTTAACAGGGTTTGAACCCCGGTCTGCGTCCCTGCCCCACCCCTACCTTGCCACCAGGCAACGTCACCTATAATTCAATCTAGAGCTAAAAGGGTGACATCTACCATTAACTGCAGCCAAAGCACATCGGTAGAGGAAACAGTCGGTAGGATCCCCAAACAAGAGAGGCAGCAGAGAGCGTTACAGACTATAAAGTAGAATTGGAAGTTTGCCAACAGAACACTCACACATGATAAATAGCTGCTTAACTTTACATATCAAGGCTCCCATCTAAAACCAATCCTATTGCAAAATACTAGCTGTACAAAGAAAGACAAGGATAAACAAGGGATAAGAGATGCTACCAGGCGAAAAAGAAGACAGGCAACAACATGCTGACACTACGTGGACGGCTTAAATAATTCAGACAAACCCTCCCCCCAAACAAAACACCGTCCGAAGCAAGAGGCGCCCGCACATTTATCCAACTCTAAGAACTGTCAGCTCAGACAAAACTCAGGATCAAAAGCACTGGACAACACCAACTTGATATTCATTTCAATGATATGCACAACTCAAGTCTTCCTCACTGCCCACAAAACCGCAGAATTATATCACCACGCGCACGGTCATCTCTCCAAGTAAAAGTTACAGCAAGGAAAAGAGAATTCCTATTCTGATTCATCCCAAAACTGCAAATTCAAAGAGTCACAGTAGCTCCGGGAGCCAGCAGATAATTCAAGACACAATCCTGAGAATTTTTCTCCACGAAATTTATCCCATAAGAACGAAGCAAAGCAGCAATGTCAGATGTTAAATCACACACTCGTTATTTTCGTCTCTCCAAATTACACACCTGAAGCTACTGCGAGAAGCGGACAATCAACAAGCCAATGGCCGACAGTTCAAAATTCAACACCTATATGCCCTAAAATCGCCTAAGAATTACTCATCGATGGCATTAGCACGCAAAAAACCAGACCTGAATCTCGAAACTCACCCGACGGCGATTCATTTGCAGTACCGATCCGCCTTCTTCTTCACCCGGTCATCGAGCGCGTCCTCGACGGTCTTGGCCTTGAACTTGGGGTCGTAGCGAAACTTCTTCGCCTCCACGGGGAACAGCTCCTCGTACTTCATCTTCTTCGCCGCGTCGATGGTGTAAATGTCCTGGCCTCCCCCCGCCGCCGCCGCGGTGGAGGCGGCGTCGCCGTCGCCTCCATCCTCCACCCGCGGCTGCTCGATCTCGCCGTCCTCGGCGACAGCGGCGGCGGCGGCGTCGTCCTTGAGCTTCTGCTTGCGCTTCTTCTTGTGCTTCTTGTCGATGGACTTGCTGCGGGTCGCTAGGGCTCCGCCCTTGAAGGTCAGCCTCCCACCTTTCGCTCGCTCGTAAGGGTCCGACATTGGACTTGGCGGCTTTCGTTCTCTTCTCCGCTGCGGACGATTTGGGAACCAGCGCGAGGCGAGAATGAGGCGCTCCTTTTGCCCCTCAGTTTCGCCGGCGTCCGAGCCACGCGCCACCGCCTCCAGCTCCGTGAGCTAAGTTAGTAAATGGTGGTGGGCTATCAGTTATGGGCTTGAGGTAATTCTGGATCTTCAATATAGAAAATTGACACAAACGATTCATGAATTTTGACCTAATATGAAATGTTATTTTTGAACTTTTAATTTATTCAATATGATCCTTAAACTTTAACTCAATGTGGAATATGATTTCTAAACTTTTAATTTGTTTAATATCGTCCCTAAACTTTTAATACATATTTAATTTAGTCCATAAAGTATATGAAAATATTCAATATAGTTATTAAATTATGGACATTACCCACATATAAATTTACAATAAGCCATTAGCAATGTTCTCCACGGTCCATGTTATTTATTATAATGAGATGCTAATATTAGAATACTTGTGTGCAAGTTATGATCAAATTTGTATGATGTGATTTCTTTTTATAAATTTGTTGATATTTATTTTTTACATTATTCTCAGTGCAAAAAAATAATAGTTACGATTATTGTTTCTTTTTTTTCAATTTTTAAAATATAAAAATTAAAAAACTTAATTTGGTCATGCCAAAAAGCTTTCTAAAAATATGTTTAACAAATAATCTTACATTTCTCTAAAGCACTTTTCGGTTATAGTTTACCAAATAGTCTTGTATTTTCCCAAAGCTCTTAGGGTAAAGGCCTTTGCATTTGGCCAAAGATTTTTCCCAAATGTCGAACCAAACGGGCCAATATAAGTGTAGACTATATTTTTGGCTTTGTGCTTAAAAATGGAAAAAATACACATTTTATAGGTCGCATACTTCAAAAATAGTAAATTTTAGATTTCAAAGGTACATTTAATGAGACTCAAAGAGTAACCTAGCACTCTTTTTATATTTTCAGTTTGTTAATTAGGAGATGTATTATTTCCGACCAAAAAAAATTACTAGATGTATTATGTAAAGTATTCAATTTATAGAGTCAAGTATTATATTTGTCCACCTACATTAATTATTAGTACTTCGTCGAAATTTGTCATGTCCACTAGTTAACCAATTGTTTTTTTTTTGGACGGACTAATTAAGCATTTGTTACACGGTATTATTATCTTCATTATGTTCTTTTTTTTAATTTTCTTTCTTCCATATCCTTTTTTAATTAATGGAAAACACACTTTTGAATTTGTCAGTGCACAATTGGTGATCAATAATTGGAAGGCTTTAAATGATATCTCTTGGACAGAGCCCTGCGCTGCACCCAAATACTCCTCCTTTCCAAAGAATTATGTGGTGGGCCCACCAAATCTGGATTTTTGGTGCTTCCACTAGCTTCGGCTATATTTAAAATTGATAGTTCATTTTTTTAAACAATTTAGTTGGTAATAATATTTTTTGTCACTAATTATATGCCACGTTACATTATTATGGGCATGTTTCGATTATCATATTATATGTTTGGTCAAGTAATTAAGAATAACATCAAAAGTCTTATTATTTATTCCATTCTATACAAAACTCAACATTCTTAATTTACTATTAAATTTTATCTAAAACATTAGTTGTGGGATTAATCTGGTGATTGATATTCCTCGTCATTTTTTTATATTGTGTTAGTCAGTCTTGTGTGGCTTAGCCACCATTCTTTTTAAAGATGATATTTTATACATATTATTTGTTTTTACTCAAATTTGATCGAATTTCAATCGATTATAACTTTTTCATCTGATTTTTGGTTAACTCGATTTTTACATCAACGGAAAGCTCGTGATTTGAATTTTTAAAAATATGATTCATTCTTCAAAATATATGTCAAGATTGAGAATTTCCGAAATTTGAGCCGAATGGACTACTTTGATGGAAAATTATGATATGATATTTTTTTTCCATCAAATATCCAATCATTATGATTTTGGCGGAAAGTGATATTTGAACTGGGATTAATAGATCGAAAAGTAATCTAAAGACCACTTTGTAAAGTGGAAAAAGTATACATATTTTTGTATAAAGAAAAATAGACCGTAATCAGAGATACTCTTGATAATGGGGAGAATCTACATGATTTAGGTGTAGCTAATAATATTTCCTAAAATTGGGCCCGTGTATTAAAGTCCTCTCTTCCTAAAATTTCTTATTACATGCACAAAAGAAAAGAGTATTGTTATTATATTCTTCTTTTTTGAGACGGAGCAAGGCGGAGATGTCAATGGAAAAAAAAAAGCCATCAACGATATGTGGTCGCTGGCCACTCCATCCGCTACAACTCCAGCACCTCAACATGTAGCGCCAGGAACAGTGCTTTGATGATCCAAAAGCTCTGGCTAGTTACGAAACACCAAGCCGTAGTTACCGCATGTCAAGGTGAAGTGGCGATGAATGCACATGTTGTGTGCAGTAAGTCCATACCACATGTCAAGGTGAAGTGGCGATGGATGCACATGTTGTGTGCAATGAGCCCGTCTCGCTAATTTGAGGATTTTGCCACGTGGTGGCAAAGCTGCTCCTTTATCATGACTTTGGGAAGAAGAGACGGAGAGAGTTGAAATGGCACAATGACAAATGGTTAAGTGAACAATTCTTTTAATTTTAAAATATAATTTTTTTATATTTTTGTATATCTTTTTTTATTTTTATTTGTTATTTTTAAAATGTACTTTTTAATTATTTTTCTTTTTTCTTTTTCTTTTTCCTTCTTCTTTGGTTGGCTGCATGCAAGCTCAGCTAGATCGACGAGCTTCGAGCTCGAACTCATGATATGGACGAGCCTCAAGCTTGCCAGACGAGCTCAAGCTCGCGATTTGGACGAGCTTGAGCTTGCCTATGGCCTAAGAAGAAGGAAACAGAAAAAGAAAAAGAATAAAAATTTGATTTAAAAAAATAAAAAATATTTTTTTAAATGACATGTTATGATAATATGATTCACTTAAGCAATTTGCCCGACAAGCTTACAAGTTAATAATTTAAATGGTCAAATATGGGTAAAATATTAATTTAACTACAACTCATATTCAATCCATATAAATTTGGGTTTTAATATTGCAAACCCATTTTGACCTGTTTCAAAATTTTAAGTGATCCATATTCAATCTAGGCCCACTAAAAATGAGTTAATAAATGGATTTCTTACTGGTATTACCAACTCTAACTAGAGAACACAGCTCGTCCCTCTTTCCATTAAAAAGAGAGCAAGCAAAATGGAGGGAGATGATACTTGCGCTGTGTGATTTTTTGTTTTTATGTGGTCAAATTTGTTTTGTTCCAATGTCCGAGAACATCACTCCTTTTTCCCTTAAAGAGAGCATCCATCTATTCCCATTTTGTGCTTTTTAGCTTAAAGCTCCTCTTACTTCTTCTGTTCAAGCATCAAGTCCAAGATTCAAGCTCCTCTTCCATTTTTAATTTATGGAAGGTCCATGGCAAAACTCCTTCGCGGCCTCTTCCACTACCGGCGAGGCCGTGATGGCCTTGCCCGGACCTTCGCGGCAGAGGGCAAGGTGGCCGTCGCCCATCTGGGCGAGGGCTTTGCAGCCAGCGAGGGTTGCCAGTGACCCTCACCGGTATTAAACAAAAAAAGCTAAAAAAAAGGAAAAGAAAATTCAAAATGCAAAAAAAAGTAATTAAAAAATTCTGAAAAAAATTAAAAAATCGAAAATATATTAAAAAATTATCCACATCAATACCGGCGAAACCACGTCGGATGTCCACATCAAATTTTCTGGTGAGGCAAATCGTCGATGGTACTTAAGTGATTATTTTTTCAAATTTGTGGCACTCAAATGAATCAAAAAAAAAATTATGGTACTCAAGTGAGCGCTATAAGAAAGTTATGGTGCTCTTGGTGTTCTTATTCCAGGGAAAAACACTACTAACATGAAAGGATAATAAACAATTTAACTTGCAGTATATAAATTTTATTTAGATCGAGGGCCCATCAAAGCCAAGACAAGCTTTAAGTTCTTGTCCACTTGAACAGACTGTTTTTCGTTAGTTTGGGCAGCTAATTTAACCAAACAACATTATGTAATGAATAGCCAATTTAAATGGCCTACAATTTTTTTTTTTAAATCTCAAGTTTGCCAAGTGAAATACAGCACCAATTCTAGCTATGAAGGATAGCATAGATATGCATTGAAACCTCAACACAAGCTCAAATGAACTAAAATATGAGAATGAGATAAAGTAGGTGCGCACGTTTTTGAGCAATTGCCAAGTGGGTTCATCAAATTAATTGCATTGAGCATCGTGACATAAACATATCCGAGGAAAGAGATTAGATGAACTATATGATGATTTCGTTGACTAAAGGGTAACAAGAGAACCCATTTGCTTTGTCGGTTATATCTATTTGTGCCCACAAAACAAGTGCATTTTCTTCTTTTCAAATCAAGTCTTAAAACTCGTCATGAAAATGCAATAAACTCCTAAAATTTTTAAAAAGTACAATTGAGTCCTAAAATTTATTGCAAAAGTGTAATTGAGTCCTAAAACTTTTAAAAAGTACAATCAAAAGAAAAACTTAATTAGACTAACTTGATAAGTTTTAGGACTTGATTACACTTTTTAAAAGTTTTAGAACTTAATTGCACTTTGTGATAAGTTATAGGACCGAATTGCACTTTTTGAAAATTTTATGGCTCAATTGCACTTTGATGATAAGTTTTAGGACTTTCAATACACTTATCCCTATGAAAAAAAAAAAAAAGGTAGATAAAGTTTATTTACGATATATAACCGTTTCAAATGAAAATACCACACATTAAATTTGGCCCGTACTAAATTTTTAAGTGAACTTTACCCAAAAAAAAAAAATTTAAGTGAAAATACCAAATTGATATTAAAATACTACCGGACTCGTGTTTGAAAACTCAAGTACATAGTTGGTATAGTCGAACGACCAACCAAGCTGCAACGCTTTGCAATGACATGAGCTGGCGTTAATTTACATCCCGAAATCAATGCGTAACACAAATTGAAAGCAGCAGAAAAAAGAGAATAGTCGATAACGCATGAGGAATGATTGTTGCAATGATAATGGTGACATGGCATAACAACAAATAACGCCATGGTCCGTCACAATCATTAGAAAAATAGGGCGTTTTTTAGTGAAACGCTAGAATGGTGTCGGCTCACCTTAAACTGAGTAAATGTACACCCGAATCACTTAACCGGATGAATTCCGAATCGTCACTCGAGCCCAGGTCGACCTTGGCCCAGTTCAACTTGAACCGCCTAGATTTTTAGTTTGAAATATTTTTTCTATTTTTATTCGTTGAATGAGTTTTTGAATAGAAATACGTATTTGATAACGATAAAAAATTCTCTTCTCAAAATAGAAATTCGTTTAATAACGATACTAATTTCCCTCTCTCACTCTCTTTTCCATTCATTAGTGGGCGACGGTGGGAGGCGGCGAGAATTGAGGGTGAGCGAGCGATAAGAACAATTTTATTTCTTTTTTTGTTCAAGAAACAAAAAGTAGTAGAAAATTTTTATTTCTCATTTTTGTTTCAAACCTATTTATACACTAAAAATTTGTTTCATAAATAAAAAAATTGAAATTGCATTACCAAATGGATTTCTATTCCAGACCTATTCCCGGAAACAGAAAAATATAAAAGCATAATGGTTATCATGCACATCTTAAGCAAATGTTTGGTGTCGATTTTACTTTTGGCTTATGAATTTTTCTTTCTACAATTTTAGAGCTTGAAACTAGGGGTGTGCAAAGTGGATTGCCCAAATTGACAAGAATCGCCTGGATCAGACTGAATCGACCGATTGGTCTGATTTTTGGTTTCAAGGGGGAATCGGACCAATTGCATGTGCTTATTTTTTTAAAAAAAATTTAGTAAAATGTGAACTAAACCATAAGTAAATTTCATTGACAAAAAATAATAAAATGTAAACTAAACTTTAAGTGATTGTTTCCATTGGACCAACCGGTCCAATCCCCAGTTCCCAATTTTAGGAAACAGTCCTCCTGATTTGGTTCTTGCTTCCACTTTAGAATCAGACCGGACTAGAAACCGATAATCTTTACTTAAAACCATGCTTCTCATTTGTTGTTTGGATTCCTTAAACATTATTCAATAAGTAACGATGCGGAGGGCGTTTATGCGGGGATCTACCTTGATTTGTGCCAACCAAGATGCAGTCAAATTCGCTATAACATTTTTGTCAAATCCTTATCTCGTAAAGCTGCGATGCAAAAGTTTAGAAACCTTGGCATTTCTTCCAACCAAGTTATTGAACTAATTTGTTTAATCCAATCCTTGAGTTTGCATAGTCTTCTTTTTTTTTAATCAAAAGTCTCTTCAGCTCCAAAGAGACATACGTGATCTATTTATGGGCTCTATGATTTTGGACTTCGACGTGCAATCCTTGTCCAAAATATGACTATCATGTATGTTGTCGCTTCCTAGAGGCACGATGAAAGTTGGGGAATCGCCTTCAAATAGGCTATCAAAAGATATTATTATATTTGTAATACCATCAAAAATCTCAAAATAATATACATATGATAATTTTATCCGAACTTTTTTTTTATTACTAATAACCCAAAACTGGTACATATGTGATAATTTTACCCCGAACATATTCTAAAAAACCCCCAAACTGATACACTTATGATAATTTTACCCTGACATATCACAAAAAATCCAAAACTGGTATACATGTGACAATTTTACCATGAACTAAAATTTTAATTTTATTTTTTTGAATTTTTTGTTTTTTCATTTCTTTTTTTTTTTGTTTATCTTCAATCTCTGGCCGGTCGCCGGATTGGTGACTGGCTAGAGGCGGAAGTCGGGGAGATCAGCCCTGCTGGCTGCTAGCGAGGGCCACCTTCGCCGGCGTTGAGCGAGGGTCACCCTCGCTCGACTCAGGTGAGGGTCGCCCTCGCTAGATCTGGCGAGGGCGGCCCTCGCCGGCGTCGGGTGAGAACTGTCCTCGCCCGCCCAGGCGAGGGCGACCCTCTCCTAACGCGGGCAAGGGCAGCCCTCGCCTACGTCGGGCGAGGGTCAACCTCGCTTGGGCGGGTGAGGACAGCTCTCGTCCAATACCGGCGAGGACAGCCCTCGCCCGACGCCGGCGAGGGCCGCCCTCGCCTGACACCGGCGAGGGCCGCCCTCGCCGGATCCGATGAGGGCAGCCCTCGCCGGATCCGATGAGGGCAGCCCTCGCCCACGCTAGCGGAGCGAACCTCGCCGGCTTCCGCCTCTGGACCAGCGACCGGCCAGAAGTTGAAGATAAAAAAAAATATAAAAAATAAAAAATAATATTAAAAAATTATTAGTTCGAGGTAAAATTGTGACAGGTGTGCCAATTTGACGTTTTTCGTAATAAAAAAATAGTTTAGGGTAAATTTGTCATAAGTTTACCAGTTTAGAGTAAAATTATCATAAGTGTACTAGTTTGAGGTTTTTGGTAATAAAAAAAAAGTTTGAGGTAAAATTATCACAGGTGTACCAGTTTAGAGATTTTTGTGATAAAAAAAAGTTCAAGATAAAATTGTTATATATGTATCAATTTAGAGTTT
The DNA here is from genome assembly GCA_024500025.1 of Syzygium aromaticum. Taxonomy (NCBI): domain Eukaryota; kingdom Viridiplantae; phylum Streptophyta; class Magnoliopsida; order Myrtales; family Myrtaceae; genus Syzygium; species Syzygium aromaticum. The sequence goes on along the minus strand of CM044892.1, from coordinate 17,687,965 downwards.
TTGGTGGTATTAACCCTTATTTATTTATGTAATACATACTTTCCACAGAGGAGTAACTTTTCGAATTGGCAAACTTTTTATTGGAAAATTACACATTAGAATGTATTTCCCGATTTTTTTTACGTGCACAAATGGAAAAAAGAATAATTTCACATATCTTTCAAAGTTATGGGTTCTAATTAGCAATCGTTAACAGAACAGGAAATCCTCTTTTTTTCTTTTTTTCTTGCAGTGTTCTGTCCATTCGACAATGCATGTCCTCGTCCACGACGACATGCGAGTCCAACCATGGTAAGAAGGACAAGCATCAACGAAACCTGAGCCCAGTACCTACCAAAAACACATGAGCCCGGGTCGCGAATAGTTAGGACTCGACACGATAACCAATGGAGATTGAATTGTCTAATTTTAAGTCAAGCTCAAGCTATTCGAGCATATTGTCTAGTTGATGCTCGAGCTCGTCCACTTGGGAGTTTTCCTAAGCAAGTTTCATTTACGGCGGAAGAAAAAAAATTGGAAGTTGCTATCCGAGTTTAAATTGATATTTTTTAATTATGGGACAAAAAAAATGCTAGAAAAACTTGCTTCATTAAGACCTATTAAGTAACATCATCGAGAATTGAGAACTGAGTTATAGTTTTTTTTTTGTAAGAACTGAGTTATAGTTTATGCTTTTTAATATGATAAAAAAAAGTTTCAACCAAAATTGACATCCGAATTAAAGCTTATACATTTTTTTTTAAATTATGTCACACCGCGTGTGTATTTTCCTAAGCAAGTTTCATTTGCAATGGCCAAAAAGAGGGAGGAGGAAACAAAATTCAAATCTCTAGATTGGTGCTATTGCACTCGGGACCTCAACTTTTGAAGTTCGATGAATGCACCTTGCGATTACTCCGCTTTAGCTATTAGAGTGTCGTACCCTTTTCTCTCCGAGAAAGCAAAATGATCCTATTTATTAATTACAGTTATTTCCGGCATATAACTAAGAATTTCCTTAAAAAAACTAATTGTGTCTAAAATAGGCGAACCGGTCGATAAGATCTCACTGCATGAAAATCATTGGATCTCTTCTTCTTTTATAAAATGTGTCAACCTATTTGATGAAAATATCAAATCGATTTTCTTGTAAATCCAAAAGCATATTTTTCATTAAAAAAAATTTAAACTCAAACAAACGTTTTATTTTTTAAACAATTCTCTCACTTTTACTCAAAAACCTTCACTATGCATGTCTGCTGTTTTTCATTTATGATACCAAAAATCCGACGATAATTACATTATCTGATTTTTTTTTCTTTTGGCTCGACTATGTATATTCCTGACTCGTCTATTTTAGCAATGTATATCTTAAAAGATAGTTGTAATCTGATAAGCATAATTCAAACCAGCACCCTATTTCCTTTTTTATTTTTATTTTTTAATAGAGAATTTGGATTCCTATTCGGTATGAGTTTATCTTTTAAGGGTGGCGCGCGTGCCCCACACACACACATATATAGATATTTTCTCTACCTTCGTGGAATCATCCATCATTCAAACCCTCTTCTTTTCGCTTTCTCTCAATCCTTGAATCTATCAATGGCAGAGAATTGGGCCGATCTCCCCCAAGAGCTGCTAGAACCATGCTCAAGACAACTCCTTCTAGAGGACTGGTTCGCGTTCCGATCAGTGTGCTCGACGTGGCGTGCCGCCACATTCGAAGAGAGGGTCGACGTGCCGTGGTTGATGCTCGCAGATGACGAGAAGACCGAGACTGAGCATGCCGAGCTCTACAGCCTCTTCAGTTTGCGAACTCACAAAGTCGCATTGCCGGAAGTGAAGGGGAAGAGGCGCTTCTCTTCGCGGGGTTGGATCTTGACCATCGGCACGGACTTGGAAGTCCGCATGCTGAAACCCTTGTCTCGCAGTGCTGCTGCCGCCGGTCGCGACATCATCAAGCTCCCTAGGTTGGACGAACTCCCCGGCTGGGAACCCGAATCATATATACCAGGACGCGCGTATGCGGATTTCGTCGACAAATTTGTCTTGTCCGCAAGCCCCGCTTCGTCTCCAGACTATATGGTCATGGTCCTTTACTCGCCCTATGGAAAGTTAGGCATATGGAAACCAGGCTACGATGAGTGGAAAAAGTTGACTCGCCCGGGCAGTGCTGTTCTTGACGTCATACATTATAAAGGGCAATTCCTTGCGGTTAACCCCAACGGTGATATATACGCGTGCGATGTGGATGGACCAGATCCGACAGCTCAATACATTCTGAAGAAGCCCCCGGAAATTCGCGAGGTTGGGTTCATGCAGCTATATTTGGTGGAATCGGAGGGCCGTCTGTTGCTGGTCTCGCGTTTGGGACAACAAGGTGGCAGCGATGACGATGACGATGAAGAACTTAACGGTGAAGATTGTAAAACCAACGAATTCCAGGTTTTCGCCGTCAATTTAGAGGCTAGAAAGTGGACCAAGCTCGAGAGCTTGGGGAACGCGTCCCTCTTCGTCGGTTTTAACTCTTCCTTCTCGGTACAAGTCAATGAGAACCAACACGCCATCGAGCCAAACTGTATTTACTTCACCGATGATTGCCCTCTTATGTATACGCTTACTAAGGATGGCGGAGGTAAGGACATGGGAATATACCACATGGAAGATGGAAGAATTGGTTCTTTTTATAATGGATTATCTCGTCATCTTATTTCTCCGCCTATATGGATTGAACCGAGTTCTTGACGCTGCAATTTGTCTTCAAGTAGGATTACTAGACATTCAGATCTTTTTGGTAAGATTTGCTTATTTTATGTCGCTATAGGTACTCGTATTACTCGTATTTCAAGTTGATCATGGGAATGTAAATATTTTTTTCAGTGATATGCGGAAAGTGTTGCTTTTGGATTGCACATAGTCCGTAGAGATTGTTCTTATTGACATGCTTTGTGCCTGTGTCGACTAGATTGTAAAAAATGTTATATGAATTATAATTAAGTCAAGTGATAAAGTTTATTACTCCGGTTTGGAGTACTCCACTCGAGTTTTGACTTCTCGAGCTTGAGTAGGTCAATTTCAAGCTCGACTGGCATGACTGTGTCAATTTAAATATTTTGACTTTGCCACGATATTTATTAGGTTAAATTAGATAAGACATGCAACAAACTAAGAACTAGTGCAAGTGGGAGACAATATAGTAATCGGGTCAGGTAATTGTATCTGGAATTCGATCAATTAAATTGTTTCTAGAATTCATCGCAAACATTGATACCAAAATTTCCTTAGGCCAATATTCTCTTTTGTAACGGTCACGCTCAGATAATTGATACATAATTGTTTACAAGCTTAGGCAATATACTACTCGATCTGCTTATGAAGCATAGGATCACTTGGGTAAATGTTCGCAGTCTCCTCTTTTCGGTAGCATGCCATGATCAATACGGCCAATGTCTTGTTGACACCGAAAGGCTAACGCTCTTCTTTCTGCTACCGAAGCCAATGACAGAGTGCTGATTTGAAAGAAAATATGAAGATTGTTCATAACATACTGCATAAGTATCGATGATAAGTTTATTTCGTTTTATGAATTCATGAAGTACCTCGTTAAGTTCAAAGACTTAATGAACAGCGACACAAAACTTAGTGAGCGGGCTTATCTTTATGTGTTATAAAGAACAAGTTCATTGATGGTCCCAATAGCAGAAAAAGAGAAACAAAAAATAGTGGATATCGGAAAATGAAAAAAGAAATTACTAAACTTGTACGGATTTCCTCTGCAACTGAACCATTAAACTCCTCTATGCCTCTATGCCTCTTCCGTTGTTCCCTGTCCGTCCGACAATCATGGCGATCGTTTTGATCCGAAGCGACATCCAGCCACGGTAAAAAGACATCCATCAATGGAACCTAAGCCCGATGCCTACCGAAAAATTTACGGGCAAGCTACCTATGCAAAATTAGATTCAAAATCGCACCAAGCTACTCGCATATAGTTTGGATTCAACTCGATAGCTGCTGGAAGTCAAGTTGCTCAATTTCAAGTCGGGAGGTTGAGCTATTCGAGTATATTGTCGAGTTGAGCTCGAGCTCATCAATACTTAGCTTGCACATCTAATCGATCCTTCATCATATTCGATGTGCAATACAGAAGAAAATACTTAAAATCACATGAGGTTCGAAATTATAAAATTCGAGCTCAAGTTTTACTCATGAATGATGTACAATAACACATACTACAGTTACAAAGCTAAGTAGAAGAACATTTTGCGCTTTTTAGCTTTGAAGCTCATCAATACTTAGCTATTCCCATTTTGCGCTTTTTAGCGTCAAGCTACTCTTACTTCTTCTGTTCAAGATTCAAAAGTCCATGGCATTAGCATTGCAAGTATACTGCTCCAAACACATTTCACCGCTTAGAGATCCGACGACTGGTTTCACATGGACCGAGTGGCCACATCCTCCCGTGGGGTTCTTCTATCACTACGCTACTCTTCTTCGTGAGTCACGTCTCTCTGACAATAGACTTGATGAGATAAACGCTCGTGTCTTATGCACTGCATTGATGGCAATCGGCTATATCAACATAATTTCGAGAATAACAAATTCTTCCCACTGCGACACGAGAGTATTATGTACAATAACACATACTTATATAGTTACATAGCTAAGTAGATGACAACAGTATGCCTTCTGAATCTGCTTTCAGTTGAATCTCTTCTTGATTCAACCTTCCTAACTGACAAAGATGACATTCAGAGACTTTCCCCTTGCTATCGTGCTGTTAAAATCGGCACTTTCATTAGTTCCTCTATAGAAAGAAAGAACATGTTGGCCACATCTTACTGTCCTACCTTACAGCGAAGTTATAGGGTCCTTGGATATCAAAAGCAAGATGTAAAAGCAACATTACTTTCTGCTGTCACTACAAAATGAATGTGAATGGTTACTGCAAATATCAGAAATGAAATGTTTCAAGATAATGTCCTCCAGATAATGCAATAAAAGACAATGAAGCCGAGGTACCTCCAGTTCATCCTCTTCCTTGTTTGACCTCTCTATGATCTGACCTTTAATGTCCATATCATAAATGGAATTCTATCTTATTACAACATGCAAAATTTATGGATATTCTTTTTTATGGAAAGAATTGACTATCCGACAAAACAGTGGATAATTACCAACCAAAGTCACCAGTAGCCTTTGCAGGAGCAAGACCCTTTCTTGAAATGATGGAAACGACTTGAATCTCTCAATATGATCTCGTGCTCAATTATCATAGATATGTATGTCATGGCAGTGTGGCAATCTCCACAGACACGTAAATTCTTGGTTATCCGGATCGGCGCACCAAGAGCCGTTGTTAGGATGCCATAAGCGAGAGCAAGCTTCTCGCTGTGCTCAGAGAGCAAGTCACCTTTTTCCTCATCATCCACATCATGGAGTGCAAAGCTCGTCTGTGGAACATAACCAAGAGCTTTAATTCGTAAGATCAAGTCTGTGAGAACTTCATAAATTTGTTGCGATTGTGGATGAGTCCTGTCTCCCACGTAGAACGTGGCAGTACCCTTCATTCCTTGTACCCAGCTACAACCAGGTCTCTTCCTGATTCCAGTAGATTTCATTAGAGACCTGACCCTAGCTACATCTTTCCAACGCCTAGCATTTGCATATATGTTGGAAAGCAATGTATAGGATCCGTCATTCTCTGACTCTAGCTCTAACAATTTATTAGCAGCATATTCCCCAAATTCAACATTTCCGTGTAACCTAGAAGCGCTGAGCAGTGCGACCCATATAATGGGGGTAGGTTGCATAGGCATTCTTTTGACGAGCTTCATGGCTTCACCCAATCGACCAGCCCGTCCTAAGAGGTCAACCATGCAAGCATAATGTTCTACTCCAGGGACAACACCATAATCTCTGCCCATGGCATCAAAATATTCAATGCCTTGATCTATCAGTCCAGCATGGCTACAAGCATAAAGGACAACTACGAAGGTGACCGCATCAGGCACCAAGCCCGCTTTCCTCATCTCATTGAAAACCCAGAGAGCTTCATCGCCACGTCCATGCATTCCGTAACCAGTCATCAGAGATGTCCACGAAATGGTGTTCCTGTGCTGCATGTGGTCAAACACTACTCTACCCGCATCAATATCTCCAGATTTGGTGTACATATCTATTAGGCAATTCTCAACATGCACCATCACAGAATCGTATTGATTTCGCAATATGTAAGCATGTATTTGTGTACCAAACCTCAAGGCAGCCAAACGAGCACAGGCCATTAAGCCACATGATATGGTGAAAGCGTTTGGCTTTATGAGGCTTGCTTGATTCACCATCTCAGAGAACAACTTCAAAGCATCATTTGCTTCCCCCTGCTGAGCGTATCCGCCAATCATCACAGTCCATGTTACCACATTCCTATGTTCTGGTGCTATCAAGTCAAATATGGCGCGGGCAACCCCAGCAGATCCGCACTTGGCATACATGTCAATCAAAGCATTAATAACCATTAAATCATCCCCCGGATCATTGTCTAGCTTATTCAGAACACACTTGATGGCATAACAATGAGTCTCCTTCCCTTGAAGCAGTGCTCCTGTAGAAGCACAACCTGAGAGAAGAGAAACGAGAGTAACAATGTTGGGCCCTGACCCACTAAGGCGCATCCTCCTGAAGACATCAAGAGCCTCATTACCATGCCCCCTCTGGGCATACCCTGCAATCACAGCACTCCATGTCACCACATTCAACTCTATCTTATCACCCTCCATCATCTCAAAAAGACTCAAAGCCTCGTCAAATCTGCCAACCTGTGAGTATCCAGTGACCATGGCATTCCACGATACCAGATCCTTAACCTCCATTTGCTTAAAGACCTTGCTCGCTTCATCCAACATCCCACACTTGGCATACATATCCAACACAGCATTACCCACATAAACATCCTCAGACAACCCTCTACGAAGCGCAAAAGCATGTACCTGCTTTCCTTGCACCAGCGCACCAAGCGAAGCACAAGCAGGGAGGACATTCACAAGGCTAACCGCATCGGGGACGTGGCCACTATCCCAGGTCATCCGATCAAACAATTTGAGCGCATTCCTACAATCCCCCGCCTGGGCATAAGCAGCCATAATCGAATTCCAAGAGACAACATCACCAATCCCTCTATCGGACAATTCATCGAACACCTTCCGCGCATCGTCCAACGCGCCGCACCGCCCGTACATTGCCACCACCGCATTGCACACAAACACATTACCCTCGAACCCATCAGCACAGACGACCGCATGGACCGAAGCGCCTCGACGGAACGACGGCAGCTCGCCGCAGGCCTTGAGAACGAAGGGAAACGTGTAGTGATCGGGCCTCCAGCCCAGCCTCTGCATCCTCCGGAAATAACCAAGGACGTCGTCGAGAAAGCCCAGGCGGACGCTCCGCCGGATGAGCATGTTCCACCAGTAGACCGAGTACGAGCAAGGCACCGCCCGCTCGAGCAGGGAGAGGGCGTGAGCCGGGGCGTCGCAGGCGACGTAGGAGCCGACGACGCGGGCGGCGAGGTGGGTCAGGCCCTGGACGAGGGTCTGCTGGTGGAGGAGCTTGGCTCGGCGCAGAGAGGCGCATTGCTGCAACGACGCGGTCGTGACGGCAGGGGGAGCGGAGAACGGCGGCGTGGAGGAGAACCAGAAGGCCGTGCGGGCGTGCGGACAGGGACGTCGGAGGAGTCGCTTTCGGTCTTGGTGGAGGAGTATCGAACGGTGCAGCATCCGACTAGGCTGCAAAGCGTCGCTGGGCGTCCATGATCATTGATCCATTCCGGTACTACAAATAGCCAAGAGCCCCCGCGACGCTAACTGTTTAATCAATATTTTTTACGACATACCACGATACTTCGTAAAGGTTATATACCTGAAGGGTGAAACTCGTGGTTGAAGAAGAAATTATCTAGTTGTGCTGAAACCCAAAAAAACGAGCTGCTTTTTCTTATTATCGATGAGGAATGGAGCGATGAGCAAGATTTAAATTGGGAAAATGACACAAATAGATATTGAACTTTGACATGAGGTGTAATGTGATCCCCTAATTAAAAATTTATTTATTATTATCCATAAACTTTAACCTGATGTGCGACATCGTCCCTGAAAATGTTCGATGGACTAAATTAAACATACACGAAAAGTTCTGGATCTACATCGAACAATTTAAAAGTTCGTGGATAATGTTGCATAACGGGTTAAAGTTTAGAGACTATGTTAACAATTTTAAAGTTTGGGGACCACATTGCACATTAGGCCAAAATTCAGTGACTATTTGTATTATCATCCCTTTTTTTCGTTATCGATGAGGAATGGAGCAATGGACAAGATTTAAATTGGGAAAATGACATAAATAGTCTTTGAACTCTGGTTCAATATGCAATATAGTCATTAAACTTTAAATTTGTTCAAAATGGTCTATAAATTTTAGCCCAATGTGCAATGACGTCCCTGAAATTTTAAATTTTTCAATGCGGTTCATGAACTTTCGGAACATGTTCAGTTTAGTCCATGGACAATATGGAAATTTTTAATGTTGTTTCTAAACTTAAATTAATGGAAAGACAACATTGAACATTTTTATGTAGTTCATGGATAAAATTGAACACGTACCGAAAGTTCAAGGATCACATTAAATAAATTAAAAGTTTAGGGTGTATTGCACATTAGAATAAAGCTGAAGGATCACATTGAATAAATTCAAAATTTAATAAACCACGTTGCACATTGAGTCAAATTTTATGGACCATTTGGGTCACTAGTCCATTTAAATTTGGTTAGAACGTAAGTCAGCGGTCGACGTGAAGGAAAATTAAAGCGGGGTCTGAAAGCTATCCGTGAAAACTTGATTGACAAAGCCATCGACAGTGAGCAATCTTGGATTTGGGCTGAGTTTTGAGATAATGCAATTATTGAAGAGAGGCTTACCGACATATCGATTGAGGACAAAAATAACGAAATTGATGCGAGCGCACGTGGTTATGCCATTACTTCAGGATTTATAACTTAGTATACACAATCATCACTGGATAATAGGAGATATTGTCGACCTATCTATTTATGTATTTACCAATTTATCGTAGTACGTAGTTTTTCTTTCCTTTTGAAATCCTCATACAATTGTCTTTTTAAACAATATCCCTTATGCAAAACACTCGAGTAATTGTCCGTTCCTAACAAATTAGTAATTGTTTGTTAATCGAGTCTTGGTGTACATGTTATCGCCCTAATTAATTTACGATCTAGTTTTCCCTAAATGACCGATTAGACAAATTGGATCGACTGTCAACCGGCGAGATCAAACGTCACTTGGAGACTTGTTAGCAGAATTGACAACGACCATGGCGATAATTATGGGGTTTAATCCCATTCAATAGATTTTCTGACTATTCCTCCTGTCTGTCTTATTTCATTTTAGTCTTTTTTTTTGAAATAATAATATAAATAGTCTTTGAATTTTGGTACAATGTGCAATATAGTTCCTGCATTTTTAATTTGTTCAATATAATCCCCAAACTTTAGCTTAATATTCAATGTGGTCCCTGAACTTTTGGTATGTGTTCATTGTACTACATTAAATATTTTCATATAATTTATGGACTAAACCAAATATGTATAAAAAATTTAAGATAAAGTTCATGGAGTACATTGAATAAATTAAAAATTTATGACCATATTGTATATTAAGTTAAAGTTCAGAAGTTGTTCGTTAGGGTTGGTCGGTTTTTGGTCTGGTTCAGTTCCAAGGTGGAATCGGGAAGCGGATTGAGAGAACCAGTTCCCAATTTGGGAATCATAGATCGGATCAGTTGGTTTTAGGATCGGGAATGAGACTGGATTGCCGATCTGGTCCGGTTCTGATCCGGTCCAATGAAACCGATCACTTAAAGTTTAGTTTTTTTTTTTTTTTGTTAAACACTTAAGGTTTGGTTCACATTTTACTAATTTTTGTTAATGAATTTATGTCAATGAAGTTCACTTAGGGTTTAATTCACATTTTACTAATTTTTATCAATGAATTTATGATAATGAAATTCACTTAAAATTTAGTTCACATTTTATTAATTTTTGTTAAAAAAAATAACAAAAATATATATTAAATAGTCAGTTTGATCCTGTCTAGTTCCTCATTGGAATCGGGAACCGGACCGCCCGGAAATCTGTTCCGCTTTTAGGAATTGGGAATTGGTTTGATAGTCCCGGGAACCGGATCAAACCCGTCGGTTTAGTTCGGTCCCGATTCGGGTGGTCCAAGTTGCTCACCCCTACTGTTCGTGACATTTTCCTAAAATTCTTATTCAGGTGGTTTTCGGTTTCGAGCTGTTGTCCGAATTTTCCATAAATAAATATATTTTAAAGAAACTTATCCAAAAACTATAAAGCATTAAAAAAAAAGAAATGAAAAAAAAAACGAAACACTTTGCCTTTTCGGACAAGCTGCCGATTCCCAGTCGTCCACCCCGGCTGAGAGACAGAGAAGCGACTCGGGTCAGGCGAGAGCCCCCCCCTCTCTCTCTCTCTCTCTCCCCTCGTATAAAAGGGAGACCCACCCACCTAATTCCAACCACTCTCTAAATTCCCTCCTCCTCCTTTCTCTCTCTCTCTCTCTCTCTCGCTTTCGCTTTCGCTTTCTGTCGCTGCTCGAGCTCGCGTAGCGCAGGTGCTTCTGTTGCCTGCCTGCCTCCCTACCTACTTTGCTAGGGTTTAACCATCGCGGCCCTCCCATGGCGTTCCAGGGGAAGAAGCTCATCAACAATCCCAACGGTGAGCATCCCTCGTCTCTCTCCCCTCCCTCCTCCTCCATGCAATCGCTCCGCGCTGCGCGCGGGCGCGATCGTCGTGCGTGCTCTGTTCGTTTCCATTTCCGTGGCCGCGATTTTCTGAGCTCCGTTCGCTTCTCTCTCTCGACGCTTGCAGACGTGGTGACCGAGTACATCGAAGGTCTCGTCGAAACTTATCCTGGATTGCAGTATCTCGACGGGTTCCCCGAGGTGCTGCGTCGTTAACCCCTGTGCCTCTTGTTTTTTTATTTCTTTTCTTTTTTTTGGGTTTTGAATTGGACTTGCGATTTGATTCCGTGCCTGTCGGTCTCATCGGTTTCAGGTGAAGGTTGTGCTGCGAGCTGATGTGTCGAGCGAAACGCATGATAAAGTCGCTGTGATCTCTGGTCTGTTTCCAGTACCTTTCTTCATGCATTGTTGATTTTTCTCTGTACTTGTGGACTGCGTTGCTTTTGCACGTCGGATTCTTATGGTTTTGGACTTGCCAGTTATGACTGTTGGCACTAGGCGATGGCGTCGGTTTGTATGGTTTGGATGGTTAGATCAGGTTACTGTGTTGAATTGTCAAGACATATGTATGTCTATATATATAGTTATATGCATTTTGTTCAGCTATATGAAAGGAGAACCGTCGATGCCTTCAGTTTAGTTATATATCGATGCGGTCTGGACATGCAGAGGTGCATTGTAATCTCTCTTGTAATAGCTCAACATTTTATTTGCTAAACTACCATTTCTACTCCTTCAAGCCTTGCACTGCCTTAGAGTGAAGAGTTTGGCTAGTTTGCATTATTGGGGCTGAGCTGATCAAGTCTAAATTTTCTATACAATTGAATCACTTTGTTTTTGACTGGTGTTTTCTAGCTGTTGTAATGTGATGCATTGTAATCTATAGGAGGTGGAAGCGGGCATGAACCTGCACAAGCTGGCTATGTCGGGGAAGGGATGCTTACAGCAGCCATATGCGGAGATGTTTTTGCATCTCCTCCTGTTGATTCAATTCTAGCTGTACGTTTTTCTCCTCCTTTTTCTTGGCTTTTTTTTTTGCTCCTGATTGTGCAATTCTACCATAGATAAATTGTGTACAGAGGAATTTTCACAGGGAGCTTCCTGTCATTAGGCAGGACTCCGAAGCAATAAGTGAGGGGCATGTCAGAAGTGTATGGGTTGAAATTTATTTTGAATATTCTGTTGTTTATCCCCTGTTCTTTGCTTTATCTGCAAGGACCTTCAATGGAATACATATCTTCGATGAGTTAGCATATATTCCACTTTGTCCCTTATTACAGATATTTCTGCCTCAAGGGTTTTATAGAGTTTAACATAATTCAATTACAGGGCATCCGAGCCGTAACTGGTCCCATGGGATGCCTTCTTATTGTCACGGTAATTTAATTAGCCAGTACTAAAATGAGAGTGACTATGTAGTTCTTTTAACAGAGAAGAATCACAATTGTATATCTCATGGGACTGGACAGAATTACACTGGTGATCGTTTAAACTTCGGTTTGGCTGCTGAGCAAGCTAAAGCTGAAGGTTATAAAGTGGAGGTGTGATTTTAGTTACTCTAACTATTACTTTGAAATTTGATAGCTCAGAGGGTGTGCTGAACCTTTTAGACTGATCTTGTTATCTTGTAGACTGTGATTGTTGGAGATGATTGTGCTTTACCTCCTCGGCGAGGCATAATAGGACGGAGAGGTTTGGTTGGGACGATCCTTGTGAATAAGGTAGTGTCTGGCGTGTGGCCCTCTTCTTCTCTTTCTTTACTCGCTTGTTTGCACACCATTGAGTGAAGAAGCGCAGGTTGTCGCATGAGAGTGTGAGCAGAGAGCATTTCTTTTGTTCATTCCTCTAGTCTAGAGTACAGGAGAGTTTTCTGTTTATTCCTCTTTTTTCCTGATTGCATTTTTGCGAGTAAAGTAAGTTGAGCATTAGTAGGTCAAATATTTTCTTTAATGTCACAGCAATTTTCTGTTAAGAGGTTTTGCCTTCTTGTAAGCTGTCGATATTTTGTAAGATAAGTTTCTCCCTTTTTTGTGCAAGTCCACCGTCTCAATAAAATTGACTGGGAACTAATCAAACATTTCTGTGGTCACTTTTTACTTGTTGGATGTAAAATTTGAGAGTACTTAATTTGTAAGATATGTTTTCTACATAGGTTGCTGGAGCAGCCGCTGCCGCCGGTCTGTCTCTAGCTGATGTTGCTGCAGAAGCTAAACGTTCATCTGAAGTGATTGGAACAATGGGCGTTGCATTATCAGTTTGCACACTTCCAGGTTTGGTTACATCAGATCGTTTGGGCCCAGAAAAGATCGAACTTGGTCTGGGGATGGTAAGTAATATAATGCCAATCTTAATGCATGTGGCTTTGCCACCGCTCCTGCATTATATTTATGGTGTAATATTTCACTGCTTCTGATTCTTCAAATTAACAGATTTCCAAATGAATATTTTACGAGTGTATTGCTTATGGTGCTCTTTTGCCCGTTTGAGGCTTGTATAGTCACTAGTCTTCACTTTCATCAGAATTTTCATGAGATCCCCCCCTTTTTTTTTGCAATTATTATTCCTAATTAGTAAACATATACTTGTTCCAGCATGGAGAACCAGGTGCTGCTGTGGCTGACCTTCAGCCAGTGGATGTTATAATTTCTCATGTCCTTCAGCAGATATTATCTACGGTATGTCCTGATCCTTGGCAGATCATGATTACTGTTGGTAGTTCTTTCTATTCTGAATTTCTTCACAGATTAAGTTGTTTCTCCACGTAATGCATTCATAAACACAATGTTTATTTGTTCTTTCCTACCTTGAATTCCTGGGAGAATTATTATATTAGAGATCTAGTGTTTGATGCTAAAAAGAAGATCTAGCTTTTCATCCTAGCATTCAGTAACTGTTTTGACTCCGATGTATTAATGGACATATATTGCTCGTGTGCAGCATGTTGTGGTAGAAAGCTTATGGCTGCTTGACATATTTGCAGGAAACTGGCTATGTTCCTATCACACGAGGTAATAGAGTGGTACTCATGGTCAATGGGTAAGTCCAGGAATCTCTTTTCTTCTGTGACTTCTATTGAATCTATTGTGGATTGATACAAGATAGATGACCAATTAGACAGGATGTCAACTTTAGATGGCAGCTTATGTGAAAAGTTGCTGATATGGATACTGATATGTGTTGATGATGAGAAATTGTTAAGGAGATAGGGCATTGTCTTCTGAGTTGTAGAGAATGATGAAACAAAATGTTGTTTCTGTTGCTTTGGACCAATTTCTGAGGATAATGAAACCTTTTTATGCTGTGAAGCTGGGATAAAAGGTGCTACTTCTAGTGAGCCCAGTTACTTAAGAAAAATTCTGGGGAAAATCTTGAACCTGGCTAGGGGATATTTTTCCGTTCATCAAGGTAGGTTGATGTTAGACTAATGTGACTTCTACCTCTTGTTGATGTAGGATGTAGTACAAGTAATGCGATGTTACCTGAAGGCAGAGTTTATATCTACGAATGTGTATTTTATTGAAGAGTTTGGACTTGGCAGTTATATTGGAAATTTGGCACACATTAAGAACTAGAAAGAGCAGTATGTTTGGTGCATTTTATCTGTGGTTATCTTTATGAAGTTTTATGAGAGAGAAAACTGGGACAGTATGCCATAAATTGTGTCTTAATCGGTGAACCTAACAAAACTAGATACTACCCTAGAGGTAAAGTACTTAGGGATCTCTGAACGTAAGTGCTTAGTGACAAATGAGGGATGGGGCAGGAATCGAGGGATGGAGATCACGCCCTAAAGCAGTTTCTGTATGCTAGTAACTTTTGAAGTAAACCTGATTCATTTGCTCGATCTTCAACAATAGATGTGATTATAAGTCACTCCGTATTGATCTTTAGCCCCAAGAGGTACTCCTTTTCCACGATGAAAGGTCCAACTTTACTCCTTTATCATAAACTATGCAGGTTAGGTGCTACCCCTGTGATGGAGTTAATGATTGCTGCGGGAAAAGCAGTTCCTAAGCTGCAGTTGGAACATGGATTGGCTGTTGATAGAGTTTATACGGGATCTTTTATGACTTCTCTTGATATGGCAGGTTAGTGTTTTGGTATTGTGACAAGAAGTTTCTTCTCAGCTACGCACAGTTTATTATCGTCTCCTTTTATCAGGTTTCTCCATCACAATCATGAAATCTGATGAATCAATTCTTCAATGTCTGGATGCTGCTACTAAGGCTCCCTATTGGCCTGTTGCTGTTGATGGTCGGTATTGATATCAGAACTATCTTGAATATTGTGTTACACAGTTTAAATTGTTTGGCTGATATATTTGGTTGATGGTTTATATGCTACAATGCTTGGATAAATCTATGTCGGTTATTGCATGTGTATTTTGGAGTTTCAAGTGAAGCATCTGAAATCATATCAACTACTTACTTTACTTCCAGGCAATCGCCCTCCTGCAAAAATTCCTATCCCAATGCCATTGTCTCGTTCGGCAAAGAGTGATGAGGTGTGTGCAAAGCATCATCTTCTGCATTCTTTTGTATGAGATACACCGAGAACTTTCTAAGTTAATTGTCTATTTAGTTAGGAAAATTTTCATGACTTGTGTACATGCATGAAGTACTTTCATTACTGGGGTTACATATTGAAATTCTAGGAGAGCCTTTGGGGCCTTTCCGACTTTAGATCCTTAGTCAGCATGCTCCACTTCTTGGAAACTTAAACTTGCCTTTAGATAAGGCTGGGTAAATGTCTAGACCAGTTTCTCCTTGCTTTGAGTACAGGATTAACTGAGGTTAGGTGGCTTAAAGTTTTAATAAGATCCTGTTAATGAAGAAAATACAGAAGATGACTGCCACAATCACAGGCTTTTACAAATTACAGTTCCTCATAGCTTTATTGGGATTGCGAAGAGATACATTGGTCTGTGGAATTAGTAGAATATAATTATTGTCTAATGGAAAGCTTAAACAAAAGCAAATAAGAACCTTGGAATCAAAACTTGAGAGACTATAATGATAGATGGATGCTGTGGCCTACAAAGATTATCTAGCTGCTTGTCCTATTTGATTGGTTGTGCTTATTTTGTAAAGACATATGGGCAGAACAATCCCAAATCCATGACATTTAAGGCTATAGAACATAGTCATATGTTCTGTGTCTGCTATTAATTTACACTGATTTTTATTGCATGTGACTTGGTTAGCATAACATTTTAACCTGATTTTATGTGGTTGATTAATATTTGCAGTCATTGTGTCGGCCGCTAAAGTTAACTCAGCAAGGCTATCTTCTTGAAATGGCTGTGGAATCAGCATCAAATGCAATTATTGGGTTGACCGACGATTTGAATGATTGGGATGCCAAAGTAGGCGATGGTGACTGTGGATCAACTGTAAGTTCCTTTCCTACTCTCCGTTTGTTGCTTTATTCTTCCTCACGTGGGTCACATATGTTATTCATCCTTTATAGATGTATAAAGGCGCAACAGCTATCCTGGATGATATGAAAAAGCAGTGAGTTTTCTCTATTAGTCTATGGCCTAGCTTACTGCTTAATTTCGATGCTGTCATTTGAGGAGACTTTGTCAAGGAAATAAAAATTGACCTGTGTGTTATTGTTGCTGCCAAACCTAGCATCTTATGTGCTCAGATGATAAGATAACCTCATGATGGTCACATCTTATGTTGGACAGGTTCTTGCTGTCAGCTATATCTTAATCTTATTTCTCCATCTCCTTGTATAAGCTTTTGCCGTGCATTGCTAGGTTGGGGGATTTATGTGCATGTGATAAAGTTTTAGATAGCATACGTCTGCTTCACTAAACTCTTGCTGGTATGTTGAGACGTATACATAAATGGCTCAGTTCCTGGGGGGCAGAGGGGGGGGGGGGGGGGGTGGTGGTTTCCAAACCTACCCTTTTTTATTGCAGTTGTATGTCAACGTTGACTCATGGGAAGTTTTCTAGTACATGTCATCTTTCTCCATTTGCTACCTTGATTCCTGGTGCTATATGAAGAATTTTTCTTTTCCCTGCAATGCAGCTTTTAATTTGGGTTACATTTGTTCTGTGCGACACATCTCTGTTGTTTCTGTTCCTTTTCTTTCTTCATTGATTTATGAAGACCCCATATACACCTCCTTTCTTTTGTCATCATCAATATTTCTGCAATGGTTAGATTATCTGCCTGACCTTGTCATTTTTTGTTTATTAGAGAAAATTCCATCTCTAAATTGTAATTTGATTGGTTTCTTCTGTGATTATGTGCAGCTGTTTGCACAGATCTGTGCATTGTTTTTTCTTGCTATTGTCTTTCTCAAAACCATGTATTGATTTTTTCCTGATTTGATGCACGTAATTCTGTTTGGCAGTTTTCCACTAAATGATGCTGCAGAAACTCTAGGCGAAATCGGTTCATCGATCAGGAGAGTCATGGGGGGTACCAGTGGGATAATGTACTATTAAATAATTTTTCTTTGTCATCTTTGGTTTCTTCTTCTCAGTCACATATCTTTACCTTCTCTGTTTTTCTTCTTTCAAATTGGGCAGATATGTCATAATGTGCAAGGCAGCATCTGCACACTTGAAAGCATACAGCCCGGCGGATATTACAGCAAAACAATGTGAGATGACGCTATGATGCCATATTATTCGATTGTGATGGCATCACTGAGCAATTCTTTTGGTGTATAGGGGCCGAAGCACTTGAAGCTGCCATCGCTGCAGTCAGTAAATACGGCGGGGCTAGTGCTGGTTATCGCACACTATTAGATGCCCTTATCCCGGCATCTGAAGTTCTCAAAGAGGTACTTATAATCTTTTATAGTTGGAGGTGGTTGCGTGGCTTGAAATGTGATATTGACTTGTTTGTCTTATCAGAGGTTAGATGCTGGGGATGACCCAGTCACAGCTTTTGTGCTCTCATCAGAAGCAGCGGTGGCTGGAGCCGAGTCAACCAAGCACATGCGGGCTCAGGTGACCTTCTATGATGCTCGTAGAACCTCCTTCTTTCATTTGAATTTGAAACAAAGAACGAACTCATAATGAGATATATGGAGTGAGGATTTTTCCAGTGCAAATGCTTTTCATGCAAAAGGTAAAAGAGACAGGATTGTGGAAATCCCGACAATGTGACAGCTCTCCCAGTCTTGTTCATTTTTCCGGTTAATTGTTAAAAATCGACTTCTGAAACTTAGAAGTCGGAAAGGAACTCAACTTTCCCATCCATCAGAATCGAAGTTAATTGATGAGTAAATCTAGTTACCAAGATCGATCTAACAAGAAGCCTGTAACAGATTACTTCTCCTTGCTTGTGATACAACACACATACGGTACATCATGCGCACAAATTCTTTGCAGGCTGGTCGTTCAAGCTATGTCTCCGAAGATCTCCTTGCATCTGCCCCAGACCCCGGAGCTATGGCCGCAGCTTACTGGTATAGAGCAGCGGCCTTAGCCGTGAAGGACAACTAGAAAGTCGTGTGAGGCCATGTCGCACAAAGCCGCTATACATTCATCCTTCCTTTTACTGCAAGTTAGCCGAGTAAACTTTTTGTCCCGTGACTTTTGACCATTTTGCTTTCCGCTTATGCAT
Organism: Syzygium aromaticum; assembly: GCA_024500025.1. Lineage (NCBI taxonomy): Eukaryota > Viridiplantae > Streptophyta > Magnoliopsida > Myrtales > Myrtaceae > Syzygium > Syzygium aromaticum. The sequence goes on along the minus strand of CM044892.1, from coordinate 17,669,560 downwards.
TCCATGCGTAAAGCCGAGAGAGTGAGTTTTTCCCCCATTCTTCAAACTCTCCACCTGATTGACTGTAAAGTTGAGATGCGGAGACGAGATAAACATACTTCACAATCCGAGTCTATTGCCAATCGCGGGGTCGAATTTTTCCCCCCTTGTTTATGTTTCTCTTGGACTTGTACAACAGACGTGTCGCGGAATTTATGGTTTCTATGACTTCACTAGTAAATACTCAGACCTCACGCTATGACCGAGCTCTCTTAGAAATCGATGTTACTGCGACGCGAAAGAAGTAACGGAAGCAGAATTGAAAGAAGTAACGAAAGCAGAATTACAAGATGATGTCGGCTTGCTGTGCCGTGTGAAGTTCAGGGAGCGGCAAAACGAACTCCTTTTAAGAGACGCTGAACCTTATCAACTCAAGTCCGCCGAGTGTTCGATTCTCGACATTATGTCAACCCTATCTTTACAAAGGGGGAAAATCGTATAAAAAGTCTTAAATCTAGTGTGATTTTACCAATTGAGTCTTAAAATTTTCAATTTTATTAATTAAGTTCTAAATATTTTTATATTTTTGCTAATCGAGTTTATCCGGTTAATTTTGATTGGAAATTATTGACATGAACGCCGGCCAAGTAAGACGACCAACATTGATATAGATAATTTCTAATAATATTTTAAATTTATTTATTATTATTATTATTTTTCTTTCCTTTTCCTCCCCTAGTCGGTTACTGGGCATTAGCGATAGCCGATGACCGGCCAGAGGCAACGGCTGATTAGGTCGACCTCGGGCGAGCTTTGCCATGGCTAGATGAGGTGCGACCTCACCAGGGGCAAGGCGAGGCTCACCATCTTCGACAGTTCGTAGGGGTGTGCTTCGCTAGAGACTAGTGACCTGGCCTCTAGCCAAGCAACCAGCTAGTGGTGGAAAAAGGAAAGAATAAAAATTAGAAAAGAAATAATATTATTAAATATTATCCATGTTAGCAATTTTCGTTAAAAATTGACTGGATGTACTTAATTGGCAAATCACGAAAAAATTTTAAAACTCAATTGATAAATTTTAATAATGTAAGAATGAATTGGCAAAAATATGAGGCGTTGATGACTTTCTGAACAATATTTCCTTGACAAATGTGCAAAAGGTGGGGAAGTGATCTCAACGTTTGCGATCACAGAATTTTGGAGTCCAAATAGCATACCTCGATCGACTGTTAATGCAATTGCTACATAAATCATGTCGATTGGCATGCGGCAAGAGACGAAAATTAAGAAGGAGAAGAAGGAAAGATCGATCAATTGCCTCCCCTCCTTCTAAAGAACGAATCATGAGTTGACTCGATTCGGCGCGGCCATCGTTTCTCCCGGTGGAAAGTTCAGTTCCCCCTCCCGACATTATTGTCTTCTTCGACGTGGCTTACGGTTTGCCTCTACCCATTCAAACGTGTAATTAATTTGAAATAGAAACAATCAAATCTTCGAGAACTCAGCTTACCAATCTTGACCAATGACCACCGCCGGTCGACCCCCTCGTCAGACGAAAACTTCTTGGTATCTTCCCGTAATCCTCGGTTTTTCCAAGGGTTCAAATCCAAGAAAACTCATCGTTCCGGGGTCAAGCAGAGCGAGAGAGTCCGGATTTAAAAAGTTTAAAACCCCACCCCCTTCCCTTCCCCTCCTCTCCTCCTTTTTATTCCATCCTTCGACAAAACCCCCCGAAGCAAAAGCCCGGAAACGCGCAAAATCTCAGATCGAAACACGAGCGACCACCGGACTCGAGATCGACGGCGATGGCGGAGCAGCTGACGGAGGAGCAGATCGCCGAGTTCAAGGAAGCCTTCAGCCTCTTCGACAAGGACGGCGATGGTACTTTCCCCTTGCCCCCCCTTCCCTCCGTCTCTACCGCCGGCTTCGCACTTTCCTCTGCATTGCATTCGTACGCGATTCGGAACGAAATGCGCCCGTGCTCGTTTGATTCGAGTTTGGGAGACGTTTGGATTTGCTGCTCCGATGATTACCTGCGCAGCAAATCAGTTGAAGTCTCCTCCCTTTTTTCGCTTTGCTCTTCGCTTTCGCGTGGGTTTGTAGTGTTTACGGGTAGCTTTACTCCCGTCGCGCTTTTACAGGCTAGCGATAGCAAGGATTGGCCTCAAGTTCTCTTCTTTTTTCTTTTTTCCTGATTACGAAGATCATGTGTGGCGTTCGGCTCGAACGTGGTACGGGACGATGTTATTTGCTTTTTTGTGCCGCTGTCTTGTCGCGACGCGGTGAATGTGATGGGTGGACCGAGCCTGGTAACTCGGAAATGAAGGATGGTGGATGATCTTGTTGTTATGCCGGGGGAGTCCAAGTGTGCCTTTTGGTCATTCTCACTGCCTTTCTCCAAAGTATAGAGCGTGTGAGGGAATGAGCCCCCGTAGAGGCCCCGGAGTTCCCAATCTCCGCTGAGCCTCGGATGTGGAAACTTTTGGAATTCGTGGCTGAAACCCTTAAAAATTCCGATCCACCCTTCAAATCCTACCTCTCGAGGTGGAACTGCCGGCTGCTCGAGTAAGAATAGCGGAAGTGTGGTGAATCGGGCCGATGTTTTTTCCCGCATTGTTGTCATCCCTCGGAGCATTTCGGGGAATGCTTGAGCTTTCCCCCTGTCGACCATCCTCCTCCTTTTTGGACATCTCGTTCTTTTCCAACATCCACTTGTCAAGGAAGAGATCGCCCTCGTTTTAAATTGGTCGACGATGTAAACCGAGGTTATGATGCGAAATGCTTATACTACTTGATGATTAAAATTGATGTTCTGTTTTGTGTTCTTTACTTCTTCTGCCATACCCTATATTTAATCGTGTCCCTGCGAGCACGTCACTTTGCACAAAATTAGCTGAAATATACAGTTTTCCGTTGTGAGTTACTGATTTTATTTCTTACCTAAAATTGATTGGCCCTTTGTAGTTGTTTTATGTAATATCATAGACTCGTTGCATGTGCATTACTATAGATTTGATATATCTTCCTCTCTCATCCTAACTTCATGGTTGTATAGGCTGCATTACTACCAAAGAGTTAGGGACAGTTATGAGATCTCTGGGCCAAAATCCTACAGAAGCTGAATTACGAGATATGATCAACGAAGTTGATGCTGATCAAAATGGCACTATTGATTTCCCTGAATTTCTGAATTTGATGGCCCGAAAAATGAAGGTCAGTTTAAGTGCCACATGTAGCGTTTTAGTTGTGGACTTTGGAGGCCTTCAGATGTTTGTATGTTTTTACAAAGATTACAAACCAGCATTGGAGCCTTAAGGCTTATTAATTGCTGCACATCTTAGTTTCCAATTATCTCAGCGCATTATCATCAGTGACCCAGAGGTTTTCCTCCCTGTTTTTATGCTAACAATGAATTTCAGCACCACTAGGCCTGGTGGAATTTTTTTTTTCCTTTTTTGTGGTTTGACCGGTGGGGGGGGGGGGGGGGGATCTCATCATAAGTTGTACTTGATGTTCCGAGATGCCTTTGGGTATACAGGCACATGTAGTTTCATGTGTCCTCACCCTGTTTTGTTGAAATTCCAATTGCAGATAGTATTACTTCCTGCCTTAGTATTGAGGGAAATTCTGTTATAGAACTCTGTAGAGACATTCCTGGAGTACTAGGATATTTTCCTTTCCTTTTAGACCTTTCAGTTTCTCATGAAAGATATGCATGTGTGATGTGTCATTAGTCAGTTAAAGCGGGCAGTCTGCAAAGCAAGACGAATCCATGTTCTTTTGTCGGTTGATTTTCAATTCTAACAAGGGGACTTCGCAATTGTTAGTCCATCGTATCCTTTTACGTTGACTAAATTTCTGCTAGTGCCTCATTCAACGTTTAAATCTTGAAGGATACTGATTCTGAGGAGGAGCTCAAGGAAGCTTTCAAGGTCTTTGATAAAGATCAAAATGGTTTCATTTCTGCTGCGGAGGTAAAGTTCATGTATAAGTGCCAGCATCTCCTTCTTGGTTATTTTCAGAGCCCGCAACCACAACCAGTTTCTAGAAGGGAAGTGAGATTACCGCATTTATGACATGTTCTTTATTGTGCAGCTCCGACATGTCATGACTAATCTCGGAGAAAAGCTTACGGATGAGGAGGTGGAGGAGATGATTCGTGAAGCCGATGTTGATGGTGATGGCCAAGTGAACTATGAGGAATTTGTCAGGATGATGTTGGCAAAGTGATTGCGGGTGCTGCAATGCTAAAGGGAGACAAGAGTCACTTAAAAACAATTGGTAGTTCTATGAACCTGGAGTTTTTCTCCCCTCTCGTTGAGTGATATTTGGAAATCTTGAGCAGATACATCCGGTTTTGTTCACTGTTATGATTATGTACGATATCGTTGCAGCTCTGTTCTTATCTGATCATTGTGCTCATATCTTTTCTGGTTTTGAAACTGCTTTTTGTGTCTCAAAGTGGATAAAACGAGCTTGATGCATCAAATACATGATGGTATGTGAACACGGGGCTTGGGGCCGGGCGGGGCATGGGAGGAAATAATCAAAGATGGAATCAAATTGTTGTCTTAGGTCAATTATGCTTATTTCGTGAGATTGTCTGCTCAACCGAGTGTAGCTCCATCGTAGTGAGCTAACAGTTCAGTCAGTCTTCTGATGCTGTTCTCTTCCTTGCCTCGTGAGGAAAGAACAGTTAAACGAGTTATGCTTCATGAGCGAACCTTAATGCTACTTCAAGAACCATCCCTAGGCGTCTATTTTGTGTAAATTTCCATGCGACCTGCTTTTTTCCACTCGCAGGTTGTTTCATTGTCATAGATGTACTTGATTAGGAAATTTTTTCGTTTGGGAGCTTTAACTACTTGATGTGGGTATTATACGCATGCATAGAGTACCAAACCCAAGTGTGGCCTCACCCGGAACTTCAATTAAAGGGTGCAAAATCCTGAGAAGTAATGGATGGATTGGATCTGGGCAAGGTGGTTCATACCAATTAATTTTTTAGATTCAAGGATCTACACTATTTCACCGAACTTTCGGTTTTGTGTGAGAATAACCTCAAAAGGTGTCGGCAAAACCTTGGTGATTGATCGGGAAAAGTGTCGTAAAAGTTTTAAATCTTTTGCATTGGTGTCAATTGAGTCATAAACTTTTTTTTTTAGTATCAATTGAGTTTCAAATATTTTACTTTTGTGTCAATTTAGTCATTCCGGCTAATTTTGATCGGATTTTACTGATGTGGACGCCGGACGGCCACCGGCGCTAACGTGAACAACTTTTAATAATATTTTAATTTTTTTTGAATTTTTAATTATTTTTTTCTTTTCCTTTTCTTTTTTTCCCTCTCCCCTCCCTCTTTCTCTGGCCGGTTGCTAGATCGGTGACCAGCTAGAGGCCGACGAACAGCACCTGATGGTTGCGAGGGCGGCCTCACACTGGGCTGGCGAGGTTCACTCTTGTTGGCCATGGGTGAGGCTCGATCTCGCTAGATCCGGAGAGATCGTGCCTCGTCCAGCCGCTGGAGAGGCTTCAACCCTCGCCATGGCTGGATGAGGCTTGACATCGCCATATCTGGTGAGGCTCTAGCTGTCACTAGAGGTTGTGAGGGCAAAGGTCGCAACCTCATAGCCTCTGGCGAGGGTTGGGCGAGCCTTGCCTGTGGCCAGCGTGGCTTACTGACCTCTAATTGGTCGAGATCCGGCGATCGGCTAGAGGAAGAGGGAGGGGAGGAAAAAAAAAAAAAAAACTAAGTAAAATATAAAAAGAATTATTAAAAGTTGTACATGTCAGTGCCGGCGTTCACGTTAATCGGAAGGACTTAATTGACATAAAAATAAAAGATTTAAAACTTGATTAGCATTAAAAAAAATGTATGACTTAATCAGTATCAATGCAAAAGGTTTATGATATTTTGGACACTTTTACTGAGATTGATCCAACACTTTCCGCAGTCATGTATGGTCATAGCGAGCGCAACTTGTCTAATGGGGTCATCCTTGCGAGCATCGCAAGCGAGAAGTAAATGTCGAGACTTCTTCATGGTATCGGTTTTTCCTCACGCGCTTTTAGCGCTGTCGGGCATTTATTAGAAGCCCTACGGCTCGCACGAACTAGTTGTCTGATTTTCGGAAGTAGCCTGCTCGACATCTCATCTTTCTTCGGTATTTCTATGTATATCTAATATGCATGCACAGCATGTATCCTGATATGCTTGAATCCGATCTCTTTGAGCTTTATCCTTTCCCAATCTTCTTATAGGCTCTTTGGAAGAGAAAGAATGTCAATATGGATGTGAGTGTATGATGAAAAAGAGGTGAAGAAGCTAGCAAGGGAAACTGTGATAAACTCTATCAAGTTAAATAGTTCTAAAAGGTAGAAATCTCTATCAACACTGTATATATTCATGTTGTCGGTGCCACAATGGGTCCTGTCTACATCGGTTAGAGAGTGGTAGTGTCTAGTAACTTTTCTTGGAGCCAGATTATTACAATAGCGACCGCATAAGTACAGACCAATAAATCTGATAATGATGGCACATGGAACTATACTGATTTCACATTTTCCTTGCTGTCTTTCCCCCTTCGGTCACACTTTTTTTCTGAGCACTGTAAGTTTTTGACCTAAACAAGCATTTCCTTCATTTATTCTGGAGCTAGCACTGCTAGAAATTTAATTTCTATACATTTTTAAGACAGTAAATTCATGGGAAATTCCAAAAAAAAAAAGAAGTAGAAGAAAAGAACTTCTGAGTTCGGGAATTGTGTCTTCAATGAATCAAACTCTCTAAGAAATCATAATGTGTGATATGTCCGTCAGATCGCATGCAAGTAGTTTGACCTAGGAGGTCAATCAATATTGCTTGCAAAACAATTTTTTTGGTCGAAATTGCTTGCGAAATTCATCAGCATGTAATAGGGTCGACAAGACATTTTCCCAATCACGAGCCCAACAGGAGGTGAAGCACTTCAAATCTCCAAAGCAAGATGTGCATCTCTCTTTTCTAATTTGATTCTCTCTCGCTCTGTCTCTCTCATTCCTTCACATCATTGGCACAATTTGTCAGGCATGCTCATATATATGAACAGCACTTGCAGATGGGAAACCATAGCAGCAAACCAAAAAAGAAAAAAGTGGGATTCAAGACGATGTGAGGTTTCCTTAATCCTTCTCCTCATGAGCAATATGGAGAAAACTAAATTCAGAACCAACAAAAGAAGAAAGAAAAATGAATCCCCAGAAGAAAAATGAAATGAAAGATAAGCTGACTAGTAGTTAATACTCGCTTCTCTCTCTCTCGTTTCTGTACTACTGAGTGGTGAGAGAGGAGGCATTGCCTGTGGAAGCAGAGGTGGAGGAAGAAGAGGAGTTCTTGTGGTTGTGCATCCACACCTTGAACACCTGCCTGCTCACCCCAACGCTCCTGCAAAACCTCTCGATCTCATCCTCCTCGTCCTTCCTCTGCATCTTCCACCCCAGCTTCTCCGCGAACGCCAACATCTTCTCCTTCTGTTCCGCCGTGAACTTAGTCCTGAACCTCTTCTTCCCCGCTCCACCGCCGCTGCTCTCCGGTGAATCCGCCGCCATGTTCAGCTGCCTCCCCCGCCTGTACTCCACGAGCTCCCCACCGGCCATCTCGGCATTGTCCCGGCTGCCGCCCAACCGGCACACCATCATCCCCCCGCCGCCGGCGTGGGCGGCGGCATAGGTCACCTTCCTGTGGAAGTTGCGGTGGCAGCCGCACGCCGCGCATTGGAGGCTGCCCGGGGAGGTGTCGTCCGATGTGAACTCGCCGCACCCATCGGTCGCATAGCTCCCCAAGCTGGCTGCATGGTTTCTCAAGCACTCTCTATATGCCTCATTCCTATTATCTCCTTCCATTCTCTCTCTCTCTCTCTCTTCTCTCTCTCTTGATGTGATGTTGTTGCTGTTGTTGTGGTTGAGCTGGATATGTATTTTCGGGAGGATGATCAGGGAGTGGAATTATATACGCTGCCCATGCTGGGTGTTGTATGTCATTTTCTAAATATGTTTTCTAGGGTTTCTTATCTTCTTCTTGTTCTCTCTTAGCTCATTCTGAAATTTAGCTGAGATGAATGTGAGTTGTGGAGCACTATGTATGTTATGTAGCTCTCTCTCTCTCTCTCTCTCTCTCTCTCTCTCTCTCTGTTAGAGAGAGTGTGTATGTGTGGAGCGTCTTCTAATTAGCAATCATGGGTTCTTGCTATCTTTTAGCATGCTCCTTAACGATCCAAAAAAGAAATTTGCACGTCGTTTCCGACCCCTGAAAAAGAGCAGAATATTAGATTTTGGATCCATGTGAAGACGACGACGACGAACTGTGTGGCTCCATGAAATTCAGTTTTCTGCTTTTTCGTTTTTGACTTCCAGTTCTTTTTATTTTTCTATGTCCGTATCGCTATGGAATTTGGATCTTGGTCATCATCAACCTATCTAACTTTGAATAAGAAAAAACGAGCGCCGCAAAGATAATCCTGAGGCGTGCTCGATCTACCTAACCCTCTCCTATCAGTGAACAACTAAATTCTAAAAATCGATCAGAATGAGAATTTCTTATAAAATAGCTAAGAAAATATTGAGAATTTCTTATAAAATAGCTAAGAAAATATTGAGAATTTCTTATAAAATAGCTAAGAAAATATAAATTATATAATGTAATTACAATGCGCTTTCAGCAAGGTCGAATTAGGGTATATTGGCTGTGTGCGGTTTGGCTGGAGTGACGTGGTACACTTCAGTCCACTTGAAAAATAATCCAAAGTTTGAATTCATTTAATCATTTATGTACCATAAATATGAAGGTACGGAAAATGAAGAAGGGTTTAGCAGTAGTTGCCCTTGTCGATATTTACCAAAAAACAAGAGAATACACGAATGTCTTGGTTCACGGAACTCGACCATTATAATTGGAGATGAAGGGGACATCTGTAGACTTTTGGTTATTAGTACCATCCCCTTAAAGATCAGGGCAACATAAGCTGTACCATCCCTTACCGACATGATGGATGGACACTCAATAGTCAATGCCCATATCTCTCTCTCTCTCTCTCTCTCTCTCTCTCTCTCTCTCTCTCTCTCTCTCTAACCCATTTTGAATTGCATTATTAAGATGTCCAAGTCCACTATCAGCTGTAAAAGAATTTTACCCCTAGATGGGTGGCGTGAATTAAGAGTTAGTTTTGTTACCGGAAATTTTTGACATATCGATCATAAGGTGGTAAAAGTATAAACCATTTTTTGCGCACTAGCAATTTATCTAATAAAATTGAATCAACGAATTTATCCCCAAATGAATGACAGTTACCGTATTCACTTGGTCCGTAATATTCATCGTTCTTTATTTCTGCTTGTTTTGTTTCTTTTTCCCCATTTCTAGTTCTACCACAAATTGTTCCAATATGTGCAAATCTCTACTGCATCCTAGGGGTGAGCATTGGTCCAGGGTAGACCCTGAAGCTAGATCAAACTGACACTATGTGGTCTGCTTCAGTCTAATTTCTGTAGGAAATGGTTCGGTCCTTGACCCTAAAAATTGGTAACTAGTATTGCATGGTCCGATTCTAGGGTTAGGGAGCTGAACTGGACCTATGGACTGACCCTAGACTGAACCCATTTTTAACCATGTTTGCTTTGTTTTCAGGTAAATGGAATTTGGAGCAATCTTTCATGAATGAATGAGGAATGAAGTTCTATAATTTCTGTTTTATGTTACGTATTTTAACTTTTTATTGTTTATTTTATTTAACGTGTTCATCTTTTATGGACCGTTGCGTCGGCAACTGGAGATTTCTCATGTTGCTTTAGCTTTCGTTTTGCTTGACTAAGTGATAAGTTGGATAATTCCTTGTAACTTTAGATGTTTTACTTCACGTCGTTTTGTTGCTAAGTATCGTGGTTCTATATATTATATGTTGATGGATATGTACTTTGAAAGAGTAAGTTTATCCTTTGAAGAAATGAAAAAAAAATGAAACAAAAAAGAAATTGGCTGGTTCCCTAGATCGATCCTAGAATTGGATCGGACCGGCAAGGTCAGTTCAGGGTTGGTTCCAAGTTCCAAAATATGGGAATCGACCCTATGGGGGTAGGTTCCAAGTTCCAGGGTTGGATCGGCCCAACTCGAGAACCGCTCACTCCTACTATGTCCTCCATTGCACTGCCGCTGTCGCCCTTCAACTTCGTTGTCAACCTTTAATTGCAGGTGTGGATAGTTCATCTCTCCCTGTGGATATAAATGACTTTGGCCGAAACAACATGGCTGCATTACATATATTTACCTGTTCCTTGCTTAATTTGTTCTTGATTGACTTATTGCCGTTGATTACTCCACTATGCATTGGTCAAAGCGCATGAATGGATTAACGAGATTCTCACTATCATTGTCTACTATCTAGCGAAACCACAACCAAGAAAACAGGCTGGCAGAATTAGTGGGGAAAAAAGACCTGTTGAGCTTGACTTTAGTTCGATCTTGTGAAATGATTTGAGAGATGTAGGATAAGCGAGAGCCGAAAACAGCGAAAGTGAAATATCACTACTTTTAATATTATTTTAACGTAAACAAACATAGGAAGACCCACGATCAAGATCAAGAGTTTCCCAATAGACAAGCCAATATGCCTTCGCAAGACCCCGTGAATGCAAGGGCTATCTATGTGGGATTATTGTTCCCAACACGTCGGGACTTGTTATATACAGAAAATAAATTTGGGGGAATTTGATATTTTACTCTCTTCGCTTTATAAACATCCTGGAAGTCCTCTTTCGTACTCTGGCCTTTAAATCTCGAAAGCGCTAACGAATCACAGCGCTCGCATATGCGACTCTGTGCATGACTGCATGCAACGAAGCATCTGCACGCAGCGACAACGCCACCCTTCTGATCAATCTGGTGCATTCAACGAAACTTGTCAGTACTCATTCACGAGATAGTAAAATAAACTCAAGGTCACCATTTTTTATCTTCTCTGTCGTCGTCGTTATAGCTCTCCTAGATTTTCGGGAAAGATGATGAAGATCGACTTTGACTTGCGGTTGAAAAAACTAGTGGATGTACGAGACCGAGCACGCCGGTGCTTCGTTTACACGATAATCGGTCTATATAGGTAAGAACGAGATGCACGGCTTATTTCAGCGTGCAACCGTTCAAACTATATTGACAAATGGTGCGAAAAGTGCATGGTAATCAATGTCAAACGGTGGGCTGTGGGGATTATGCTGCACATGCAGACATCTGATAGGAAAAGCCTCCGTATAATCATTTCAAAAAGGGGTTAATTTAAAAAAAAAACACTAACTTTAGGTCTAGGAATAATTTTGATCCGAATTTTTTTTTATTTCATAAAAAAGCACCAATTTTAGGTCAAGGGATAATTTTGGCTCGAACTTATTTTTGTCCTATAAAAAAGCATCAACTTTAGGTCAAGGGACAATTCTGACCCCAAATTTTTTTTGTTTCATAAAAAAACACTAACTTTAACTTAAATCCCAAATCTAGCCACCATTAACTTAAAACCATTGATTATCTAACTTAACTATTCCACATTAGCAATAAATCCATGTGGCTTGCTAACTAGATTTAAAGCAATATTTATTGTCTTATTTTTAAACCACAATTTGAAGAATAACGGTAAAACTGTTTATTTACTTCACTTCATTGACAAGTCAAAAATATCCCTAGATTGAATCTCTCTGGCTAAACGTAATCTGAAACTGACCACTGCTTGACGACAGACGCAATGGACGAGATTGACCAAGCTCATCACCATAACCTTTTTTCTCAAACAATGGTAAAAGTTAACAGGTGGTCAGATTTAGAATCGTGATGAAAGTTGGTGATTTTTAATGAAACAAAAAAAATTGGGGCCAAAATTATCACTCAACCTTAAATTTGTGGTTTTTTATGGGACAAAAAAAAGTTCGGGCCAGAATTGTCTCTAGACCAAAAGTTGATACTTTTTTATGGAACAAAAAAAGTTTGGGCCAGAATTGTCCCTCGACCTAAAGTTTGTGTTTTTTTATGAAACACAAAAAAGTTCGGACTAGAATTGTCCGTTGACCTAAAGTTGGTGTTTTTTTTTTTGGAATTAGGCCTTTCAAGAAGTGCGGTTAGTTCATGCTCGATTCTTTTATTCTTCTTTATATATTTCTTTTTGGAAGTGTCGGAACCTTTCAATTCGACCAAATACCTCCACATATAATCGAGTAAGGATTCATCGGTGGCAACAGCAATATAAGAAATGGTTATATCGATCCGATACCACAAGAGAAGAGGCTCGTGTAAGCACTCTTCTGTCAATTCTTTTGTAATTTTTTGATAGCTCACTTGATATGTCGGAGCATTGTCTCTCTTCAGTGTCGAGTCACTGTAGACTGTGTCTGTGTCCACAGTACGTACAAAGACTTATCACTTCAAAGTGCACTGTCGGAGTAGGTTTTGAATGAAAGAAACCAAAAAAAAAAAAAAACCCAGAAATAAAGCTGCAATTTCTGGCTGGCACATTTCAACAGTGGGGGGCCCAAAACATGATTTTCACTCTTATCCTCAGTTGGAGATGCTTTGCTTGGTCCGCCGAATGCTCCCCTAATCAATAGGCTACACTTCGACCCAAAAAAAAGAAGAAGCTATACATATGTACCTCAAGAAATTAATTAGGAGGAGGATAAAATGCGAGTATGACGAAGTTGAAATTAATTAGGGTTTGCGCACATTGTCCGAATAATTCCAGCTATTTGTGATTAAATCCACCGATGATTGAAATTGTTGAGATACCAATGGAGATGCGAAGATAGAGAATACACGTCCAATTATGGGTTCTTTTTCTGGTGGACTGAATTATTAGGTAAGTGTCGTGGTCCATGGTGGCATATTGATAAGTGACTAATAGCTAGTTCATTTAATAAAAATTTGACTTGATTGGTGGAATCACTTTAGATTGTCAAAGTACTTTATTTTTCACATTTCGTGAAAATCGATTTGTTTCTTTGGCACAAAAGAAAAGGATTGATTACGCAGGACACAAAATTTGCAAGAGTCATTTTTCTGTTATTTGTCTATGTTAATGAGAACTTGGATAGCACCTGTTGACATGGAAATTTTCAAAAGTAATATCAAAATAAATTTCTGATTACCATTTGATTTAATCAAATCTATTTAATTGGTTCATCATGAAAATTAATTTGAAAAAATATTGAGATGGTGATATTTTCTGAATATGTATGTACAATTTCGAATATATTTTGGTATATTCAAAGATACACATTTTGGAAATACTTTGAAGAGGATATCATGGAATATCTTCAATGATGTCATATAAATTTAATTTTACCATCTTTCGAAATACAATCTCTTTATTTAACGAGTCCCTTGCTCATTCGTAGAAGAGAGTACAAACACAATCAAAGAAGCATCAAAAAGCTGTCAATATATACAATAACTTTTTGATTTTTGAAGTGAAGAATTAACTTCTTCAAATTTCAAGAACTTGAAGAATTTGGAAAAGGGAAAAAATGAGGAAGTCTCGTCGGATCAAAGTTCCAAACCTTGTAGTCTAACTCAATATACATCGAAGTTTCATCGAATCAAGCATTTGGTTTCGAGCCACATCAAAAATGTTTGTCAAGATATTGAAATGGAAACTTATTAGGCTTAATGCACAATATTTGTGTGGTCATAGTGGTTGTTTATTCTGAGTACTCTTAGGATAATATTTTTGACCAATCATAAATATGAAAGTTATCAAAGCATGTACTATATAGTTCTTGATAAACCCTTTTTCTATTTATTTTCACGTTTTAGGAAGCAGAGAGGCAAAGGTGGTGAATGCCTGCCCGTGAGTAGCAGCTTTATTCCAACTTCAGAAAATTGCACATCAATCAATCAAAAATTTTTCCTTCTCTTCTTGTCCTTTTCCAATTCAAGTGACCAACCGCCGTGTCTCTCCATTCTCTCTTTTCTGCTCCATGATAAGGCTCAAATTATTTTGGGCCAGGAATGCTTTCTTATGTCAGATATGGATTCTATTGAATTTGTTGTTTTCTTACTTTTAATTTCATGTTGCATTGGATTCTCACACAAAATTTGGTTTTCAACCATCAACTGTTGGGAAATTTGATTGCCGACAAAGAAGGGGCAATTCTTACGGTATTATTTGCCTCAACTATTATTATTATTGGGTTTAGAATAAATATACCTTCAAAATATACACAAAGGCGCAAGAAAATGAGATCACAATTACTCAATTTCTCTTTTGAAATTTCACATTGAATGTGTTATCAAAATTCTATATATAAAAAGAGAAAAAGAGAGAGTTTCGAAGAAGAAGTTTTGAACAATTGTGATAAACAATGTATGATTTAGTACTATTTATTGATAACCAATCAACACATCTCTTGGGAATATATAATTTATCCCCACCTTCATCCATTTTCATGATGAATTATCACCACTTTTCATGCCAATAATCAATTCTTTTTGCATTCAAAAGTCGCTTTTTTTATTTTATAACTAAGAGTTACTTTTTTTCATAATAACTATTATAACATGAACAGGTTCTCAATGTTGACATATCACGCGTTTGCTGTAGCAATCGCCTTTCATCGTCGTCTTCATTCTATCTTTTTGAGCTACTGAATATGATTTATTATGTCAATTCCCAAAATAAACGGACGTTGTCGACTTCAATTCGGCAACCAAGTCAAATTTCCAATCTTCATGGCCTGTTTCATACTTTGTCTGGTTTTTGTATCCTTCTTCATCTTATTTTCGTATTGCCATTCTCTAAATTTCTGTGCATCGTTCTTGAGGTTTTATTTTCTTCACCATGATTGTTCCGCACACGAGTATCGTATTCAAGCGATCACTGAGCTTTCTAATGTAGACAAAGTCCATAGGAAAAAGATACATTGTCATAATTTTATTATCATGCATATTTTTATAGTATAACTTTTCAATCGATTATTTAAGTGTTATAATTTTTAGAAGACGTTCACTCGAGTGAAGTTGACAATTTCCCTAGCTTAAAATTTCGATGTGGCATTTATTTTCGGCCAATGTATCTCGTTGGATAAAAAAGACATAAAAAGTGAAGATACTTGTCCAAAAAGTCTTAAAACTATTGTAACGCGGCCAATTCAATCCCAATTTTTTTAATTGTGTTAATTTAGTTCTAAACATTTTGCCAATTTAATGCTTTGGCCAATTTTAACCGAAAATCACTGACATTGATGCTGGTCGTTCTATGTGGTGTATTTGGCATTGACGTTGACATTTATTTATTTATTTTTCTTTTTTCCTTTTCCTTTCTTTTCTTTTCTTTCATTCTTTTTCATTTCTTTTCCTATTTCCTTCCCTTGCTTGAGCGATTGTTGCCCACGCCAGATCTAATGAGGGCGATAGTTGGTTAGGGCTACCCTTCTCGCCAAATCTAGTAAGGGTGAGAGCTAGCAAGGGCGACTTTCACTTGTAGCCAATGAGCGCGGCTCTTGCTTGTAGTAGGTTGCCACCGGTCATAGAGAAAAAGGAAAATAAATGAAAAAAAAAGGAAGGAAAATTAAAAAAACAAGAAAAGAAAAGAAAATAAATTTTAAAAAATTCAATAAAATAAAATTGCAAAAATTGTCAATATCATTGCAGGCCGAATCATATTGGACAACCAGCATCTCCATTAGCATATTTTAGCCAAAATTGGCCGAAAACACTATATTGACTAATTGTCAAAAGATAACATAATTAAAAGGTTTAAGATTGAATTGGCCGCCGTATAATATGTTTAGGGCATTTTGAACAATTTTTCCTTCAAAAGTGTGTACAACGACTTTGTTTAGGCCTTTTTCTTGCCTCCAATTAACGAGTTGGGGCTAAATTAGGTCCAATCAAAACCCGAGGCAAAGGCTTTATCTTGCTCTTCCTCTTGAATAGAAACCGGGCCTCATCAATATATTTTAGGTCACCACTCACCAGCCTTGCGCTTTGCTCTCTCGCTATGCACAAACCGTTCTCGATTGTTCGAACCGAACTCTAGGATAGAACCCGAAAGGGCTTTGCAGATGCATAAAAGGAAGGAGAGGACTTACAGAGGGAAGGCGAGTACTTATTTGTTCCATCAATTGCAAGCTTTTTCCCGACGTGTAAGGATGCGTATTAAAATATTTAGTTGTTATACCAATCCTTTATTCAACAGCTTAACTTTTTAAAAAAGTTGATAATGATTCTACAAAATGTCACATATTATGTTTTTAAAAAAGTTAGCAGTGGTCTCACATAAACCATATAGTATTAGAATATAAGGTCTTGAGTTCAAATCTTTTGGACCTTATTTGCCTCCCCAATTACTTATTTCCACATTTTAAGCTTAGACCAAAATCCAGTCTATGCATGAATGGGGTGTTATAATGTTTAAATTTTAAGCAATACTTTCGTTTAATAGTTTAAATTTTGAGAATAGTTAGCAATTGTTTTACAAAATCTCACAATGGGGAAAGTGTCCATCTCGATGCATTGTCATTTTAGGTAAGAAGAGAGAGAGAGAGAGAGAGAGAGAGAGAGAGAGAGAGAGAGTTATTTCCCTTGATCAATTCTTCTTTGATGAGTCGTTGTTTTAGAGCTGAAGCCACGTTGTTTGAGTGATTTTCTACTTTTGACTTGATGCTCCTTAAGAAAAGCCTCATTGGATATGATCTATCAGAATAAAGGCGTGTAGGATTAGTTGTCAAAGATATATTGTCAGAGTTACTCAAATAAGGATTTTTCAAAAGTTACCACGCTTAAGTGTTCAATAAAAAATGTTATGGCATCAAAATGAGTATCGTACAAAAATTATGATACCACTAGTGCTTTTTTCCTCAAAATTTATTATATAAAGTAGTCATACAATAAATTCTTTTGACCTGTATGATCTTCCAATAGGTGGAATCCACTTTTAGCTCATATTTGGCAGGTGAAGATGCCTCGCACGCTTGCTTTAAAATCAAACATTATCTCCACTCTAGTTCATTTCCGACTAAAATCCTCTTGCTCCCTCAATGCGCTACACTATCTGAGTTTGCCACGCTCATGATCACAACATTTGTCTCCTAACTACTATTCATGCTTGGCATAAACATCCTTAGTCCAAGTCTCTATTATGATTTCATAGTGTAATTATTGCCATATGCTAATCTTGAACATGATTAGAAACATAGGATCTGCATCTCTCTCTGGCTCTCTCTCTCTCTCTCTCTCTCTCTCTCTCTCTCTCTCTCTCTCTCTCTCTCTCTCTGCATGCAATGAACCTAGATGATCATGTGTTAATTAAATGGATGATCAAGACCATTTACGAAGATTGGGTCGATAATAATCTACTTGATTGGCTCGACCATGGAGTCTTCCTATGGTAATAATGGCGCATAAAAAACTAAATCATCTGACTGTAGAGTTTACATTAGAATAAAGAAAGAAGGAGCACAGCACAGCCAAATCCAATGTATGTAGTGACCTGATTAATTATATATAATCAATTAACTAATTCAATAGATTAGTGCGTCCACAAAGTTTGCAAAATCAAATAAATCCAACGTGATCCTTCCAAGATCTCCTTCAACATCGTCATCTGCCACTGCCACTTAAAACCCAGACAAAGCTTTCATTAAGCTTTGTGTTTTGGCATTAATCCATTTTTATTTTATTTCATTTTGCATGTGCTTCGCATTTGTTTCATGCATCTGCGCGGTCCATCGTTTTGGATTATTCATAAAAAACCAATCTCAAAAAGGTCAATTTTGTTCTTGTACAACATGAGCTTTGATTCAGTATTCAGAGAGAGAGAGGAAGGGGGGGGGGGGGGGGGGGGGGAGTTGGGGGGGTGTCAATGGTCACGACATGTTCCTTTCTAAGAGAACGTGCCGGGGGATGACTTCTTCAATGGTGTCGGGAAGAGAAGGATGCAATGAACTTGTTGGACATGGACATGTCCTGGCTGTGAAATCTCCGAGCTAATCTCCATTTTCTGTGACAAAATCGGACACTACAGCTATACACAGAAAAAAAATTTCGGCGAATTGCACGTTTTTTCTCCTTTTAATGATATCGGGTATACAAAGACCAGCTAGCAAAATTGATATGTTAAGTGACGCGTTGCTCTGATTGTACGTAAAATATGGGTTGTTTAAATACTCCCTTATAGTTTGACACATAACCTATCAAAATGGTTCATACCTATTTATTAACTCATACTTTTATGTAATAAGTGGATTATAAATGGTTTAGACCTAACTTTATGGGTTATAAATGGGTTTAATATGTGTGTTAAATGGGTTTACAATTTACTTAGACCCAATCCACCTATATGACTTTCTTTACTCTTTTTCGCTCTCATTTGATCTCGCATTTGCTCACTCTGTATTTTTACCTTAGTTTGAGTATGAGTTTGGTCAGGTTTGGATTACTACATTTGTATTGCATGAAAATAAGTTAAAACGGTACCACCCGCCTGGGTAGCGTAGCTGGTTCGCGCACTCTTCTTCTCGCAAAAGGTTGAGTGTTCGAATCCAGCGCACTGCAGGGTGACTTAACTGGTGGCACGTGTGTGGTGGCTAGCACGTGTCGCCTCCAGGGTTTACCCTCCGGCTGCCGGCCGTGCGGAGGTTCCCTGGGTTATCAAAAAAAAAAAAAAGTTAAAACGGGTTAAATAGATCAATTTTGATCGGACCATTTTAGATCCGAATCGATCCACCTATTTGACAGGTCTATGCATAACTTAAGATACTAATTATGTAATATAGGTATTAGTAGGCCTAGCATTAGTCTTCGATTTTAAGGCGCATAGTTTCTTGACCACGCGCACCGTTCCCGAACCCATCTGAGGTGCACGTTGTTTGAGCACAAGAGACATCCAAAAGATTTTCCGATCCTGTGGAATTGTGGTTTGGGTTTATACCTGTTCGACGAGTCCATGCATAACTTAACATACCAATTATGTGGTACCGGTCTTGGTAGACCTAGCATTAGTCTTTAATATTAAGGCACATAGTTTCTCGACCACGCGCACCGTTCCCGAACCCATCCGAGGTGCACGTTGTTTCAGTACGAGAGACATCCCAAAAGATTTTTCGATCCTGCGGATCTGCTGTTTGGGTTTATTTCGACAAACGAAGTTTTCTATTAAAGTTGTGGCATATTGAGAATATGGTTCTCCCTGAAATGTGTGTTTATTTCCTCGCTTGGACTGGGTCAAAATCCGTCCAGCTGATGACATCTAAACGAATATGTCATCCTAGGCCGTGAAACCATCACGTTCTTCAACCATGATACGCTTCAAACCACTTCCAATTCCGTCAATTGAACGGTTTGAGTAAGCACAGAGCACGTATTAGCAAATAACCGCGCTTCACACGATGCATCCGACAATCTGACCAATCATCAGAAATAGTATCTTGCGCTAGAAAGTAGTACTAAATACCCACTGCTGCTTACTTCTGCTTCACATACCATCAATGATCAGTAAATATGCTTTTGTGCGATATACTCAAACCCAGAAATCTTGAATACACTTTGAATCTCATCAGTGCAACTCGGCATTCTTGCAGAGGCTAAACATGCCTGGCTATCAAGTAGAATTGCCTTAAAACCATATTCTCGTGTGAGTATGTAATAACTTTGCCGACTCACAAAATCATAATGATGATTGCTGCAATACCCATCACCAAATACCGATCTTCAGTACATGTATACAATACCCTCCTTAATTCAATGGATAAAAAAATCAATACAAAGGGCCAACTTGTTATGGACTAGCAGAACTGCCAATCAATACAAGAGCACACACAAGTCATTATTTGCCCGCTCGCTAAAGAGAACTGCCAAACAATCAGAACCTCTTGCTTAAAAAAATTAGTTCTTACGAGTTTGGATAACAAAATCAATACAAAGGACCAACTTGTTCCCAAGTACCAGAAAAGAACGTGCAAGGTGCAACCACAGATCTATACATCCTAAGAAAGATTCTCATGGAATATAAACAGCACATCACGGGCGAATACACTCCCCCTTCCCTCACGTAGAAGACTCAATGGCTGTGTTGGTGATAGAATAGAAGCAGTTGCTCCCAAATAATATCCACTGTACCAATGCAGAAAAGATCTACTGGCAAAATTTATCATAAAGCAAAACATACACGCACATTATTAATTCACTTCATAAGCTTCGAATCATATATTCAGAAAGCATGGAAATTTACACTCTGTAGAAGAGAAACTTTCCTTGACATTCTCCACAGAGGAAAAATTCTAGTCAATAACATGTCCAGTCGTTACAGACTACTTCCAAAACTGCCAACAGACTTGACGTGCATGAAACAAGCATGTAAGCACCAATTGAATTCGTTCTACCACATGAACCTGACATGAGAACACTCCATTGATTAGCAGGAATTAACGAGGAACAAAAGAAATTGAACCAGTGGGATCTATGGGATCATGTCAATCCTATGCTTTTCTCGGCCTAGGATTGGGACCACGTAAAGATCCTACTTAAGATCAGGACCCTTTCTTAAGTTTCAAAATGTAGGAACATAAGAGTCTATGATCCAGATCAGGATCCTAACAACACTAATTGCCACAACCGACAGTAAGGAAGTATGATTTCGCACAGATTGACACAAGTTTGAAGGAATTGAAGTAAAACCAACTTAATCCCAAGACCCTGTCTTGAGTTTTTATGGCATGCTATTCACAGGAGTAAAGGACAATCAGATATGAGAGGACCATTAAGCGTCTTGCTCGAGAGCATCGATTCCTCTTGATGAGATAATTCTGATCACCTTAATATATAATGTTTCAAACTTCAAAAAGATATCCTCAGACACCAAGATATTCCAAAAGCAAAATCCTTCTTTGCATCCCAAGCGTTATTTTAAAGAAACAATCTAGGCCACTTCTGAACAGCTGAAGGCTATGATTAGATCAACAAACCAAGGATTAGTCAATTGTTCCTTGTTAGGTTTAAGTGTCTAGACAATTATGCCATGCTAGAAACTCAAGGTATGGTCCTAAACACTATCAAATCAAAGGTAAAATCCTGGTAAATAAACAAAAAATAGAGAAGTATATATGGACGATGGATGCAAAAGATAGTCCTCAAGCAGCTATCGAGCCCTTTGAAGATCATCATAACTATGTGCTCCCTCCCCAGGGAAAACTGAAAACGTCAAACTCTCCATATGCAGTACTTCCTCTGGACTCAATTTTCCATGCAACTTTTAACAGACACCAAAAATGTGAAAAGAGTGCCATCAGGTGCTGCAAAAGTCTTCTCAATTTAAGGACACGGAATTTGATTTGTTTGCACGTATTCAACTTCAACTGGATCCTAAAATTGGAAAATTCTCAATTTAATGTCCTTTTGTTTAATTTGTCAAACATTGAGAAATATTGTTTGTGTGAGAAACAGTATGGTCCAGTGCTGACTAGAAACCATCTTGACAAGCAAATCAAAATAAAGGCAGGCAGTCTAGTCATTTCGAAACAATTTCCAAACAGTTAACTCAGTTTTAACTTTAAACCATTTCCAAAAATTGAAGAAATTACTAATGCAAAATTTGAACCTAGATCTGAAGTGTAAGATAATGAGCCTAAAATCTAAACCATCAGAACAAAGAGACAAGGCTTGATAACCTAGATGTTCTTATAGCATGAAGTATGTACAATAATTTACTCATTTCCCCGTTTCAGCTTCCCCGAAAAACATGGCTTCAGTCAGATCTAAATCTGCTACCAAGCATGACCACCCCCTAGGCCTTGAAACACTACAGTCACTGCACTCTCACAATTTTCTTTCAAGTCCCTTCCCATACAAGAGCAGTTGCTTACCAAGACAAGTTGTCAACTGCTACAAAGAAAACTTGCCCTTCCACATCCAGTCTCATTATCTGATTTTCATATGATCACCTGCTTAAGCCGTTGTGCATCAACAGACAATGAACACCACAAGGTTCTGGAATATCTTCAAACAAATAATTTTAAGTCGATATGTAAGGTTCGAAAAGTTAAGAGGGGCAAAACATGACTCTCGAAGCCAGGAAAAGCTAAAGATAAGTCGCTTACCCAAGATAAACTTGAAACTCACAAGAAATGCTCAAAGCAGTCAAGAGAACATGAGAAAAATAAAGCAGCATGTTTTTCCAGCTAACCAAGAAAAACAATGACACACGCACACTCACAGATGCACATGGTTGAGCATACATGCGTATAGACTTCAATCCTACATTAAGCAAGATAAACTTTGCAAGAAAAAAGCATTGCTGCGGTATGACTCACCAGACCCAATACTGTCGCATAGGTCGGTAATATCTAGAGCATAAAATCTATTAAAAGAGCATTAAACTGAGGAAAATCATCAGAAGTACTTCATTTTAGAAAGCCGTTATTGTACTGGTCTCTTCAGCAAAACATTACTAGCATGATAGCACACATTAGGCGACCAGAATACTGCAGCTAAGAGGATGTGAAAAGTTCAGGAGACATCTGGCTTTAAGATGCAGAGCCTCACAGAGATCATAGGAAAAAACAAACCAGCTATGCAATCTTTATATTCTCCAATCAACACATGCTTCTTAGGTCTTAACAGTTAGAAAACATGGAACTCCACATGACTAGGACACAACCTGGCAGGACAAGGATCAGCTATTTGTAAAATACTTGATCGTATGTGACCGTAATTATCAGATGCCCCAGACCAGTCCCATCCAAGTAAACCCCGAACATACAGTAAAATGGGGCTTTCCTGCAAAGCATAGAATTGTCTACTAGGGCTCTAAATCTGATAGACATTACTACGCATGAGATGCTAAACCACAGAAAACACCCGAGGAGACAAGGCCAGTATGGCCTATGTTCTCCCACAAACAAATCAATTGGTTACAATTTTATGATGTTCTGTGTCCATGTCACAAGACAACTATAAAAAACTGAAGCACTAAAAAGCCTGACAAAGAAATGAAAGAGGACTTTCATATCTTAGTCGAGATCTGTAACTAGGTGATGATGTAGACTATTATATACTATCTACAGGCAAGATAAAGCAGTTTTCACAACGGGGAATAAATTTCAGATTGTAAGGCAAAAAAAGGCTAAATAAAATACGAATAATTGATAGTGAAAAAAGGGAATCTATGTTAGAGCCTTTTTTTAGGGAGGGTTCAGTAATGGCTATGCATGTTAAGTTATCCCATGAGGCAGAGTTGACAAGAATCACCCAGATATACTCGACAATCCAGAAAAAACTAACAGAGAACCATGAGAATTGTGGAGATTAATCTAAGAGATACAGAAAAAGAGGGAAAGCTTTCCCTGAAATATGCTCAGTGAGGGAAGAAAACTCAACTATTCTAGTATCATGTTTAGTGAAACGAACAACATCCCTTAAAACAATAAAAAATATCTGAGTGCTGGAAACGAAATACTCAAAAAGCACTTGAGATCACCGAAAATATGAATTACAATCCATCACTCAGCCTCTGCCTCAGGCCACTGGTAAATATATACATGAGAAACAAGCCAATTTTAGCTAGAGGCCAAATGTGGCATCCAAAAGGGACATCTCTACCTGATGGTGACAAACTTGTTAGTACCATGTTTCGCCCAGTGAGTCCTCAAGTCAATGGGGTTAGCAAAGTTATAACCCTCGGCCGCAAGTTTCTCCAACACCTTCTTAAATGCTCCTATACTCATCTTCCTGCCCGCTATCCTTGCTCCGCGCCTTTTGGTGCTCATGGGCAAGGGATATATCGACAAGCCGGTAGTGCAACAAGCTGATTGCCACCCACCAGAGCCCCAGCGGTAACACTGCTGAGGTGTCCCTGTACATGAGCAAACCGGAATAGGGATACATGAAATATCCATGTTGATCCCATTTATCATTAATTCTGTAGTTTTCTTGATGGTTCGTGCTCGCGGAACAGAAGGAGTAGTCTCAGCCTTGGGAACCCGAGGACCTCTCTTAGCTTTCTTGGGTTTCGGAGATTTCGGTCCCTTAGGACCCGGCCTTTTCTTGGAAGGACCATTTTCCATAATCTCATTACCTATACCTACCTGTTCTACTTGAGTTGCCCTTTCTTCCTTCGATAAGTCAGGCGGTTGCACCATCTGCATATGATGAGCTGTGGACGTCTCTGGTATCATGGAATAGTTGTGGTTCCCCGATATGGCATTGTAGAACTTATCCCTGGGGTTAATCCCCCAAGCATCCCTCATGTAATCCATTGGGTACATTGTCTGCGAAGCCCCAAGATCCCTATGATGATATGCACCGCCGTTGGAAGCCGCCATCACAGCGGCATTCCGACTGTCAAAGAGCGGCTTCTCCGGCAAAGACGGCATGAGGTTAAGGCCGAGTCCTCTCATGGTCGCCGTGGGCTCATAATAACCCCAGTTCCTCATATTCAAACTGTTATCTCCATCCATCAGCGCAGAAATTTCCGGACAAACTAAAGTAAAACTCAAACTTTCTTCGCTTTGTTCCTCGGGATATTCAACCGAGACATTTCAGGCCTCCTAAAAACCCCCTAAACAGAAAAAGAACAAGAAATACGCACGCCTAAATCAACCGATTGAAAGAGAAAAACCATCCACTCAAAACCAAGAAACACGCAGATGCAAGAGAAAGAATCGAAGGAACAAGCAACAGAGCTGAAAGGGAAGGATTCTACAGAATACCCGGATGAGCACAGAGCCAGATGAAGGTCAGAGATCCTGAAGGACATCAAATTCGCCGATCTCCAGATCTCCGCACGACGGACGAAGGAACGATTTTGAGCCCAGATCTCCCAACAGGCGACGGCTTAAACGAAGTCTCCCATCAGGTATACTGAAAAAACAAAAAGGGTCCAAGATATAAAAGCAAGAAAATAAATAAACGAAACCAAGAATTCCACAATTTCAAATATTTTCAAATCGGAGACTCACCAAGCAGACGGACGAAGAAGAATAAAGAACAAAAGTATTCCCCCAAGAGCCGCTCTCTCTCTCTCTCTGCTTATTTAATTCCTTTCGCTTCGATCTAGGTTCTGTAATTCACGAAGAAGAGAAGGGAGGAAAGACCGAATGGTACGAAAAGCGGCGATGAATGTTTCGCACGCCATCTTATCTTTTGCCATATAGCCTTGCGACAGCAATATTCGGGAAAAAAAATCGGGAAAAGATCTGCTGGGTGTCACCTAAAACTCGCAAGAAAACGTGGGACTTCACTTCGGCCTGTTTAATGAAATTTTGATCGATATTCTTGCCCGACACCCGAGATTGACATCAACACACAGCATATGCTGCTTTTCGCCCCCTCTTTAGCACACCGCCTCGTTCTTTGCTTTCTGTTAACAGGGAGCCACCTTTCGTGGGTGGCGTTGTGTAATTTGACCCGAAGTCGAAAGAAGACAAGCTCGGTCAAACGCGCAATAATATCTGTTCATATTCATCCGCGGGGGCTAATTCCAAAAGAAAACAAATTACAGGATTTAGGTCCATTGACAATTCAGATCCAAATTTTTTTTTATCTCGTAAAAAAATATTAATTTTAGATCGAGTGACAATTCTGATCAAAATGTTTTCTCGTTCACCAACTTTCACCTTTCATCCCAAATCTGGCTTCCCGTTGACTTTTTGTCTGACATCACCCTTGTCTGAGAGAAAAAAAAGGTTATGATCGTGAGCTTTGATTGACTTTTAGCCACCAAGCCCATGGCGTCTATCAACGGAAGGTGGTCTACAACTCCAAATTATAATCTGACTAAATGGATTCAATTTGAAAATCTTTTTGATTAGTCAGTGAAGTGAATGAGATGGACAGTTTCACCGTTATTCTTAAAATTGTGACTCAGATAAGAAGACGATGAATAGTATTTTAAATCCAATCAGCAAGCTACATAAATTTATTATTGAGGTGGAATAGTTAAGTTGGATAATCAATGGTTCTAAATCAAGAGATGCTAGATTTGAGATTTAAGTGAAAGTTGATTTTTTATGAGACAAAAAAGAGTTAGGGCCGGGATTGTTACTCAATCTAAAGTTGATGTTTTTTTACGAGACAAAAAAAAATTTAGGTAAAAATTGTCACTTGATCTAAAATTAGAATTTTTTTTTTTTTGGAATTAGGCCTTATCTGCGAACGCTTCCTCCTCCTCAGTGGGGAAAAAGGAAAAAAAATGTGTTCTTTATTTTTTTCCACCGTCCGTGGTGTGTGACAGACGGGATGTTGAATTAGGAGTCTTCCATGAGATCTTGTAATCTCCTTGTTTTAACAGCCCTCTTGGGGGCAAAGAAGTTTCTGTTTGCATTGTAGCTTTCATCATTGATGTTTGTTTTTAGGGGAGTGGGGGGGTGGGTTGAGAGAAGTTTGCCGAACATAAGGAGCCACGACGGGCAGGCCCAATTTCAGCAGGCGTCATTTGTGGTAGTTTTGCACCTTTTGGGGTACAAAGTATTGGGATCTACATGGATTGATTCTAAATCCTTTTCTTCTTCTTCTTCTTTTTTATCTCTTGGCGACGTACTTTTTCTAGGCTCGCTTCGGTCTTCTGTCCCCCATGTCGTCTATCTTCATAGCGAAGCATTTCGATAAGATCGGGAGCTGGAGATGAAGAATCGATAAGTTTGAAAAGTTGAATGAGATGGAGATAGAACGAGCCGTACATAAGTTTTTCCCCTTTTTGGATGCCCAAATGGAAAGAAAAAAAAAAGGGTTGATTTAAGATTGATCATAATCAAAGTTAGAATCGAATTGTCCAAAGCATAATTGGAAAAATATAGAGGGGCAGGAATAATCGTATCCAAGGAAATTGAAAAAGGGTGACAGGGCCGCATGAGGATGAGGGGATGTTGTGGGTCTGGAGCTCAGCTAAAAGCCCGAAGCTCAGCTAAAAGCCCAGAGCTCTGTTGCTTAAGTGCAACCCTACAACTTCTCTCTCCGGGTCACTCGGCCTCACGTGACATAGCACGTGCCCTGGAGGTAGCTGTCCAAAAGATACGAAATAAATATGTCGGCCCAAAAATCCCACAAAGGAATAAAAAGAGGGATTATGATAAAGTGGCGCTTCAACGTTGGCTCAATACTCAATGTAATTTATAAATTTTTTAATTTATTCAATGCGATTATTGAACTTTACTCCAATATGCAGTGTGATCTCGGAACTTTTAATTTATTCAAATGTGGTCCCTAAATATTTGGCACCTGTTCAATTTAGTCTCCGAACTATATAAAAATGTTCAATATTGTCATTCTATTAATTCAATCTTAGGGAAAACATTGTACATTTTCATATAATTCAGAACATGCATCAATTAATGGATCATATCGAATAATTTAAAAGTTCAAGAACTATATTGCACGTTGGGTCAAAGTTTATATGCGTTTTGTGTCACTTTCCCATAAAAAAGTAAATGAAAACTCTGTAAACCTCTTTCCTATGTTCTCCCCCGCATCTCTTTGGTCAACGGAATTCGGCCTATGTTGACTCGAGGCTTTCGTTGTCCAAGACCTCGGCAAGCCCGAACGTTGCGAACCTGATGATAGGACAGATGGACAAACATCGGACGGCCCAGATCGTTTTCAATTCGCTGACCGGGCCTTCAGGAAAGAAACAGAGAAAGATCATAGTAGCTAAAAAGCCCACATGGGCCTCATAGAAATCACAGCTTTTTTCTTACCGTTTAACGGGCCGAAAGTCATAGCCCAATAAGGACTGTGTTTTTGCCTGTTTGGGTTCAAGGCCCTTAATCCAATCAAGACGTAAATTAATTTTTTTTTTTGGAATTTCCAGTCAAGGAAAAAAAAAATACTATCTCATTTTCAGAAATTAATTGTGAAAAAAAAAAGAATTTAAGTGACTTTATGTGAAGCCGTCACTTGTTGCCTTAGTCGGGAGCGGAAGATCGATAAACAATGGGCCTGCTTTGCGCATGTATATTAGAGGCGTTCACTATCAAATTAGAGAGTGATCCTCAAAACTCTTTTAAGAGTTGACACAAACATGAATATACCACCACGTCGAAATTTGAACCTCCAAAAAAGATCGAGTCTAATTTTACAGTTCTTTGCAATTAGTTGGAAAATATTCAACCATATGCCTCATCGCTAAAATGAAACACCATAAGTGAAAATGTACGTTCATATGTTGAAACATATTGGGATGAACGCAATGCGGAATTCGATGCTCTCTTTCTTTTACCGTGTGATCCTAAACTAGAGTGAAATCGAAATTCAAATAATTCTCCAATCCAAGTCAAACCGAGTGCTTCACGGAGCGTATTTGATCGGCCACTTCAGCGGATTGGAACCTACGAAAGCGCCTTGTCAAATGCCAAGTTGAAGAGTCAATATCGAGCTTTGAATCCCATTTCCATTCCTGTGAGATATGTAAATGTCAACCCGTGAAGTGAACAAGAGGTGATTTTATGGAATCTTGATACAAATGAATGCAGGTAGAGGTAAGCAATTCTAAGATTAGTTCATGTTCCACTTGGAACGTATATGTTGGAACCGGTTCCCAAAATTTTGGAACCTGAAACTTACGTTGCATATTCTGAAACTTGAAATTTACCTTGTCATAGATTCAAAGTTCTACTTATATTCTTAATTGAATGATTGTAGTGAATCATCGCTTCTAATATTCACCATTTATTGCTATAATCTATTTACTAGAACTCAAATTTAGATCAACGAAAAATATGAAATATTAACAAAATAAAAGTCTCAGTCATAGAAATAGCTAGAAATGAAAGCTAAGATTTGTAGTTCCAAATTACATACTCATCATTGGACCGCGTAATAGGATATTGTAGAATTGCATAAAAACATAGAACAAGAAAAACACAAAAACTTGTTTTATGTTTTAAGTGCCCGGAACCCGAAACTTGCTTGGTGGAATCAGTTTCCTAATTTTTGAAATCTAGAACATACTTTGCATACTTTGACCAATTCTATCATGGAATTATGCTCACTCCTAAATGTAGGCAACTAGATTTCACTCAATTTCTAATATGATTTTTGAAAAATGCCAATTCAAATTGATCTCTTCTTTATTTCTTTCATACTCCAAGGCATGTAGGTACCTAACATCCCAAAGCCAACAGGAAAAGGGGCAAAGCAATGACCAAGAGGGCACTTTTCATGAACATGACATATGTCAAGTGGGCGATTGAGTAATTAGGAGTTCATGTCTCGGTGACTCAAAGAGAAAGTGAAAAACAATCGGAAAAAAAGGCATTAAATGGGAGTGTGCGGAAATGGAAAAGATGCTGTTGCCACTTCTGAATCAGCTCCTGTTTCTGATGCGAGAGAGCGAAAGAGAGAGAGAGAGAGAGAGAGAGCGAGAGAGAAAGAGTGAGTGAATGTGATTGTGTGTTGATAGCGAAGACCGGAGTTTGTGTCGTCGCGTGCTGGGTTTTCTTTTTGAGAGACGTTGAGTTGAGAGGGACGGGTCAGTCTGCCACACTTTGAATACTCTCTGCCATTTCACCAGTTGGGCACTGAAAACCATGCACTCTCTCTCTCTCTCACCAGTTGCCGCCACAGCACAGCACTACCGAAAGCCGTGAAAATTTGCCTTCTTTCTCTCTTCAGTCGATACCCTTATTACTCAGCTCGCTCGAGACGGAGATCTAGCTCAATTCAAAACGATTCGCTCATGGAGGTCCTTCTTTTCTTCTATGAAGATACGGTGTAGACTTGTTCTGTCAACGGGCGTCACGAGCAAGACCGATCCAAGTCGTGTAGAAACCGTGCGAGCCGTGCGTTTATTTCGCGTGGGTCCACATTAAATTTCATTGATTGGTCTGATCCGTTAGAACAGGCAATTTCTTTGTTTCTGTATGAATGTGACCATGAAAGTGTTTTGGACTGTGAAAATGTGGTACTGTGGGATCATAATGGCGAAAGACGAGAGCGAGTCATGGTTCAGACATCTCCTCAACATAATCTAAACACAAGGATCCAAAAAACCACGGTATCAGTCTTAAAGCAGAAGGTTTTGAGGGTTTCGTAACGAGTTCTCAAATCAAGCTCTGGTTTCGAAGTTACGCTAATACTGTAATCTTCTTCTGGAATACTATCTAAATAAGAACGAACATACTCCAATATGGGTAATTATTGTTCGTTTGCTATACTAACGAATGCCTTAATGTGATCTTGAAAACATAAAAATTAATTTTTACGATCTTCTTGATGTGTGCACATAATTCCTCATCGTAATATTTGAAAATATAAACTTACCGTAAGTGTTGACCGAACTGAATTTTTTTCTGGATACTCGTTAAGAGAAAAGCTAAAGGCAATGCTTGAAACCCATTACCACAACTTTTATTGGAAACTAAATAAAAAATTAATTGTACAAAAACACTCCCATGAAAAAAATCAAATCATAACTTATACCTCCTCAAACACCTCCTAATGAAATCAAACTAAAAGAACTTATATACTCAACCAGAAATTATGAAAGACCTATATAAACCAACCTTCTTTTCTTTTATCCACTAGCATACTCTATTGATATCATTATCCACTTCTCCTTCTGTGATTGCAGATGACATGTAACTCAACGCCAAAGAGCTCTCATGATCTGGAGCTAGCCTCAGCAACTCCCTTGCTTGGAGCTTTTGCTTGCAGACTTGGCATGTGATCTGCAGAATCGCAGAGTTCATCTTCTTCCTGGCATGTTCCTTCAGTGCATGGGCTTTCTCTAGCTCGGCCTGCGCTTGCTGCCTCATCCGCTTCGCGTTGGCGAACTCCCTCTCGGCCTGCTCGATCTGCCGCCTCGCTGCCTGCCTCGCCTCATCCGCATATGCCTTCTCAGCCACAGCCATCCTCAATTGATGGGTTGATTGATTGCGACTGCCATTGCCGTTTCTTTCACAAGCACAATCAGTGCATGAGGAGCTCATTGAGAGCCGCAGATGGGGCGGGTATTTCTCATCTCTCTTCGAAGGATTGGCAGAAATTGTTTCGCTGGGGTTCGATGAAGTCGAGAGCTGAAGCTCAAGATTGTGCAAGTCATCAGGATGATCTTTCTTGGAGGATGGTTTATTAACGATAGGGTTCGAAAAGATGGTTGCGTCTTTGGTTGGCTTGGGCATTGTTAAAGCCCTTGTTGTTGGCCAAGAAGTTGTGTTGAGATTGGTGTCACTTGAAGGGCTTGGGCTTGAAGCTGTCCTAGACAGGCATGGAGGCTGCAGGTTATCATTGTGTGAGTCTGATCTTAAACGACCCATGTTGCAAGAGTCCTGATGCTCGATGAAGCTCTCAACCCTGTTTGATCACAAAGAATGAATCAAAGATCATGCCAAAGGTGTTATGAGTCAAAGTGTTGTTTGAACAACAGTTCTGTGTTGTGCATGGCCAAAAGGAACGAAAAAGAAAGAGGAAAACCAAGATTGTTCAATGCTAAGCTTTTGGACGAACATTATGTGGAGCCAAGAACATTCAACAGAGTTTTTTTCCTTTTGTGAGTTCTTTATTAATTTGGGTGTCTTGTCAATGACATACAGATGTAGGGTATAAGAAACAAGCCCCAGAAGATGAAGGAGAGATCATCATGCATCTTATATAGTCAAGAGAGTGACAAACGAATTTTTAATAAACAAATAGATACCATACTTAAGGAATTAATATCCTTTCAAAGATTAATTGTTTACTGAAATAGAAGAAGAATGTAAACAAGGAAATGATATTAATTATTCTCGAAATCCAACGCTGTGATGACTAATCATTGGGAGATGTGGGAGTCTTCACACAACGACCCAAATGGGAAAATCAATGCTAAACAAATCCATGGAGATAAAATATTGTTGACAAAGGAATAAGGAACAGTTTTCTTTTGAAAGATCTTGGACTAATCGAAAAGATCTGGGAGACAGGTGACTTAAACAGGTCATTGGAAACCGAGTACAGAACTGTTCACAAACAGTGGCGTTAACAAATATAAGGTTTAGGTTCCATCAATCAATGCCTAAATATCCTCTCGCTGTCTATCTTCCCAACTTTCCTTTTGGGTTGCAAGCTCATATCCATGAA
Source organism: Syzygium aromaticum (assembly GCA_024500025.1). Taxonomy (NCBI): domain Eukaryota; kingdom Viridiplantae; phylum Streptophyta; class Magnoliopsida; order Myrtales; family Myrtaceae; genus Syzygium; species Syzygium aromaticum. Next base: position 17,637,531 of record CM044892.1, on the reverse strand, counting down.
AAATGTACAGAAAAAAGGAAAGTTCAGTACAAACGGATCATAATAGTTTGGGACTTCAAAGCCATCTGAACTAGCTATTTTATCAGCAACCCGAAAATGAAAACAACAAAAATACTTCTGCATTAATTATATCAATATTTGATGTCAAAAGGAAGAAACATCAACCCTTTGAGCTGTTCACTTTCATGGCCTAATTATGAGAGCTTGTTTCTGTGATCAGTCTCTTAGCTAGGAAGCCTCAGAATTTGAATTTATTTATTGCTACTTTAATTATGAGACTGAGTACTTCAAGATTTCATGAGGACACAAGTTCGCTTCCGAAAAAGATTTCGAATTTTTGTTTATCAAACTTTATTTGATGAGAATTTATCATGGAAGGTGAAGATCATAAACATGAAAGCTAGATATAGGAGAAAACAAATGAAATGAGATAGAGAGAAATAACTAATAACGAACCTTGAGAAAACCCTGCCACAGTCACAAGAGTGCCCTCTAGTCCCACAAGTTTTGAGATGTGCCTTGTAATCTGATTGAACTGCATATCCCTTCGAGCATCTCTCACACACCCACTGCTTGTGGTTGCTGTGCTTCCGGCGGAAGTGCTTCTTGATGCCAACGAGGTCGCCGAGGGCGTGGCCTGGGTCGTGGTGGAGGCAGCTCGGCTCGGGACAGACGAAGACCCGCTTCCGCACCACCGGCGTCTCCCGCTTGAGGAGCTTCCATGGCACCTTGTGCCGCCGGCGGTGCATCTGCAGGTTCTGGTCCCTCTGGAAGCCCTGGTTGCAGATCTCGCACACATACCGGTCCGACTCCAGTAGGGTTTTCGGGGACAGCGACACCACCTCTGCATCTGGATCTTCATGATTGAATCACACACAAGTAATAAAAAGATAACAAATCAGAATTCAATCCAACCCCAGAAGCATACTTAATGAGGTTATCATGGAAACATCAGAAAACTCATGTAATATGATATAAAAATAAATACAGAGAAGAAATAAAAGATTAGTGTACCTGGAGTACCAGCAGGTCTTCTTTTTCTCTTGTTGGTGGTGTTGCCATTATTCTCTAAGCAATCAGGGAATGGATCAGAAGGAGGAGGGACTGATGGGGGATTAGAAATGATGGTGCTGTTTCCTATCATGGGGTTTGAGAGAGCTTCTTTCCCTCGATATCTTTAGTGAGATTTTATGGATGTGGGTACAGTACAAGGCTCGAGAACCAAAGCCAACCTCTCTTTCTCTCTCTCTCTCTCTCTCGCTGCTTTTGAGAGAGAAACTATGGTGCGAGGATGATCTTTGGCTTTGTGTGTCTTTCTTTTGGGGATGCTTAATGGGGGCGTGGAAGTGTGTTTCAGAGAGAGAGAGAGAGAGAGAGAGAGAGAGAGAGAGAGAGAGTTTGGAAGGATACGAAGCTAAGCTAGACGCATGATGCGAGGGGAAGAGGGAAAAAGCTAAATCTCTCTTTCGGTTATCGCAACAGCTTTCTCTTTTGAGCTTTAAACAGCTTTCAGGCTTTTCAAAATGATCCTTTTCTTCCTTGCTCTCTCTCTTGAGCTCTTCTTCTTCTTCATCAGGTATGGTTGTGGAGTCTCTTTAAAAGCTCCTCCTCTTTAGATATAGAGATAGAGGGGGAGGGAGGGTGAGAGACCCAATCAAATTGATGGGAAAGAATGATCCCACCACCAGAAAAAAAAAGATGGGGCCACATAGAATGGAGAGGAGAAAAAAAAAAAAGACATCCTCACAAGAAAACAAACAAACAAAACATTACATACACACAAACACAAAAACCAGGAAAATACATTAAAAGAAATATCAAATCATACACAGTGAGTTCTCTTGCATGGACAAATACAGACCAAACTCTTAATAATACACGTACGCCCTTCTCTCTAAATTTTGTCATTCTCTCTTATCTCACATGCCTTCGATCTTTTGATGTCTTTCCAGGGGTTGGGTGATGGGCAAGAAAGGCACGTGGGAAAGGACACAATTGCCCCTTTGTCAATATATGTGGAATCCTCTTACTTTTGTTTCTTTTGTTCCATCTCTGTTATATCATCGAAAGTGATTTTAGAAAAGCTCCCACCGGATTGAATGGGATTAAGCACCTTGTTTTGGTTTTATAATTCATATCCAAGAATCTCTCCAAAGCAGAGTGAACTAGGAGGTTGCCTGTGCCATTCCATGGGTGGAGCCTTCTTGTCTGTTTCACGTAAAGTGGGCGATTACATATATCCTTAAAGCTAGTCGAGTTGATATGTCTAAATATTCATTATCTCTTTTATAGAGTCACTTAGAATTCGATGTATGTAAGAAGCAAAAAGTTGGTTCAACTGAATTTTTGTTAAGATATAAATCATATTAGACTTTGCATTCTAATAGCTTAAACTTTCAAAATAATCAATTGCTCAATCAATTTAAGTTGATATTAGAGTAAAAGTTCTTGATTTAAAGTCCTCACACCCCCCTTCTTCTACTTATGGATTTTCTCTTCATCACGCATGATGGGCTTAAAAAAAAGTTTTACTCACACACATTTGGTTTCTTACGTTTAAGGCCTTTATCATCAATCAACATTTGGGTGATGTGGAAGGTTAAGCTATAAATATATTGCGGATTATACTCTAAAAATTAAGGTTGGGCACTGGTCCAGGGCATACCCTAAAACCGGACCGGATCAACCTAATTAGCTGGTTCAAGTCCGGTTCCAAATCTACAAGTTTAGGTTCCATTCTAAATATTGGTAACTGGTCCTAACAGTGTAGGTTTTAGGTTCCGAGTTCTAGATCTGCAACCTATCCATCCCAAAATCCGAAACTTACCCACTTTGGAATTGCTCACCTCTAATTTGCACACCTTTTGTACTTGTCCAGCGGAAGTTCTTGTACTTTCGGGATGATGCTTATTTTTTCTACAACACCGAGAGTCGCAATTGCTTCCTCAATTGAATGGTGTGCTCCAAAGCTTTTGGCGGCATCCAATCGGTATTCAACTTGGTCAATGTTGGCACATTAGACAAACTTTTCAGGGACGTGGATTCTTTGATCTCCACCTCCTTCAAAGAATTCAATTCTTTCAACCGTAAACGATCCACAATAACGTAGTTGAATATGCCTTAATTTTTTCATTTTCATGGATTGTTGCTTTTGGCGAATGAGAATTTTTGTTGTTGCTTTAAGTTTTATTTTGCTTTAACTTTATATTTCAGTTTATTTTATACTGTACTTCTTGTTGTTTTGTTACTCTATTATTTTATTATAACTACTGTTTATCTCGATTGTTAATAAGGAGATGTTTTACTAAAGCTTGTCCTTTTAGGAAATTAAAAAAAAAAAAGAAAAAAAGGGAAATTGGCCAATTCCTGGATAGATTCGGAACTGGACCAGACCGACAGGGTTGGTTCCAGCGTAGGTTCCATGTTCTAAAAATTTAGAAATTGATTCCGACATGATATTTTAGGTTCCAGGTTTTGAATCTACCTGCATTGTAACCTTTTGCCCCTACTAAAAACTTAATTTTTTTGGAGTAAATGGTTGAGCACTTCATCGTGCCTTTCATATCTTTATTTAAAGAAAATAACAGTGAGAAAAGCGCCATAATTATTACTCTTTACCATGAGAGCGCCACAATGTTTTTTTCATCTGTACTTTATCTACATTTATTTGGGTAAATGTCACAAGAGCGATTTTGAAAAGCCGTAATTGCCAAATGCGAATTTAAGTGAAAACCAAGAACAAATTGAAGACACTCTCAGTGTGGAGGTGCCCATACCGAAAAAAGAAAAGATTAAAGTTTCGGTACAAAGTTTGCGTGACTTTGATCTACACATCTTGCATCCATCACCATCGATCCGAGTATCTAGTCACTTGTTAGAAATAAAACTACCCATATCGGCAAAGCCCGAGAATTTAATGTTTATCCAGGAGAAAAGGACCAAAGGAAATCAATAGATAAACCATAGTAAAGCTCAGAAAGCACAACCGACAGTCTAGATTAATCACAAATTAATCATGGGTTACAGGAAATAAATGTTTTTCATTCCCCAAGAAAAATAGCATTAGGTTTCATTTTCGTTGTATGATCGTCCTGGCCTAGAACTAATTATTGACCCATGTGTCGTACTTTTTCTGATGAAATAAATGCACTTCCTTACATAAACTAATATCGTCAAAACTGTTGCAATAAAAGAATTAGACTTATGTACATATTCTAATTATTTAAGCATTAGAAAATTAATAATACGGCGAATTACATAAGAACTGAATTCAGGAGTAAATGGAGCGGTAAAAATAGAAAAGTGAATAAAACTATTTGATATACTCCTGCCTGTGTTTCACGCTTATAATTTCTCTATGGTAATTTGATAGGGGATATGTTAAGAAGGAAAGACAAAGAGTGGTCCTTATAAAAGAAGAAACTCTACTGTTCTTAATGTATTATTAGGATATATAATCTTATAATCATTCCAAAGACCTAGACTCTAAATCTTTGTCCTTTCCCAATGGCCGGCACAGCATGTATGTCCAATCACTATTTTCTTATAACATTAGATATCCGAACTTTTGGCCCGGCTACTTTCCGATCCATGCAAAATACTTTTTCCTTCACATTAAATAAGACTCCGTCTGCAAGATTGCGGGCAAGAACCTCAAGGTTAGTCCGAGTGAGAAGTATTGGAGTTTGATGGGACTTGGTGCACTCACGTCAGGCGCTTGACCCCTCAGCTAATCTTTTATGATCAATTCGTCAATCTTTTTTCAATAAAATTAGGCCATGCTCCTCCATCGTTGGTATTGAGATCCACGGTCATTTTTACCCAATTTTTCATCGTGCACAGCATCATTGCACGACATGTGTCAGCCCTAAAGAAAAAATAAAAAAAGTTATATACCTTGAGTACTAGTGATTTTCAGGGTGGTCTCTCTGTACTCTCCCATTGCAGGCCAGCCCCTCAAAATTTTCTAATGTGTTCTAGCGTTTCAAGCTTCATTTCACCTTATAATAAGCCCCACTATGAAGAGCCAACCATCATTTCTTGCGGTTGCACAAAAAAACTAAAGATACGAAAAAAAAATCAGATGATCTCTGTCATGTTCTTAAATTGCATGGAAGGTGAGACACTTTGTTTTGCATTAGGTCGGCAGTGCATGGAGGCAGTATGGTGTCATTTCTCAAAGGAATCTCACAAAGGAGAGAGAGAGAGAGAGAGAGAGAGAGAGAGAGAGAGAGAGGCTCCATTAGACACCAGAAATAAGGGTTCATGTTTGGTGGCTGCCGGGACATGGAAGTGGGGGCCAACACGGGGAAAAAGCCCTAACTACTGACCACCAATATAATCCTAATCTAATCTGATATAATCTGCGTGTTTGGGTTAATTATGGTGAGAGTTAAGTCGACCCAAAAATAGGAAAGCAAGACCGAGGGATGATGCATGCAGACACGTATCATTTTAAGGTACGTGAAAGTGAGGATCATGAGTACATTAGCGACATTCCTTAGTACCAATAATTCATTAAGCCAAGCTTTTGTATATGCAAGTGTTATGAAGTTTATTAGATTTTGGTTGAGATTAACTAGTGTCATTACATACATCCTCGCCAATAAATAGTTGGTAGCCGGCGCGTGAAGGTTTTTTTGTTAGGATGAGTATGTGTTAAGAAAGCGGCATCTAAGCCTCTAATCCTCATATGGGTTATCAGAAAGCAAGACAAACATTTACATTAGAAAAGGTTATCAAGGCATCAATAAGATTTAAGTATATGCAAGACAAAATACATGATGAAATTCCACTTTATCGGGTTCACATGAATATTATCACAGCTGAAAAAGAAAGATGCACGAATTGGGACTCCATTTACGGCCAAAAATGTTGAACATGAAACAAGAAAAATTGTAAAAACGTGTAGAAAAGAGAATGACAGGCCCATGGTTTTGCTTGGTAGCTAAGAACGTTGTTGCCGATAACACTCCATGTTGACACTGTTTCCGTCCTTTTTCGATTGCTCAATAGTAAAATGTATATGTAGTGTGAAGAAGGAAATGCAGTATTGTTATTATCATTATCAATTACTATTAATATTGCCAATGCATAATAAGAAAATCATAGCTTAGATAGTGTAACCTATGCGCATCATAAAATCAAAAGAATAATCACTAAAACTCACAAACTTGAAAGATAGAGGGGGTAGAATTACAAAGAGCGAGCCCGGCACTCTAGCTCTGAAAATACTACTCAATTTTTGGAACCGTAGAACTAAGGTTGAGACCCCACTTCTGCACTACCTAGCTAGGAGAGAGAGATGATTGTTTATGTTAGAACTGAGGCTTGATGGGCCAATTTCATTAGCTAAAAAACAGGGTTTAGTTTAAGAGGCTATAATTAGATTCGGATCAAGGAACACTCGAGGAAGATCATTACAAAAGGACATTCTCTAGGGATGTTGCATGTGTTTGCGAATCTGACTCCCATAATTCTCCATTGCTTTCATCAACCCAATATAAAAAACAGAAAAATAAAACTAATCAAAGCTCAGCAGCTTTTACTTTTTTCCATTTCTCATTTTCGTGAGTATTCTATTCACAATGCAATAAGCAAGGCCACTGCACATAGTCTCCCCTTACACCCTCTCTCTCTCTCCCATTTATAAATTGCAAGAAAATTGATTTAATAGTAGCGCTTCCAATAAGATCAAAAGCCGAAAGGTTAATTATCGAAGAAATGAGATATTAGCCTTCTAATTGATGTCAAAGAACCATTGTTAAAGGAGAGAATAATGACACGCCAAAGATTTCAGTACGGCGCGGCCAACTAAGAAAGAAACCTAATAAAGTTTTAAATTCTTGGGGGAGGGAAAGTTAGGAAAAAGAAAAGGAACAGGACCTGCACGTGCATGCCTTGAAAGCTAGCTTAGAAGGTCTAAGATGGGGGGGGGGGGGGGGGGGGGGGGGGGGGGGCGGCGTGGGGGAAAGGTAGTCTTTAGCAATGCAAGATAAAGTGTGTCTACACGAACTATATGCCCACAGTTTGATGCTTTTCAATTAATTATATCCAGCATGCAATTATTTAACTACTTTTAAAAAGGTTTATGTGTGTAGATGTGTTTTGGCTAAATAAATCTTATTATATGTATAGTATCTGACAAAGATCTCTTGATTTTTTCATCAGTCTACCCTTCGGCACATCTTGCCACGGATTTAAATTGCCAAGCCATGTGGATTTTTTAAACTTCAAATATTTTTTTTTGCACGGTAATTCTTTTTCAATGTATTTTCAGATTTTTATATTTTTCAAGCCACCTCTATGCCTGTATGCAAGTTTGTGTCTTTACATTATATGCTAAATTATTGATCACTTAGAGCACTCGATTAGTCAAAAATGTCGAGTCCACAATAAGCAATTCGAAGAAGACAATTATCGATGCGTTATCAGGCAAAACGATTAAGTGCATGTATCTTCATTTCAAGGAAGATGAATGGATTTAATTTATATTCTTGAAAAATGATGATCGTAGTTTTCATCAAAATGTCATTAATGTCATCGATATGTCATTATGTATAAGAGGATAAATTGCGCGTCAGTCAATTAACGGTATCTCGCTCATGAACATAGATTTGCAATATTTTTCTGCATCAATACGAAACAACTGAATTTTCTTCGGATTTTCCTCGAAAAAGTGCCACAGAAAAAAATTTCTGAAATCCAAGTACCAACGTGCCCTAAAAAATATGGAAGGGCAGGAGGGACGAAGAGAGAGAAAGAGCATATTTTCAACACAGCGATGATGTGATATGGACAGAAAATGAATGTTGGATTTTTGGGAAAATGGGTATATCCCTGTCTCCGTGTTTTGATAGTCCCACAGATGTTCACTCCACGCAGAGGCCAGCGGGGCCCCTTCCCACCCTGTTCTCTGATGCCCTTGTCCATTTTTAATTATTGCTTTGTTCTCATTCCACAGCCGCAGAAGCAACCCACAAGAAAGTAGAATATCAATTCAACTTCATACAGATCAATCATGTTATTCATTCATTAAAAGATTAAATTGGATGTTTTTGGCCTCTCCTAGAAACCCAAGATAATTGGGAAAGTCAAATTAAAAGAAAAACTGCTCTTGATAATGCTTCCGATGTCAATTTTACGTCGAGTTTAAGTCTCTCATCATTAGAAAATGAGACCTAATTTACTCTCGCATCCTAGCCAAAGACATTGTAAATTATGGAGAGATGAATTTTAGTGGTTGGAGAGATGAATTTTAGTGGCCAACCACTGTAATCCCCATCTCACAGGGATATTATAAAGAATTCGCAAACGGGGTGGAGATGCACGCAACTTTTGAGACAGACGATGAAATGCATCTTTTTTCCAGCATATAATCTCATTATCTCAGTTAAGAAAAACAATGAGGGATACGACCTACTGTGCTTTCGTACTTTGTCCCGGAAATTCAGAAGTGTGTCTTGTAGCTAGATTGAATTAAGCATTCTGTCTTGATGAATGATTAGCTGGCGTAGGCTTTAAAATAGATCACAGTTACAATAATAATAACAGTAATAATACCAATAACAGTAGCAGTGGCTGCATCCAAGTAAAATATTATAACGCCTATCGTGATTTCCTGAATTCTTACTAAAAATTTTTTCATGAAAATATCAAATGTGTCTGCGTGCGAGGATGAGAGTTGTCGTTAGCTGTCAGTATCGTGCGGAGTGACATATGGGGTTGGGAGGGTGAGGGAAGGGAAGGGGAAGGGGAAGGGGAAGGGAAGGGGAAGGAGAAAGAGAATGAGTGATGTGCACACAACACAAATGGCCCGCATCGACACATGCATCCAACCCGGTCCCGCCATTTTTGAAGCTTCTCAGCCCTAATTTTGCAAACCAATTTCGCGCACTGAACAAAACAAAGGTAAAGCAACCCTCTTTCCCTCTTGGCCTCTTCTCTTGTTTTCAGAAGTTTCCCTTGTCATTTTCGTACTCACATCGCGTTTGTATTATTGGGGCTAATACGCGACCTCTTAAATTTGTGCCCCTTATGGCAGCTTTCCAATTGCCCAAAGAGAGAGAGAGAGGAGAAACGTATATAACGAAGGCTCATTTAATGAGTGATGTGATGGACATAATCAATCAAATTAAGGAAGCTTGTGTTCGTTTGAAGAGCGACACTGGTAGTGGTGGTGACTCAAGTGGTCCAGCAAGCGGGTAGAGAGGGAGGGAAAGATAGGAGAGAAAGAAAAATGGAGTTGGTGATTTGGTTGGTGTGTGCAAAATTTTCACCGAATTTGAGGAGATTTCGGTAATGTTTGAGGTAGTTTGATGGGAGGGTTTCTGGCCATCTATTCCTCCCTAAGCTTAGATAATCCCAATCCTCTTTGATATGCCATTGTGAGTCGAAAAGGTCTTCATATGATATAATTGATTTAATCTAACAAAATGAGTTTAAGCAATATTTACTCATACATATAGGTATGACACTATGCTCCATTCTACAGAACCTGCTCCCCTACTTCTACTGGGGCAACCTCGCCCCATATTCTTTATGGGGGGCGGCGTTGGGATCTTCCACAATCTCTCCTTGCCTGTTCCATTCACGTATTAATCTTTCTTGCTATTGCCGAATAGGAATTACAAACAAGATTATGATGCACTAACACGAATTGCTAGTTCTAACTGTTCATGACTATTTTGAAAGACTTGCCACTTTCCGATTAAATCATTTTGTCGCTCTGGGATTTATCAAAAAAATGGGTGGAGAACTCAATGAAAGCAAAAAAAAAAAAAACACATATGGACATAATATTTTCTTGTTATGTGTTTTTCCTTGTATTATTGCATGAACAAATAAATCATGTGATCCTTTTATATTCTGTCTCGCATGATCTAGCCTAACACCATATAGAAAACCGAAATATTATTTTATATCAGTGGGAGAATTTTTTAGGAGCGAGATCTCTTGGAGCCAACACAATATTATTAGCCTCACATATTGTCTTGTCTAAAGAGGTCCCACTTGTTTTTATGATGGTTATTAATCCTTGTCTGAGTATGGTATCATTGTTTTCTCTTGGAATTATTGCCCTTATACAGGCCACATGTACCTCAAATTGTCAACATGACAACATCTTTTCTTGTGCCTCCCTGCTGCTCTCTTTCCTTATTCTTGTTTCTTTCTCAATGGGTATTAGTACACCTTATGTACAAGGACAACTACTAAGGGGAGGGATATGCCAGAAAATTCCCAGCTTGGTTCTCCTCGAAACAAGCCTAATTTAATTGATCCTCTACAGCTTTTTCGTGCAGTGGGGACAGACACATGTCTGATGAAAACTCAATCAAACCAACTCGGTACCAAGGTGGGGGTGTGATGTGTTGGCCATGGCGATATAGTCATCCTCTTTTCCTTTTCATATCATGGATTGCAAGGGATAGATCACATTGAGAATAATTTGCCAACCAACTCTATTCGCATGAGCTTTATTGGGTTTAGAACTTGCTTTACGAAATCTGAAAGCATGAAAGATTCATCTTTGTTTGGTCCATGCTACACTTACCAATCTTAGAATCTCTAAACTAGAATTCTAATTATTACATAAATTTTTTCCTGTGCTTTTAAATTCAATCAACTCTGGGGTAATCGACCTCACAAGAGGCTACTTAAATTTCCATAGTACATATGGATGCCTTTGATCATGTGGGAGGGGAGCAATTGCATGATGTATCGGGTCAATAAAGAGACTGTCATGGCTAACCTCACGAGAGGTAAAGTAGGCATGGCATAAGAATAACTTCACCCCTTAATGGAGATAAGGCCAAGCCATGAAGAGACACCCAACAGGATTAATCCAGCAAGTTCCAATGAATTCTTTCCAAAGGTTTTGTCACTTCTTGGATGTCCCCAAAATGAAGATGCTAGCACATAACACCATAGTTGGTCCCTTCCGTTTGTTCTTGTGCCCCCCCCCCCTCTTTAAGTGTTCTCCAATGAGGAAGAGTCTGAATAAATGGGGGTGAAAGTACAAATACTAAACCCCGAACAAGAAGCGTGGGTTGCCTTTTTTTCTTTTTTGCACCTTCTTCTCTTTCTTCTTCTTCTTCTTCTTCTTCTTCTTTTCATAACTTTTTTCTTCTCTTTATCTTTTTGGTCCCGATGCGTACACTTCTTTTCCGGGCAGAGCACCCACATTAGACTCCATGTGCTTCAATGTCACCTCAACAATTGGTGATGGTCTGTTAGTGGATCATCTCCACGTACATGAAAGACAAACACCTAAAAAGGGCCTTTTAAGTGCCAAATTGCGCTTGTAGTATGTGGAGGTTGTATACTACTATCAAGATAAAACTTCTATACCCCGATATAGTTTGATAGCTTAAATTTTTGGAGTAAATGATCGTGCACATAACTCGGAGTTTAGAGAGGTTGTCGTATTTATATGCACTAGGTTGCATATGCATTCACTGGTTCGACAAATGGACCTTCTAATTATGTGATTGCAATGTATAAGGTCGGTTGATTTGATACAAGGATCCAAAAGTACGTAGTACATGCGAAACCCGACATGCATCGGAATTTTTTTTAACACGCTTGTATTATTATTTGACATAGCATACGGTTTGCATTCCTGTCCTCATCTACGCATTGAATGAATGCTATGATCAGTCTAATACGTGTACCTCTACCTGTCAAAACTTATTTAAAATCTGCAAAGTACTCGAGGCCTATGTTGGTGCTCTCATCCTTTGGGCAATTTTGCATACCTAAAAAATGTCATTGATTCTCACCTTTTCTTTTCTTTTCTTTTTTTGGTAAAAACAACTGTAATTTGTCGAATGTATCACTTAGTTTATGGAACGAGTTAATCCAGAGAAAGATTTTGCAGGTGTCGCTGTCCGATAGCAAGAAATTCAAAGCTTCCATGATTTCTTTGGTTATGAAGCAATCTAGGACAGAAAAACAAACAAAAAGCAAACAAAAAGATGTAAGTGGTAACATGTCACATACACACACATGGAAAAGAAAAAAGATAACAAAGGCGTAATTTTACAACCAAAAAGCTTCAGCGAATTGACATATGCTTTAACAGGAAGGATCTAAAGCAGAGAGAGAGAGAGAGAGAGAGAGAGAGAGAGAGAGGGTTTTCTTACATACATGCTGTTTTTTTGGTTATATTCGAAACCCCTTCTCTGAAAAAAGCATCATAATGAATGAAGGAAAAGGTACAACCCCACAAACCCTAATCATGAACAGATGTTGGGGACCCTTTCTTTTCGTTGGAAGGAGCATCTTTCGATTCATATTCATCCCTCAATAAGAGCTGTAGTAAATTAAATTGCCTCATAAAGTCCTTTTTTTCTTTCTTTTGAGCAATAGAGGTGACTCAAGGAACAGGCCATGTGAGTGGGGAAACTCATCTTTAAATCCAAAAAGAGAAGTTTGCCTGTGCGACTCCAAAAAAGTCAAAGCATCAAATCCAAAAGAAAGAAAGATCAAAAAGTCCCTCCCTTTTAAAAAGCCCATAACCCCAAAGTGCAATGATAGCCTTCGTTTCACGTAAGCAAGTATTAGGATTGAAAAAAAAAAGTTGTAAAAAAACATCGGTCGGACCTGCTTTTTTTTTTTTTGGTAAGGACGGTCGGACCTACTTTTATTGTTCTGCAGATAATAAATATGTGTAACTTATCTGGAATTCATCTTTATGAGTGCCCTTCTGTTTCATTTTTCTTCTTTGCCCTTGCATGGATGTGTATGATCGCATCTTCTTAGCTTCATGTGCATTATATAGTAAATCAAGGATCCACTGAGATATTTGTCTCCATAGCAATCAAGGGCGATATTATTATTAGATTGATTGGGGCTTGATGGTGACAGCTACACAAATTGGTCTCGGATTGGATGTCTTGTCCATTTGCTATGACTCATTAGCATCAAATTTGGTATATATCTATATAAGATCAAGTGTGTTGTGTAATCTGTATGGCAATTACAGTCTTTGTAAGACACATCTAAAAAAAGAATCAAATTCTATTTGTAGAAAAATCTTTTGTGTGAAAAGTGCCCTAGTTATAAGTGATTATGATATCATCCTTAATCGCGTCATTTTCTTAATCTCTGTCGTTGCTTTTTGTTTCTTTAGAGAAGCAATTTTCATCTTCCATTCACAGTATATATCAACTACGTGGTAAAAGAAAAAATCAGCTATAACTACGAGAAAGAAGCCAAGTTACAGAGTTCCTTGATTTTTGGTTCTTTGGTTTAGTATTTAAATCGTGCTCGGGTCAACTTTCGCTCACCTCGACTAGTCCATCTCTCCGTGCTAGCTTTGATGTTGTGTACGTGGTGGAATAGCAAATTATCAAGAAATAGAGTAAAATGTATGGGAAACAAGATTGAATATTTCTATCTACCGGAGAAACTGAGTTAAAAATTCACGTGCAACAATTAGAAATGCGTAGGATCATTGGTATTTCACACTAGCATTAGCCCCATATGACCAACCATGTGGGTTCAACACTTGGGCCTTGAGCACAAGATGGCCTTTGGACTTTAGGAGGCAAGTGTGTGTAGCTTGCTTGCTGTCCATGCACAAATTAAATGGGCCTATAAACTTTGTTAGGCAGATATATGACGCAATAAATCATCCAGCCCACCATTCTTGAAACTCCCTTGCATTATCAATTGATTAATAGACGGGTATAGCATGTTGTTACGGATTGAGATCTTCTCCATATGGCGAGGATGGCAGTCCAAGATCTGGGATTTGAGATCGTGGGCCTCCATTATGGAGGTCCATTTATGGGGGTTGCAGCCATCAACGTGCATCAATTGTGAAACTCACATCAGTGAATTCAAATGGAGGTCCCTATGGGGGTGCAGCCATCAACAACCTCTCAGCAGAGGTCAACAATGGCCACTGATAACAAGATGTTAAATCATCAAGTTGGTCGAGGTCGGCAATAGTCATCGATGGTAGCAACTCCATCGTCCCTGTGAGAGGGAGTGTGAGAGGGAGAGATAGGGTCGACAGGCTGGCAAGGGCGAATGCGATGCACCACGGGGGGTAATGACATCGCGGCAGAGGTGGCGATGGTGTGGGGGAGGAGGTTGCAATAAAAAGGCTCGCTCGAGGAAGAAGAAGAGAAAAAAAAAAAGGAAAAGTAAAAAAATATAAGTGAGCAAAATATAACTCGGTCGTTCAATTTGAACCGACTAACATGTCATCTATTTAAAGAAAGAGTAAGCGGAACATATTGGTTATCCCTAAATAAAGAAAATCTCAATTCACATTGATGTCGAGACATCAAACGAAGACAATTCATCGAGAAAACCTGACAGTGAATTGAGCTAGCTTGCGGTAGCCAGTAGCTAACCAACTGAACAACACATAAAAATAGCTTCACTTTATTATGATTTCGGCCCACCATGCATTACATAATTCTCCACACAACGATGGAGAGGGATAGACAGATATCCCACACAACCCAATCAACCAAAACCAGAAAAAAAAAAAAATACTAAGCTCGTCTAATTGATGTGTTTCAACTTATTGTCGAGGACTAGAAGATCAATTAGTTATTGGATCGTCTGAAGAAGCCACCTCTGGATGAGTTGCGGTTGATGGACGAGAGTACAGAGACGATGACCATGCAGACCAACCCTAGGGCCAACAATCCGGTGGAGATAATTCCCCGGTTGAGGAATTTGATTGCCTTCGACTTGCCGTCGTCGTCAAGTGGGATATCGAACGTGAGGAGGATGTCGAAGAAGTCGTGGATGAATTTCTTTAACTCGAAGCTGATGGCGAACCCTGCGCCGACTCCCGTGGCCAAGATCAAGCTTATGAGCTGCACAGACATCCACAACGAGATAAATTAAACTGGAGTTATGCTCAAGATGATGGTGTGAATTAGCTCATTTAACATTATGTGGTCATGTAAAATTAAGAAGTAGCACGTGCTAAGGTACCTTGTCGCCATAGAAATCGAATTCGGGCAAGCACCCATTGCGAAATATCCTCTTCTCGGTGCAGGCATAGTATATTGCAAACGGAAGCTGCACTAATAAATAAGCTGCTCCGATCAGCGCTGTTGATAGCACATACCTGCACATTACTTTCGCTTCGTAATTTAGTTCCTAAGTGATCAAAGTCAAGCTCAATTATAGCGTGAGTTAAACGAGATTGGCCATTGGAACAAGCTTCACCATATAGACAAGTGTTTGCTTGTATGAAAATTATCTTTTGCTTCATACGTCTAGTGAAGATTTCGGAAGTTATCTGCTCTTGACCATTACCTACTGTGAAAAAGTCATGTACCACATCGTACATATTATCATGAACATCTCTCCAGACGATACCAGATGCAGGGAACACGGAGTTGGAGATGATAATCCGTCGACAGTCACCATAGAACTGCTTACCTGTAAGTGATGACATCCTTGAAGGTCGTCTTGATGCCATTGCTGTATGTTAAGTGGTTGGTGACCATCACAGCTGCGGAACCGGCCAAGGCAAGCAAGCCGAAGATCCTGAACAAGAGCATCGAAGTCGTGACTCCTTGGTTGGCCATGATTTCGCAACCTCCCTCTTGATTTCCTCTCTTTCTCGGTCTTTCTAAGTCTGTCGCGGTCGCACAGTGCCGCAACTCTTCTTGTGAGCGAGTCTTTTTATAATCAGAAGCTGCCCTTTCAACCTCTCTTCTTGATTATGTCAAAAATCATCTTTGGCTGCATCAGTTTTGTTCCTTAGCAGCCCTCGTCCGTAGGCCGGGCAACAATGTACAGTGCCCAAACAAAGTTTAAAACAAAGCATCCTTATTTTACGTTCATTATTAACATTGTCGGATTTGATTATTTATTTTAAGGTTCGACGCGGAAGGATCAATGTATATCTTTTCGTCCCTCTTGAGGATGGTTGTAATTTTTGTCCAATGTTGCTCTGTGTATACTAGCAACAAGCCGGCATTAGTGTAAATATTGCTCTCCTGCCTGACGAATGTTTGTAGCTCCATCCAATTGTTGGAACGTACTCCTTATTAACGCGTGCGCAATTTTGACTCCACAAATCAAACTCCTTATTCCTAGTTAACATTGAGTTGGGTTTTGTTCACCAGGTCAAACTCGAGACATAATTTAACACTTTCCTTTGTCACATGCATTTGTATGTAGGTTGCACTAAGATGGATTTTCAATATAGTCAGTAAACTTTTATTTATTATGTGAAATTATCAACAATTTTTTTGGGTTACAAACTTTCATTAGTTGCTTATATGCATTAATTCACATTCTCTTAAAAGATATAAAAAATTAATAATTGAAAGAAAAATAAACTTGTTTAGTAACTCAAATGAGGTCTAGTTGCTAACTTAAAATTAGTTGGTAACTTAATTAGAGAAACATTGGAAAATATCTAATAAAGGTTTGAAACTTCTTGGAAAAAAATGGTGAATTTAAGGTTTTGCTAAGAAATGCAAATAAAATCTAATAAATGTCAAGCCAAATTATTAAAAATAAATAAATATTTGAAAGTAAGTTAAAGGAGAATTAGTGGCTCAAAACAATGTAGTCATTTAACAAACGGGAGAAAAGTTGGTGAGTTGAGTTAATTTAGGATAAATGCAATGTTATAAAATAACAATTAAACGTTGCTAAGTAATTCAAAAGAGAGTTAGTAATTCAAAGCCGGATTGTAATAATATAATCTGAAAAAGGTTTGTATGAGAGTTAGTAAATTCGAAGTGTTGGTAAGTTAGATAAACAAAAGTTGGTAAGTCAGTGCAAAAATCGCTAATTTTGCTTAGTATGAAAGATGGTTTATAATTTCGTAATGGTTGACCAGTAATCAGCAAGGGAAATGAAGAAACGGGATTAACATAATATAAATTTTGCTGAACGAAGACCTCCGTCACACATATTGATGCACGCATATACGTCAAATAATAAAATAAAAAACAGAAAAGACGATATACCACTTTGAGTTTTCCGTCGACAAGCGACCTGGAGATTTCGACATCTGCGCGCTTAAAATTCAAAGCATGCAATCAATGCTTGCAGACCAAGGAAAGTTCATGCAGGAAAACGTCCAATTCCGGGTCAAAGGCAGCTCCTCTTCTAGTTTATTTATATTCCCACAAACATCGCTCGCTTACAAAACACAGACAGACACGCACACACGAGAAACAACAATGGACGTTGTGCTGAGTTCAGGACACAGAATGCCGTTGATCGGATTCGGAACGTTCATGATCCCCCTGCCACCACCCGACGTGCTGACATCCATATTCCTCGAGGCCATTGAAGCGGGCTACCGCCACTTCGACACGGCGGCGTGCTATGGCTCCGAAGGGGCGCTTGGCCGAGCCGTGGCTGAGGCCCTGGACCGAGGGCTCATTGAGAACCGCAGCCACATCTTCATCACCACCAAGCTCTGGTGCGCCGACGCTCATCCGGATCTTGTTCTTCCCGCTCTCAAGAAGTCTCTCAAGTAAATATCTGCTAATTTGCCTTATAATCTCCTCCCACTTATTTTCCTGCTTGACAGTAAATACAGTTCTCGTAACCGCCATGTCGCCAAATATTTTTGAAGACCTCAGAAGAATTTCTTTCATGGGAGACACGATAAACATTAGCTTTCACTTTGGTATATAATCATCAGTTGCACGCATTAGTTTTATCCAATTTTTTCCTTCATATTATGTTTCTATTTTTGTTGGGTTTAGTCTTCTTGTGTTCATGTTGCTTGTTTCTTTTGTTTGGCACTTGGTGTATTTATTAATTATATAGGAGGCTAGGGTTGGAGTATGTGGATCTGTATCTAATCCACTGGCCAGCGAGAGTGAAGGAGGGAACCGAAGGGTTCGATTTCAAGGGCAAATTGTTGCCATTTGACATGAAAGGGACATGGGAGGCCATGGAAGAGTGCTCCAAGTTGGGCTTGGCCAAGTCCATTGGAGTCAGCAATTTTGGCACTAAGAAGCTCTCTCAACTCCTTGTGCATGCCACAATTTCTCCTGCTGTAAACCAGGTCAAAGAAAGCATATGTATGTATGTATGTATGTATGTCTGTACATATGTACGTATGTATATTCATCAATTATTCTGGTTTCATTTTTCAGACAAATTACTAGCAAATCAAGATCTGTTCTTGTGTTTGTGGGTTAATCATGATTTAGGTGGAGATGAATCTTGCGTGGCAACAAGAGAAGCTAAGGACGTATTGTAGAGAGAAGGGAATACATGCGAGTGCGTGGTCTCCATTGGCAGCGAATGGAGCTGCTTGGGGTTCATTAGCCGTTATGGAGAGTCCCCTGCTTAAGGAGATTGCTGTTGCCAAAGGAAAGTCTGTGGCTCAGGTACTTTATTATTTTCCTATTTATTTTGGTTTTCTCTTATCTCAAGTCGCCCATGTAAAAGGGTTGCGGTAAATTAATCTAGCCCACGATCAAATTGGCACGATACACTTTAAAGCTAGACATCACGCCAAGAGCGAATCCGGCGAGGCATCCTACGAATAGAATAGAAGTTAAAGGTTTTGTCATTTTCATATTGGAAGCGAAGCCTATAATCTTCCTCCTTGGTTAAATGTATCTGTATGTAGGTTGCACTGAGATGGATATATGAGCAAGGGTCGAGCTTCATCGTGAAGAGCTTCAACAAGGACAGAATGAGAGGGAACCTGCAAATTCTGGGATGGGAACTTAGCCAGGAGGATTTGGAGAGGTTGAAGCTGCAAATCCTACAGAAAAGAGGATATGCAGGAGAGAATTACATTTCTGAAGATGGGCCTTACAAGACGGTGGATGAGCTCTGGGATGGAGACGCTTGACGATCCCCGACATCATTTTTCACGTTGTTTCAAATGTGTTTGCAATTATATGTGAGTTGAGCAAGGTGTTTTCAAGAATTTGTTTGAGAATATACATAAAGATTTCGTTGTAGGATGTCGATTCTCTCTGACTAGGAAACGAAATAAGACGACAAGTTATCGGATCATTACGCATCATTCACAGGGAGATGCCAACCACCGAGGAAAATATGCGAGTAATGCTACCAAGGCAAATAAAAATATTCGATAGAAAGTTGATAAATAAAAGAATAGTTAAACATTGTAAGTAGTTTAAAAGATGGTTAATAATTCAAACCTAGTTGGTAATAATATGATGGGATAAGATTGAGTACTAAAATTTTATAAAATACAATTAAGTTTTAAAACTTATCAAATTAGTGCAATTAGATCACTCCATTAACTTTGTTCATGAATTGACCGACTACATCCAAATTAGGTCAATTCATGTTGACTCACTTTGCTGGCGAAACCGTTTTATTAAAAATTTATAAGTCGGATTTTTAGCCATGCAAATCGGTGATGACAATAAAATGATAGTTTTTTTTTTTTTTTACAAAAGTGGAATTCAAGTGATTGCTCAAATAATTTTGGTACCGAAATGAGCGTTGTATAAAAGTTATGGCATTTGTAGTGCTTTTTCCTTTGCTAACCCATATCCATCCCTCTCTCTAGTTTGGCTATGTCTACAGTGAGATATTTTAGTTCTCGCTCTCGATAGAATAGACCGTGCACTTTTTTGGAAACTCATAAATGTGACATTCCGAAATTTCATAAATTGGAATTTATAAAATAACTGAGTTTTATGAAATGTGCTAATAATAAATTCTTGCCCGGAACTTATCATTCCTGGGATGCTAACCATTAGGGAAAGGCTAATAGGGGAATTAAATTCGTGCGACTAAAGAATATTTGATTGTGAATTGATTTTCGACTATTAAATCGCTGAAGTGATATTTTGAGCAACTGTTGGCTGATCCAAGAATAGTTAAGGGTCAGTTCGCCACTGTCACAGTAGTGAATCGCGAGTGATTTTGCTGAACCACGAAATAACTTGATAATTGATCCTGAATCTATACCAAATGATCGTATCCCTCGGATCAAGTGATTGTTCTTTGTGATTTTAATGACAATCGAAGTCGTCACGTATTGAACGGACTTGCACGTGACTCGATTCAGTATCAGTTATGAGTTGATTCTGTGAAATTCCCCAGCAAGCCACCCGTTAGTTCGAAAAACGCTTGGGTTGCGTTTAATAAAATTTAATTATTGAATTTAGCCTAATTTGGACACCGGAAAATTTGGAAGTCACGACGGAACGTTAGGACGACGCTGCAGGGGACACGCGCGAATTTTTGGTGCGTTCAAATCCTTCAGAAAAATTCGATTTGGGCAAGAAACGGAGAAAGTGACCAAAATACCCCTAAGATTTATTAAAGGGTAAGCTTGAAGGGTAAATGGCATTTTGGTAATTTTGCCATAAAATTTTGAGTGGACAATTTTACCCTTGGATTTTTGGGAAATTACAATAATACCCTTGGATATTTTTGGGTGAGATTTGATCTCGACCGTCGGTTTCAAGATAAGATCAAATCTGGATTGTCGGATTAAAAATGTGAGACAAGGGCGTTTTGGTAATTAGCCAATTGGGTCAAAAAAAGCACTATTTAGTCAAGACCTCATCTCTCTCTCTCTCTCTCTCTCTCTCTCTCTCTCTCTCTCTCTTGGCCATCTCTCCCCCCCCTCTCTCCCGATTTTCTCTCCATCGTGAAGCCTACGCCGGCACCGCCGCTTGTCGCCGCTCGCCACCGCCCAGACCGCCGCCTTGCCGCCGCCGTACCGCCCTCAAGCCCTTGCCACCACTAGCCTCACCGTCCCTCTCTCTCTCTCTCTCACCGTGAGGCCGTGGCTCATGGCCAAAGAGAGCCGGACTGCCGCCGCAAGGCGATCGCCGTCGCCAAGCCTCGCCGCTGTCCCCGCCGTTCCTGATTGAGTGCCGCCGCTTTCCATTCTAGTTGATTCAGTCTAGAACTCTGTAAGTCACGCTCTAAACCCGATTTAGGACTTCGAGTATCAAATGATGATTGATTTTGGGGTGAAATTAGGTACATACGGGTGTGGATTTGAGTGATTTAAGATCGGAAATGTTTGGCGGGCCTTAGGAATTTATTTAGGAATTTTTGGAGGAAAATTAGAGGCTAAAAATAGGCTGTGAATTACTGTTCACGAGGCTGTGATTGATGGATCGGGATGCAAGTTGGATTTTTAGAACCAGCAATTAATTGCGAGAAAATGTCGTGAAGAGCCGGGAGTGTAATTTTGTGATTTGAGGTGCGGAATGTACTGTTCACTGGCTGTGATGTGTTGTGTAATGTGCTGTGATTGGTTGTTTGATGCATGAATAGTACCGTTAGGTCCGTCTTTGAATTTTATGAAAGTCTTGTGAAAGGCTGAAATTGATCTGGAAACGTTTGAGTGTGGAAAAATGCGAAATTATGCGTGAATACACGTTTGGGTATAATTGTGTGGTTGTGAGTGCGAATGTGTATACAGAAATTCATGAGAAGGTGTGAAAGTGTGAGAATGGGATTGGACCGAATATCATAAACTCAGGCAACGATCACGTAGGTCTGTTACATTTGGCACAAACTGAGACTTGAAAAAGCAAGTGTGAAAATCTTTCCGAGGCACAATCAGCTCGGGTGAGACCGGGATTGGATTGAGACATTATAAGCTCGGGTTCCGATCATGTAGGCCTGTCGCATTTGGTGCGGGCTGAGTTTGGGATCGGGCCTGAGGCGTGTGATGCTCAGGTTGCGATTGGAGCCTGAGGCGTGAACGAGTACGCGGGCCAAAAGTTTGGTGATGAATAGTCGCAGTGTGCCTGAGGCGTGTACTTTAACGCGGGTCATTGGCGAGTGTTGTGGAAAGAAGAAATGAAAACGGAATGAGTATGTGGGATGAGAATTGTACATGTGTATGTTGCATATGACATGCTTGTGATCGTGTGTGAAATGACTGCTCTGTAATGATTTGGCACGTGTGTGATTGTTTGTGTTTGTCTGGAGGTACGTGATAGCCTAGATTGGGTTTAGGGGTGTGCTTGCTAAGTTGTAATCTCACGGTTGTATCAATCAACAATTTTTAGAACCCCGACCTGAGACATAAACCCTCCACCACCACCACCACCACCACCAGTACGTTTTGGATTACCAATGCACATGGAATATGAAGTAGTAGAGTTTCTGATGGGTGACGGGATGATATGAATTAGACACACGACGACCATATATGTAGAGGTAGGATTGCCGTTGTGGGAGACCAACGTATACACGGCTTGGTACTTTAGGGACGCTGATGGGAATGAGTTTGGTCCCGTCCGAGGTTTCGATGTTTCATATGATGTAGTTGGAGATTTGGACTTGGTCACCATGCCCCCGATCGATGGAGAGTTGACTAGTACCTAGGTTAGCTTCGCTTAGTCTGGTCTGCATCCAGCAACCGCAGCACAGGGATCTTCCGGAGCCGAACATGAACCCGAACCCGAGGCATTGCAAGCCGAAGCTGAGCCGATGGATATAGACTTAGATCCTATCCCCGAGGAGGTACCGGGAGAGGTGGAATCCGAGGTCGAACCTGAGAACAATCTTGTTGAATTCGAAGAGCATGTAGGGGAACCGGAGTACATACTCCCGTTTGAGCAGTATATGGATCCCAACTTTGAGCCTGAGTTCCATTTTTGGGATGTATTAGTGGAGAACGGTCAGGATGAGGTTTCGACGGAATCGGGCGACATCAATCACCCGATAGTGATCGAGACGGAGTCGGAGTCCTCGGAGGAGCAAACAGATCGAGAAAGCTCAGAATCGGAGAATGAGGAATCAGACTCAGAATGGACACCAAGTAAGAGGCATAGAGGTTAGAGTGTCGGTTGGAAAGCCAAGCTTTTGACGAGGACCATTTTTGAGGATGAATGCCAGGTCGATGATCACATTTGATTTTGATAGTTTTAGGAAGGTGTGCACTTGTTTAATTAAGTTGGTAAAGTGTGAATATTGTGGTGGTACAAGTTGTTGAGAATAAAAATGTATATTATCCCAATTCTTTCCAGTTTAAATTGTCATGGTGTTTTATGGTTTCCGTTGCGAATTTAAATCTCTGATGTTGAAATAAGGTCGGCGATAACCTGGGATATCGCATTCTTCGACCAAAGGCGGGATGACGTGGGCTCGATGGGGGTTTGGGGCGTGACAATAAATACATATAATGGGTGAAGCTTTTGAAAATTTGGATCCGATACCAATAAGGTACATTCCAAGGTAGTGCAAATACCATAGCCGCCTTGACCCCGTGCACCTATAAACTATATTGATGCCAAGCTACAACTTCACAAAATCTGCATACACTTAAAACTACATTTTTAAAGCATGTGTCAATGTAATGGACAACAACATTTGTTTACTTTGACCCCGCAAGATTCTTCGAACAACCATTTTGACTCTAATCGATCTTAACAAACCAAGTTGTTTTTTTCACAAGCAATAAGCCCAAGTTGAATCAAAAGAAATCGTTCAAATCATGAACGGACCCAATTATTCAAATACTTAAATCAAGAAAAAGAATAATACAACATTGAGGTTTTTGGTTCATAAAATCTCATTTTCGTGTGACTTTGATCTCACACTTTCCTTTGCCTTTGAATACGGTCATCATTTTTGCATGACACTTGTATTTCAAGAATATCACGGATTACTTTTGAATTACCAATGTGGACATTATATAAATACATCGTGATTTAGTTCGGTCAAGTACAAAAATAATGACTTGAATTTTCATGTGATCTTAATTTCCTTTATCAGTTTTACACCTTGGATAGGGCCGATATTTGAAGGATACACTTCTGACCTGGGACATGACTTTATTATGTGGACATTATATTATACGTATTGATTATTTATTTGGTAACCATGCCTTTACTTATGTCGCATGAAAGAATAGCGAGAAATTTTCCATGACAACGAGGGCGACTTTATAAAATCTGTCTTGCATTGCACGCATGATCTTTGTCACAAGTCCAAGTTAGCTATAATATAATAACACGACTTAGCATTTTCTTATTCTTGATATAAATAATTAGTATTCCTTCAAACAACCTCTGACTCGAAGTCAACTATAATGTATAAAAAGACTTTGAATTTCCTTATGATTGATTTCATTTTCTTCTGCTTCATATAATATTAGTATTACTTCGAACAACCTTTGCCTCCGCATTTTCTGTCACTAGATTTCCACCATCTCTCTCTCTCTCTCTCTCTCTCACACACACACACACACAGAACAGAAGACCATGCACGATGTCGTGGTCCCAGATGTAGTGCTAAGCTCGGGTGAGAAAATGCCACTGATCGGCATGGGCTGCGTAGCAAGCCCATCGCCGCCGCCGGACGTGTTGATTTCCATATTCCTGGAGGCCATCGAAGTCGGGTACTGCCATTTCAACACGGCGGAGTTTTACAGCTCTAAGGAGGCACTCGGCTGAGCTGTGTCCGAGTCCCTGGACAGGGGGCTTGTCGAGAGCTGCAATCAAATCTTCATCACCACCAAGCTCTGGTGCACCGACGCCCATCCCGGTCTCATTCTTCCCGCCCTCAAGAACTCTGTCCAGTAAATACATTAATTTGCCTTCTCTCCTCCATTTTTTGTACGATGACACTATAGTCCTGATTGCTAAGAATTTTTAAGACCGTATAAGAATTTCGTTATGGGAAAACATATATGGTAAACAGTAATCTTCTTCTTTTGCCAGATTGACTACCTTTCACTATGTTATATACTATGGCAAAACATACATATGTTGCATGCATTTTATTTTGGAGATTGGAGATCGCTTTTCAACTTTTATTATGCTAAGAATGTTTGTCAATTTTTATGTCATTACCTAACATATTATAGAACAACAATAACATAGCATGTTACATCTTGCTGTTTAATCTTTCTTTTTTTCCTGGGTGCGTTCATGGGCCTTGATGGGTTTTTTTTCCTTTTTTATGGCACTTGGTGTGTATCGATTTAAATAGGAGGCTAGGTTTAGAGTGCGTGGATCTGTATCTAATCCACTGGCCACCGAGACTGAAGGAAGGAACCGAAGGGCTCGATCTCAAGGGCAAGATACTGCCATTTGACGTCGAGGGCACATGGGAAGCTATGGAAGAGTGCTCCAAGCTGGGCTTAGCCAAGTTCATTGGAGTAAGCAATTTCGGCACCAAGAAACTCTCTCAACTCCTCTTGCGTGCCACTATCCCTCCTGCTGTTAATCAAGCAATGAAAAGAATATACTCTATTTAATCTAGAATTAATATCATGAAAAACTCCAAATCGGTATACTTATGATAAATTTACCAAAAACTATTTTTTTTATCACAAAAAATCATAAACTGATACATTTGTGACAATTTTATTTCGAACTAATTTTTTGATCACCAAAAACACCAAACTAGTAAATGTGTGACAAATTTACCATTCATTAGTTTTCATTAAATTTTATTATCAAATTGCTAAGTTTGATGACACGCGGTAGTTGACGGGTGTAACAATTTGAGATTTTACCCTTATGTTTGTCACAAGTTTATCAATTTGTGATTTCTGGTGATATTAATCCAATTTAACGAATATTAACGGAGGGTAAATTTGTCACAAATGTACAAGTTTTGGGTTTTTAGTGATTAAAAAATTAGTTTATGGTAAAATTGTCACAAATGTACCAATTTAGGGTTTTTGGTGGTAAAAAAAATAGTTTGGGATAAAATTATTATAAGTGTACAAGTGTGGGGCTTGTTATGGTAAAAAAATAGTTCGAGATAAATTTATCACAAATATACTAGTTTATGATTTTTGGTGGTAAAAAAAAATAATTTGGGATAAGATTGTTATAGGTGTACCGGTTTGGGGTTTTTCATGATATTAATCCTTTAACTATTCATTTATGTTATAATCACATCAAGATTTTCGTGAAAAAATACATTTTATATGATGGCTAATCGTCGTTTAGGTGGAGATGAATGTGTGGCATGGCAACAAAAGAATTTGAGAGGATATTGCAGACAGAAGGGAATACATGTGAGCGCATGGTCTCCATTGGGAGGGAATGGAGTTGCTTGGGGTACATTTGTGGTTGCGGAGAGTCCTGTTCTCATGGAGATTGCCATTGCCAAAGGCAAGACCGTGGCTCCAGTAATTTATTCTCTTTTCTTCTGTGTTTTTCTATCTGTTTGGCGTCAAATTTTTCCTTGGGAAGCGTACTTTAGAAACTATTCCTTCAGAAATTGCATTCCTTGCGTGAGTAAAAGCAACAAGCGTTTGTACTCTGTAGCTCTAATTCCTCTTTCCCCTTCATGCATGTCCTTGTCAGTCAACGGTGTCTCTCTAAGAAGTAATCATAAGAAAGCTTTTGAGTGAGTTTTAGTGAAAATCATAAGATAAGGTTTAGCTGAACCGGCAGCTTCAGACTGACGTGAATCCTCTGCATGCGGACCTTCCAGCAATTAAAAGTATATTGATGAAAATTATTGTTTACCAACTTTGGTCATTAAAAATCCATCCATCGTTCATCAGTCATCACCCAAAGTCATCTTATTATTTGGTGAAGGTACTCACCCATTTCTTCCATAAATTACTCTCTACTCTCTCAATAAGCACTTGCCGACTTTTACAATATATATATTTTTTCAACCGTTCTCAAATTAGGACTTTATTTCTTTTGTAGATCTGTATTTGTGCGCTTAAAAGAACCTACGGCAACATGTTTCTTGTAAAGAATTCTCGGTAAAGAATAGTTCTATACAAAAATCTCAAACTAATATATCAATGCCACATATACTCTAAGCTAATTTTAAGGAAAAAGTGCTAGAAAAGTCCTAAACCTATTGCATTTATGCAAATTTAGTAATTTTTTAATGATGCCAATTTAGTCCTAAACCTTTTGAACTATTGCCAATTCAGTCCTTCCAGTTAATTTTGGCCTAATATTGTTGTCGTGGATGCCAGTCGAACTACGTGACATGACCAGTGCTAGGTCGGTCGACATCGATGTGGACAACTAATAATAATATTTTAATATTTTTTTCATTTATTTATTTTCTTTTCTTTCTTTTTTTTTTCCCTCCCCTTTCTTCTTCCTTCAGCTGGTCATTGGACCTTGGCGATTGGCCAAAGGCCAAGGTCAGTGAGGGCAAGTTGGATGGCTGCGAGGGCAGCCTCACACTGGATTGGTGAGGTTCGCCTTCCTTGCTGGCCCTAGCCTCTAGCCAATCGCCAAGGTCCGACGACTGGCTAGAGGAAGAAGGGAGAAAAGGGAAAAAAAAGGGAAAAGAAAAGAAAAGAAAAGAATAATTTGAAAAAATATATCGGCGACCGGCTGGAGGAATAAGGGAGGAAAGGGAAAAAAAGAAAAAGAAAGACAAGAAAAAAAAATAATTCGAATTTTTTTAAAAATATTATTAAAAGTTGTCCATGTAAGTATGGGCCATGCCATGTATGCCGGTCAATATCCACATCGGCAATATCTAGTCAAAATTTGCTGGAATGACTGAATTGTCAATAGTTTAAAAGGTTTATGATTAAATTGGCACAAATGCAATAGGTATAGAACTTTTTTGATACTTTTCCTCTAATTTTCATGTCACAAAAACTTGGAAAATGGTACACATGTGCCACGTTTATCTCAAACTAATTTCCGTGTCAAAAAAAATCCCAAACTATTAATACCCATGATAAATTTACTCTTCGTTAGCTTCTATCTAATATCCCTATTAAATTGGTATGGTGGAAACACACATGACAAATAACTCTGATGATTGGCGTGTGACATGGTTCCAATGTGGAAATTAAATGAAAATTAGTTTGGAGTATATATAGCATAGATGTATCGGTTTGGGATCTTTGCGACATGAAAATTCACTACAAAAAAATCAGTTTTTTGCCATGAAAATTTGCGACGAAAAAATTTTCATTGGAAATTAGTGACGAAAAATTTTTCGTCGGAAATTAGGAACGAAAAATTTTTTGTCGGAAAATGGCGACGAAAAAATTTTCGTTGGAAAAAAGCGACGAAAAATATTTCGTGGCAAAATCCGCGAATTTTGCCATGAAATATTTTTCGTCGCCAAATTCGTCGGAAGTTTCCGACTAAAATATTTTTCCTTGGAAAATTCGTTGGATTTCCAACAAATTCAAAAATTGATCTATATAATGGAAATTCATTGGAAATTACCAACAAATTTTCCAACGAATTAAAAAAGATGAATAATTGTTTAGAATATTCGAAAATTCGTTGCAAAATTCGTTAGAAATTACCGACAAATTTTCCAATGAATTTTGATATTCAGTACAAAATTTTTTTGTTTGTACTAACTTCGTTGGAAAATTCGTTGGAATTTCCAAGGAATTTTGCAACGAAATAGGTTTTCAATACAAAATTTTCAATTTCGTTGGAAAATTCGTTGGAATTTCCGATGAATTTTCCAACAAAATAGGTTTTCGGTTCAAATATTTTCAATTTCGTTGGAAAATTCGTCAGAAATTTCCAACGAATTTTCCAACGAAAATAGTAAGGGCAATTATTGGCCAGAAATGTGAAATTCGTTGGAAATTGAAAATTTATCGCAAAATTTGTTGGAAATTTACAACAAATTTAGCAACGAACTTAAATTTTGGTTACATGAAATTAGTTATGTACCAATTTCGTTGCAAAATTCGTTGTTAATTTCCAACGAATTTTGCAACAAAATAGGTTTTCAATTCAAAATTTTCAATTTCGTTGGAAAATTCGTTGGAATTTCTGATGAATTTTCCAACGAAATAGGTTTTCGGTTCAAATATTTTCAATTTCGTTGGAAAATTTGTCAGAAATTTCCGACGAATTTTCCAACGAAAATAGTAAAGGCACTTATTGGCCAGAAATGTGAAATTCGTTGGAAATTGAAAATTTGTTGCAAAATTTGTTGGAAATTTACAACAAATTTAGCAACGAACTTAAATTTTGGTTACATGAAATTAGTTATGTACCAATTTCGTTGCAAAATTCGTTGTTAATTTCTAACAAATTTTGCAACGAAATATTCAACATCATAGTTCCGAGTCAATGAAATTGATTGCAAAATTCATTGGAAATTACCGACGAAATTTGCAACGAATTTCGATATTCGGTACTATAATTTTGTTAGGACTAACTTCATTGGAAAATTTGTTGGAAATTCCAACGAATTTTCCAACAAAATAGGTTTTCTGTTCTATTTTTTCAATTTCGTTGGAAAATTTGTCAGAAATTACAGACGAATTTTCCAACGAAACTAACTCAGTGCAATTATTGGCCAGAAATGTGAAATTCGTTTGAAATTTAAAATTTGTTGTAAAATTCATTTGAAATTTACAACGAATTTAGCAACAAACTTAAATATTGGTCACATTAAATTAGTTATGTACCAATTTCGTTGCAAAATTTGTTGGTAATTCCCAACGAACTTTGCAACGAAATATTGAACGCTATCGTTCTGATTCACTGAAATTTGTTACAAAATTTGTTGCAAAATTACCGACGAATTTTGTAACGAATTTCAATATTCGGAACAATAATTTTTGTTTGTATTAAGTTCGTTGGAATTTCCAACGAATTTTCCAACGAAATAGATTTTCGGTGCAATTATTTTCCAACGAAAATGGGTCCGTGCAATTATTGGCCAGAAACGTCAAAATCGTTGGAAATTTAAAATTTGTTGCAAAATTCATTAGAAATTTTCAACGAATTTTGCAACGAAAATAGAAAAAACATGTTTATATGTTCGGCAACAAATATTTCGTGTGTACCGAGTATTTTTGGCTGAACAAAAACTCTCTTTCTCGTCATCCTCTTGGCCGTTCACCTTGCGGTCCTTCTCGCCATCGCCACCCTCGCCGTCGAATGGTGAACAGCGCCAGGACCGAGTCCAGCAGCTCCAACTGGGTGTCGAGGGCGAGCCTGTGGCGGCTCTAGGTGCAGCTCCATTCGAAGGTCTTTCAATACATTTGAACGTTGCGATTCTCATAAAATTGTTAATACTTGGTAAGTCTTCTCGACATGATAATTTGCGCAAATTTTTTTAAGTTTAATTTAGTTGTGTTCAATTTTTGGTGCATTAATTTAGTTGTATTCTAATTTCGTTGGAAAATTCGTGGGAAATTGCAAAACTCTTTGTTGTTCCGTGTAGTCCAAATTCGTTGGAAATTTTCAACGAATTTTGCAACAAATTTCAAACATGTCGACAGTCCTTTCAATTCGTTGGAAAATTCGTTGGAAATTTCCAACGCATTTTCATTAAACCTTATTTTTCCACATAATTCGTTGGAAAATTTGTTGGAAATTTCCAACGAATTTTTCAACGAATTTGAAGAACACATTATTTTTAGGCATATTCGTAATTCGTTGGAAAACTCGTTGGAAATTTCCAATGAATTGCCATTAAACCTTATTTATCCGAATATTTGAAAGTCATTGGAAAATTAATTGGAATTTTCCAACGAATTTGAAGAACACTTTATTTTTAGTCATATTCGAAATTCGTCGCAAAATTCTAACGAATTTTGCCACGAATTTCCATTAACCTTATTTTTCAAAATATTTTAAATTCGTTGGAAATTTCCTATGAATTTTCCAACGAATTTTAAGAAAACATTATTTTTAGGCGTATTTGAAATTTATTGCAAAATTCGTTAGAAATTTCCAACAAATTTCCATTAAACCTTATTTTTCCGTATATGTGTAATTTGTTGCAAAATTCATCGGAAATTTCCAACGAATTTTGCAACAAATTTCAAGAGCACATTATTTTTAGCCATATTCGAAATTCGTCGTAAAATTCGTTAGAAATTTCCCATGAATTTTGCAACGAATTTCCATTAAACCTTATTTTTCCACATATTTTAAATTCGTCGGAAAATTCATTGGAAATTTTCAACGAATTGGAAGAACACATTATTTTTAGGCATATTTAAAATTCGTTGGAAAATTCCAACGAATTTTGCAACGAAATTTCCATTATACCTTATTTTTCCGTATATGTGTAATTCGTTGCAAAATTCGTTAGAAATTTCTAACGAATTTTGCAACAAATTTCAAGAACACATTATTTTTAGGCATATTTGAAATTCGTTACAAAATTCATTAGAAATTTTCAACGAATTTTGTAACGAATTTCAATATTCAGTATATTAATTTTTTTATGTACTACTTTCGTTGGAAAATTCGTTTGAAATTTCCCATCATTTTTGCAAATAAGTCAAAAAACACCTTCTTGTTCTGGTTAATATAAATTCGTTCCAAAATTCATTGGAAAATTTAGAATGAATTTTGCATCGAATTCAAAAAACCGATTCATTAATTTTGATTTGTACACATTTCGTAGCAAAATTGGTGAGAAATTTCCCATGAATTTTGGAACGAATTGAATAACATGTTATTCTTCAGCATAATAGAAAATCGTTGCAAAATTCGTTGGAAATTTACCCATATCTATGAGAGTTCTAGGTGAGCTTGCCGGCGGTGAGGCTGGCCCTCGCCGGGACTGGCAAGGGCCGAGCTCGCCGTGGCCGGCGACCTCGTCGGTTGCCGGCCCGGCTAAGAAGAAAGGAAAAAAAAATAAAAAGAAACAGAAAGGAATAAATAAAATGTATTTAATAGACGAATCTGATGTAATTATTTTTTATTTTAGGTACGTGTCCATTCGAAGGTCTCGCAATCTAATTGAACGTTGCAATTCTCATCAAATTGTCCAATTTCTACTACAAAGATTTCGGCCAAATACTTTGTAAGTCTTCTTGACATAGTAAATTTCCCAAATTTTTCAAGTTTAAAGTAATTGTTTCGTAAACAACATAATTGTAATTTTGTGCATTTTATGGTTTTAATTAACAATAGATATTAAACAATATATATGATATGTTGAATAATTTAGGATAATTTTTTTATTTTGAAGCGTGACACAATGTAAAGAGACAGGGATTGGGTGTATAATAAGAACTTACCTGGAGGGCGAGAATTGACTGATGAGTTTCGTATCGGGTTGGAACTATTTTTGAACTTTGCTAGTAGTAAATGTGAGTTCATGGATAGAAATAAGTTAATGTGTCAATGTAAAAAGTGCAGTAATAGAAAATTTCTAGCCATTGATACAGTTAGAGAACATCTTTGTAGATTTGGGTTTACTCCGAACTATTATAATTGGACTAGCCACGGTGAACCATTTATATATGATGACGAATATCGAAAAAGCGATTAATTTTCAGTTAGGGAAGAATGTAGCTATTTTGAACAATTGAACCCATATCAGAAGATGGTGTTTAATGAAGCCAATCATAATTTAGATTCAGAATTGAATCATGCAAGTACTAGTTTTACTCATGCACCTGAACAAGTGGGAACTAGTTATGCAGCAGAAATGGAAGAGATAGGAGTTACAGGTTGTAATGAGAATGTGTGTGACGGAACTTCTCAATGTAATAATTTCTGGGAAATGGTGGAAATGGCATATGAACCTTTATGGGCAGGTTGTGATAACCACACGAAGTTATCAGTGATAGCAAGACTGTTAAATATCAAGGCAGAGCATAATGTGTCTGTAGATTGCTTCAACTCTTTTGTTGAAATAATGTGAGAAACAATGTCTCGTGATAACATCATACCAAATGACTTTTACGATATGAAAAAATTGGTGGATAACTTAGGTCTTCCAGTTGTACGGATTGATGTATGTACTATGGTTTGTATGTTATATTGGAGAGATGATGAATATGTAGAAACTTGCAAATTCTGTAACCAACCTAGGTACAAGATTAACAGGAGGCAGGGTCGTAATCAGAAGCGTAAACCATGCAAGCAAATGTTTTATTTGCCCTTAATCCCTAGGTTGCAAAGGCTTTATGCATCGCAAGCCACTGTTGAACACATAACTTGGCATGCAAATCATGAAACAGAAGATGATGTAATGTATCATCCTTCAGATGCAGAGGCATGGCAACATTTTGATAGAACATATCCTGAGTTTGCGCTAGAGCTTCGAAACATCAGGTTAGGTCTGTGTGCTGATGAATTTGCCCCATTTGGGAAATCAAGAAAAAGTTATTCATGTTGGCCAATTATCTTAACTCCGTATAATCTTCTACCCGGTATGTGCATGAAGACACCTTATATGTTTTTGACATTGATCGTGCCTGACCCGCAAAATCCGAAAAAGGCCATAGATATTTACATGCAACCATTGATTAAAGAGTTACAACGGCTATGGGTTGAAGGTGTCCCAACGTATGACGTTTCTATCGACCAAACATTTATAATGAAGGCTGTGCTTCTTTAGACAATAAATGACTTCCCTACTTATGGAATGTTATCTGGACGGAGTACAGCTGGGATCTTAGGATGTCTAATTTGTATGGAGAGATCGAAGGCTTTCAGATTAAAACATGGTAAGAAAGCCTGCTATTTTGATTGTCACAGACAATTTTTGCCGCTTAATCATACATTCAGAAGGAATAAAAAAGAATTCATCAAGAATATGATTGAAAGAACACATCCACCATTGAGGTTGATCGGGCATCAAATTTGGGAACGCGTGCAAGAGTTTCCAATTGTTGTTGACAACCCTCACGGCACAACTTTTGCGTACGGAAGTACAC
This sequence comes from Syzygium aromaticum, assembly GCA_024500025.1. Lineage (NCBI taxonomy): Eukaryota > Viridiplantae > Streptophyta > Magnoliopsida > Myrtales > Myrtaceae > Syzygium > Syzygium aromaticum. Next base: position 17,603,996 of record CM044892.1, on the reverse strand, counting down.
ATAAGTGGACTAAACGCAGTTTATTTTGGGATCTATCATATTGGAATGCTCATCTTATTCATCATAATCTTGACGTCATGCACATAGAGAAGAATGTTTTTGACAATGTCATAAATACTGTGATGGATGTCACTGGAAAAACAAAAGACAACTTGAATGCAAGAAAAGATATTAGGGATATTTGCGATCGACCAACACTAGATGCGGATGCAAGCAGCAGGGGACCGAAATCCAAAGCAGTTTATACATTGAACAAGGAGCAGAAACGGGTCGTTTGTCAATGGTTGAAATCGATGCGATTTCTTGATGGATATGCTTCTAATCTCGGCAGATGTGTTGATATGAATGAATGCAAGTTGACAGGTATGAAGAGTTATGATTGTCACATATTTATGGAAAAACTAATTTCGATAGTATTCAAGGAAGTTCTACCAAACTTTGTATAGGGTGCCATTATAGAGTTAAGTAATTTCTTGCATGATATTTGCACAACAACGTTGAAATCATCACACATGGAGAAACTAGAGAAAGATATTCCAATTATTCTTTGTAACTTAGAAAGGATATTTCCTCCATCGTTCTTCGATTCAATGGAGCATTTCTTAGTTCGCTTACTTTATGAGGCCAAAGTTGCAGGTCCCGTCCAATTTCGATGGATGTATCCATTTGAGAGGTAAATTTTTTTTTAAATTAAATGTGAAATTACTTTATTACATATTATGTTACGATAAACTTTTTTCTACTGCAACTAGGTTCTTATATCATTTGAAGAAAAATGAAGAATAAGGCATGTGTCGAAGCTTCAATTTGTAATGCATATATTGTGGAAGAAGTGACAATATTTACATCATACTATTTTGAGCCACACGTGCAATGCAAGAGGCGGAGAGCTGGAAGAAATGATGAGGGTCCCATTAATCCCAATTGCAAATCATTCTCTATTTTCAATTATTTGGATCGACCTAGCGACACATGTAAGTTTTGTCACTTAACAGGCGAAGAAAAGCTGGCAGCCCATACATATATTTTATTGAACTGTCCAAAAGTGGAGCCATACTTCGAGTAAGTGTACATTTGTACGTACACGTCATGTGTTTCAAACCGTTACTAATACATAAATGGTATTTGTTACTAGGAATTTCGGAAACGCAATGCATGGACTATCACTAAATGAGTTTGACCGTTTGTATCAGGAACAATTTGCAACATGGTTCAAAACATATGTAAGTTGAATATGGACGAAATCCTATTTATTCGAATTTTCAATACATCATATTTTAAAATATATATTATTGGTATTGCGTGTGTGTCACCTTAGGTTCACAGTATTGATGCTCAAGTTGGACAGCAAGGAATGTTATATTATCTGTCGTGGAGTCCAAAGTCAAGAGTACGAATTTGGCCATCATATTTCATTAACGGGTATAATTTTCACACTCGCGAATATGGAATGGGAAATGCTACAATGAATAGTGGAGTGTGTGTTCAGTCATCCAATGGTGGCAATTCGTAAGGTGATTTCTATGGCTTGTTGGATGAAATCATAGAGATTAAGTACCATGGACCGTTAATGTGGGTTGTCTTATTTAAATGCATGTGGTTTGATCTCGTGAAAGGAATGAATGTGCATACCAAATTTAATTTGGTTGAAATAAATCACAAGAAAAGATATATGAAATATGAACCATTTGTCTTGGCACAACAAGCAATTCAAGTCTATTATGCATCATATCTTAGTTTGAAGCGTGACAAAAACGATTGGTGGGCTGTATGTAAAACCAAAGCAAGAAAGAAAATCGAGGAACACTAGAAGGATACGGCATATCAACAAGAGGAAGTTCATAACATAAATGAAATTGCTGAATATAACATTCCTACTTTACGAGATCCATGTGATGCGATGATCGATGTAGATCCAACTGAAATTCGGAAATCAAATTTTCAACTTAGTACACAATATGATTTAGAGACAGAGGATGAAGATGATGATCAGGAAGAAGATGAAGATGAAGAAGAAGATGAAGACGAAGAAGAAGGTGAAAACGGAGAAAAAGGTGAAGATGAAGGTGAAGATGCAGATGAAGATGAAGATGAAGATTATGATTTTTGAGATTTTTTTATTAATTATGTCTAATTATTAGTAGTAATGCGACACGCGTGTTTTGCTGTTGTCATAATTTTTAATATTTCTGTTGTTATTGTTCTGTAATAATTTCATTCAATGGTAAGTCTATTTTTTCGGACTGTATAAAAAATGTTGCAAAATTCGTTTCCAACGAATTTTGCAACAAAATTTTAATAAACAAAGTTCTTAGGGTGAAATAAAAATGGTTGAAAAATTCGTTGGAAATTGCTAATGAATTTTGCAACGATTTTTGAAAAGTTTATGACGTCGGGCAGTATCAAATTCGTTGGAAAGTTTGTTGGAAATTTCCAATGAACTTTCCAACCAATGTAAAGTTTTCGGAATATTATTTAATTGTTAAAAAATTTCATTAGAAAATTCGTTGGTAATCTCCAATGAATTTTCTAATGAATTTTGAAAAGTTTATGACGTCGGGCATTATCAAATTCGTTGCAAAAATCGTTGGAACTTTTCAACGATTTTTGCAATGAATTGAAATTTTTGTTTTATTAATGTAATTGTTAACTTGTTTCGTTGGAAACTTCGTGGGAAATTTCCCATGAAATTTCCAACAAATTAAAACATAACTGTTTATTCGCTCTATTGAAAATCCGTTGGTAATTTCCAACGATTTTTCCAACAAATATTTTTAAGTTTTGGTTTTTCCTCTTAAATGAAATTCGTTGGTAAATTCGTTGGAAATTTCCAACGGATTTTCCAACGAATTAATAGTTTTCAGCAATTATATATTTTTGGCTGGAAAATCCGTTAGAAATTTCTAACGAATTTTCCAACAAATTAACACTTATCCGTTTGTTTGGTCTATTGAAAATTCGTTGGAAAATCCGTTGGAAATTTCCAACAAATTTTCCAACGAATTTTAAAAATTTTGGTTTTTTCGCTTAAAATAAAATTCGTTGGTAAAATCGTTGGAAATTTCCAACGTATTTTCCAACGAATTATAAGTTTTCGGCAATTATATGGTTTTGGTTGGAAAATTCGTTGGAAATTTCCAACGAATTTTTGAAAATTTCGGTTTTTATCACTTATATGAAATTCGTTGGTAAATTTGTTGGAAATTTGCAACGGATTTTCTAACGAATTAAAGTTTTCGGCAATTTTATACTTTTGGTTGGAAAATTCGTTGGAAATTTCCAACGAATTAACACTTACCCGTTTCTTTGTGCTATTAAAAATTCGTTGGAAATTTCCAACGATTTTTCCAACGAATTTTTAAAAGTTTTGGTTTTTCGCTTACATAAAATTCGTTAGTAAATTCGTTGGAAATTTCTAACGACTTAAAAGTTTTCGACAATTATATAGTTTTGGCTGGAAAATTCGTTGGAAAATTCCAACAAATTTTCTAACATATTAACACTTAACGTTTTCTTTAATTTGTTAAAAATTCGTTGAAAAATTCCAACGAATTTTTAAAAGTTTTGGTTTTTCCACTTAAATAAAATTCGTTAGAATTTTCCAACGAATTAAAGATTTTGGGTATATAATTTAATTGTTAACTAATTTCGTTGGAAAATTCGTTGGTATTTTCAACGAATTTTTCAACGAATTTTAAATATTAATTCTTCCGCCTTTTTAACGAAAATTTGTTGGAATTTCCAATGAATGTATAATTCGTTGGAAATGTTGTTGGAATTTCAAAAAAAAGCATTGGGATTTTTCGTAATTTTTCAAGTTTGTTGGAAATTTCGTGGGAAATTTCCAACAAAATTTCCAACGTATTAGGTATTTGTTGCAAATTTCGTTAGAAAGTTTTATTTCGTTAGAAAATTTGTTGGAAATATTAATTTTGCTGCAAAATTCGTTGAAAATTTTCAACGAATTTTGCAACGAAAATAGAGATAGGATTTTGTTTTGTTCGGTGTCTAACACATTTGTGTCTATCGAGTATTTTGGGCTCGACAAAATTTCTCTCTTCTCGTCCTCGTAGCCATCGCCACCTGGTTGCCATCACTGCCCTCCCTCGCCGTCGCCGCCTAGTTGCTGTCACCGCCCTCCCTCGCCGTTCGTGGTAAGTTCTCGCCGTCCTTTTCTCGTCTATTTCACCGTTCATTGTGCTGTCGCTGCGGGGGGTCTCAGTCGGGGGTTTCGCGGGCGGCGGCCGCGCGAGTGGGGATCACGGTCGCGCGAAAGGGGGGGGTGCCGAAGAGGAGCTAGAGTAGTGCAGTCGCTGCTGTCCGCCATGCCAGCCGAAGGCGGGGCGGTAAGAAATCGTGCTCCGGCGTCTCCATGCGGCTGCGCGGGGGGGGGGGGGGGTGTGCGGCGCGGGGGGGGCGCGCTCGGGGTGTGGGTCTCTTGCGGCAAGGTGCAGAGCTCCTAATCGTGGCAGGCGTCGGGCCGTCGAATCTAGCCCGTAGATTCGTTGACGGGGGGGCGGGGAGGGGGGGAGCCGCCGGGGGATGGGGGCGCGGCCGCGCGAGTAGGGGGTTGCGGCCGGGGGGGTCGCCGTCGCGGGATTCACCGTGCAATTCCGGGAGATTGGCGGCTGGAATCCGGTAGGGGGGTTGGTGGCCGGATTCTGGCGGGGGGAGGGGGGATTCCGGCAGCCGGAATCCGACCGGGTGGGGTGGTGGCCGGATTCCGGCAGGGGGCTGGCTCGGCCGCCGGAATCCGAGGGCCAGAATGAGGCGGCCGGAATCCGGCAGGGTGGAGGGATCGCGGATGCAATTATAATTTTTATTCAGACTTATAATTCGTTTTGCAAATTAAATATGCTTCATTATACAGTTTAATGACATCTGATGTGATCTAAATTATAATAGGTTCTTCCGACGAGGACCGATGACTGGGCTATTTATCAGAGGCGGTACTCTGTTAGTTTCAATTTCTTAAAATTATTTCTTGATATCTAATACAAAATAGTAAGGAAAATGATTTCATTTTTTGTCCCTAATACCTGTTCATATTTTTTGTAATATTTGTTTAACCTCTTTACTAATTATTAGCATAATCGAGGAGGTCACATGCAGGGTGGGGGTTCACAAAGAAGACCAGGCCTCTCCGCTTCATCATCCTCGTCCCTAGCCCTATCTTCTTCCTCCGCCCTGTCATTGAACCCTATTCTATCATATGTGCAGGGACAATATGGACACATTGGCCCATCCTTCGACCCGTAGCAACATATTCAGGAAGAATTGGGGGACATGCGAATTGATTTTACTTCAGTTCCATCTCCTTTAGTGCCACCTGCTTCATCAGTGCAATACTCAAATGAGGAAGAAGAAAACCGATTCCTTATATCCCCATGCGGAGATTCGTAAGTAATTCATTTTTGTATGTATATTTAAATTATGAATGTAAATAAAAGTGTCTATGTTTCGAAATTTCCATATGCTTGATTGTCTTATTCTATATTGTTGTAACATGTTTTCAGATTTATGGATTCTACGCATATTGTGAGGGAACTTAATAAAATAGTCAATAACTGTTGAATAGGGCAGTTTTCAACTTTCAGCAGTGCTCCTAAAAAAATAAAGACTTTGTGGTGGAATGAGTTTAAGGTTAGTGTTGTTTTTATTCATTTTCTCATAACGTAAGTTCGGTGTAGTATATTGATGGTCAATAATGAAATTTGTCACGAATTGTTTGGTGCATTGTAAGGGATATCTCACTTGTGACCATTATAATTAATTTCCGTTGCTTTTGCTATTGATTGCAGTGTAAGTTTACGGGGGATGAAATGGAAGAGGCTGAGATTAGAAGAATTTTTAAGAAGAAAGTTGGTGATCACATGCGTTATGTGATAAATAAAGTCAAAAGAACAAAAGAAAAGCCGAATTTCATTACATCTGATGATTGGATAGAAATTACGAGAACTTGGGAAACTGACAAGCATAAGAAAAGGTGTGAACAAAACATGAAGAGTCGAGCTTCTAGTTCTAGTGATGGGTCCGCGTCAGCCACATATGCCGAGGGCTCTATTCACATCGGCGAGCATAGAAGAAGAATGGTAAGTCTGTTTAAACTTGTAAGTTTATTTAATTCAATGGTGACTAATTTTTATTAAATTTTTGTAGGCAGATGAATTGAGGATGAAACCTACATTTACAGCTATATTTGAACGCACATTTCAGAAAAAGGATAAGACATGGACTGGCGATCGGGCAAAAGTTACTAAGGTATGGAAGGTTATAGTTTGGACTTTATCGAAACTAGAATGAAAATTATGCACGTTTTTAATATTTATGGTAATATATACGAATTTATTTTATTTTTATATATACTGTTAATATAGGAAAAATATGATCAACTTTTGATAAGCACTGCTAGTGGTTCTGGTTTTGGTGATGATGGTGGTAGTGGTGATGGTGTTGTTGTGTCTGAGCCATCGGTTGACAGTATGACATTATGGATGGAGGCAGCGGGTAGGATGAAAGGAAGAAAAATATTTGGGATGGGATCCTTGTCAAGGATGTTCAAAACGAAAGCTGCTACATCTTCATCCTTCAATGCGGCTGCTGCAAAGAGGACACGATATGAGGAGCACATGACTCAAGAATTATGCCAACTCGAATAGTTGCTTATACAGAAAGATGAAGAAATGAAGCATTTACTTGGACAGAAGGACGAGCAAAGAAGAGTGATGCAATCACAAATGCAATATATCATGCGACACCTCGACATCGATCGCAATGATGTTCCTTCAGTACCTCCTGTTAATGTAGCCGGTCATGGGCATATTGATGAGCCATACCATGATGTGGCGATTAGTGATGATGCTGATGATGATGATGCTGGTGATTTTATTGTCAGTCCCTCTTAGGTAAGAACATTTTTTTATAGCCAGTTCTACGTCAATGCATAAATGCTTTTTTTATATTTTGGACAAATTTCATATCTTTATTTTTGTTTCCATATTTCATCAGGTGTCGATACAGCTGACTGTTCCTGATGTCATGCTCAGTACTGAAGCTGCCAATGTCTTATGGTTATTCCCTGTCCTTTCAATGTATTATTTGATGTTCATTCTTGCTTACTCTATGTATTATGAGATTGAATATTTAATACCATCATGTAAGACTTTGCAACTTATATGCATTGTAGAAATTAATAGTGCATATCTAATTAGATTTCAAATAGAAGTTGTTCCGAAACAAAATTCGTCGCAATTTAGCGACAAAAAAAAATATTGCTGCAAATTAGGAACGACTTTTCGCATGAATAATTACGGATGAATTTTGTAACGACCAATTAATGACATAATTTGCAACGAATTATTGATGGTTTTCCACGAATTTTCTAATGAAAAATTTGCAATGAATTTTCCAACAAAATATTGCCAATGAATTTTCCAACGAAAAATTTGTAACGAATTTTCCAACGACATATTTGTAGCGAATTTTCCAATGAAAAAATTGCAAATATTTTTCCAACGAAAAATTTCCAATGAATTTTTTAACGAAAAATTTGCAACGAATTTTCCAACAAAACTTTTCTAACGAAACTTTTCCAACGAAATTTTTCCAACGAAATATTTCCAACGAATTTTTCAACTATTTCTCCAACAAACTTAGCGACGAATTTCTTTTTTGTCAGAAATTAGCAACGAAAATTAATTTTTTTTCGGACATTTAAAAGATTTCCAACGACATTTCCAACGATTTTGTTGGAAAATTATCTACGAATTTTGCCATGACTCCATTTTTGTCACAAATTTAAACGATTTTGTTGTCCCAAAAATTTTCCCACACTTAATTTCCAACGAATTTTTTTTCGTTGGAAATTCTGTTTCTCACGACTTTTACGAGTAATTATTATGAACGAATTTTTTCACAACTTTTCCAACAAATTATTAGTGACGAAATTTGTAACGAAATTTTCAAGGAAGTTACCCACGAATTTACCCACGAATAATTACCGATGAATTTTGCCAAGACTTTTCCAACGAATAATTAGTGACGAATTTTCCAACGAAAATTCCAAAGAATTTAGCCACTAATTTACCGACGAAATTTCCAACGAAAAAATTTTTGTCGCAAATTTCCAACGAAAAGTCAAATTTTTCGTTGGAAAATTTTCCGATGACGAATTACCCACAAATTTTTTTCGTTGAAAATTCGTTTTCCAACGAATTTTTCAGAATTTTTCGTTGGAAATTTCGTCAAAAAAAACTTATTTTTTTGTAGTGATTAGTTTGAAGTAAATATGACATGGTGTACAAGTTTAGGATTTTTGGCATTGTTAACCCTAAATTAATAGCAAGGGAGTATAAAGTTTTAACTCATTGTTGGTGTAATTATAATTAAACAATCCATAGTTGGTGTACCAAACTACAAAAGAACTACTTTATCCTTTGCGACTTCCAAGTACTAAAAGGGTCACTTCGTCATTTTAAATTCTAATTTTTGGTCGGCAAGACTAAACCCTACCCAAAAACAAGATTGTAATTATCATAAGAAAACATCTGCCAATCTCTCTCTCTCTCTCTTTCCGCCAGCAATAAAGGGAGGACAAAAAACTTTAGGTACTATTTAATTTTTGTTTTGACGAGGAAACCCATCTGATAAGTAATAGGAAAATCACGATCCATATAATATTTAACTAATATCAAGGATCATGTGATTTATTTTTTTTTTATCTCCAAATATTTAGTGTTTCTCATCTACATGCATACATTTGAAGGTTGCACTGAGATGGATATATGAGCAAGGGGCAACGGTGATAGTGAAGAGCTTCAACAAAGAGAGAATGAAAGAGAACCTACAAATCTTAGAATGGGAACTTAGCCAAGAGGATTCAGACAAGATCAAGCTTCAGATCCCACATAAAAGAGGATGTCCTGGTAACTTATTCATTTTCGAAGATGGGCCTTACAAATCACTGGATGAGCTCTGGGATGGAGATACATAAATACCGACATTTGTATAGCTTATATGATCGAATGTAACTATATGATGAATCTCTTGCCAATAATCACAATCAATATATATGAACACTGTGTTTTCATTATCACAATTATTCTTTCACACACTGTTTTTAAAAATATCGTACTGACGTTGAGTTTGACGAGGCATCTTATAAATAGAAAGAAAGTCAACATGTTTTTTTTTTTTGTATAATCAAATCGGAAGCTTAGTTTAGAATCTTCCTGTAAACAAATACTTGCATTACTCACACACATGAGAAAGGCTACTTGTTAGCTCTCCCTATTTTTCATCCATGCATGGATAAGTTGTTTAGCGAACTTGATATACGAACTAAAACAAATTTGGATGGTCAGATTTGATAGGACCCGACCCCAAGTGAGATACATCTCATGAGATCCAACAAGTTCTAAAGACCGAATTAATCATGATACTTCTATAACTTTTGTTAAATAATTGCATGCACGCATGCCCATGTCAATATTCTTTACGAGGATAAAAAGCCTGTGTAAGTAGCTGTCAATTAATGTGTCGATTCTAGGTTTTATAAACATACCCAAAAAAGAAGAGTTCGTGCAATGAGAATGAATAGGCGAATTACCATCCTTCTTCATTCATAAAAGCGCCAAAAAAAAATCTTTAGTCGTGATTTATTTCCAACGTATGTACTTGTATATGAATAGTTCTTTAAATTCTATTAGTACCTTAACTATACATGCACATATATATCTACGTATAAGTTGCACTCCAATGTATGTATAGGAGGAAGGGGCAAGCATCATTGTGAAGAGCTTCAACAAGGAGAGAACGAGAGAGAAGCTGCATATCTCGAAAAGAAAAGGATGCATGAGAGATTTTCATCTTGGAAGATGGGCCTTACAAGTCACCGCGAGCTTTGGAGACTCTTAGAAGATCTTACATTATAATTTCATATTGAAATCCATGTGCATTACAACTATATAGGAACTAAATCGTTAAGATTCGACACACAATCATAAAAAAAAATAGATAATAAAAGTGAGAAAAGAAAATCGATACACAAAGTTTTTATCCTAATTCACCTTTAAATTAGGGCTACATCCTAATGAGAATTCTACTATAATTAGTAGACCCCAACAATCTCCCACTTGGTGAATACTCCACATACTTCTTTAATTCCAACACAATTGTACACCATTCAAACTTTTATGCCTTGGTAAAAAAATCTACACTATTCATCTATGTGTCAACTTTCTCTAGTATTATAACCTCATGTTCCATTTTCTCTTGAATAAAGTGATATTGTATACAGGTGTGCTTTGTAGCATGAAAACTAGGATTCTTAGCCAGGAATATAGCACTTCGGTTTTCACACCCAGTCTTCACTCCTCACATAAAACCAAGTTCTTTATACAGTCTATGCATCTAGATTACTTCCTTAGCAATATGAGTAAGGGCCATGTACTTTTCTTCAGTGGTAGATAAAGCAACAGTGCTTTGCCTCTTACTCATCAAACTCACAGCACCACCGAATAACAAAACAACATTGTTGTCCGACCTTGAGAAAAACCATAAATTCTCACTCACAATGCAGATGGAGGTTCTTGCTCAATGTGACAAGGCGAGAACGAGTAGGAGAAGGCATTGGGTCCGGTCTCGAGCCAGGTTTCGAGAATGAAGTCATTGACGGGCCGAGTTGGGTGTGTATTGATGCATGCACATACATCAAATGAACAGAAAAACCAACAAAAGTTGATCGACCGCTTTGACTTTCATCAGCAAATTCCCTGTGGATAAGAAAAATTACTTCAACGAGCGATCTGAGATGTCAAGACCCTTTCTTGTAGAACAAGAAAAGGTCATGCGCGAATGTTAAAAATATTCATTAGATACTATTAGATATTTATTTCTTCATTTTAGATGTTACCATCTTCTTGTGGTTACGTGTTACTATACTATTCTTTATGATAATGTATTTTAATCTACGCCACAAAAAATTAGTAACTGCATAAGTATCGAAAATGTTACGAACAAACGAAATGATAAAATATGATGCACGAAACGTTAATTTTTGGCGGAAGGGTTGCTGCATTGCAGATAGTGATACATGCACATACGTCAGATTACTTTAACAAGCGACCCTGAAGATGTCAACATTTGCTCAGCCACAATTCTAATCACGCAATTGATGGGATGACTAGAAATGTCACGTTAAAAGACGACCTCCAGTTATGTGTCAAAGACGGACTTCCTAAACCGTAATATTTTCCACCTCCTTATTTATTTATTTATTGGATCTATATTTATTTCTCGTTTGTTTGTACTCCCACAAACATCACACGCTCACGCAACACAAACAGTCAGACACGCAGCCACACGAGAAACAGCGATGGACGGAGTAGTACTGAGCTCAGGACCCGGAATGCCGTTGATCGGGTTCGGAACGTTGACGATGCCTCTTCCACCGCATGATGTGTTGACTTCCGCTTACCTGGATGCCATCGAGGCCGGGTACCGCCACTTCGACACGGCGGCCCAGTACGGCACGGAGGAGCTGCTTGGCCGGTCCATCGCCGAAGCCATGAAGCGCGGCCTCGTCAAGAGCCGTGACAAGTTCTTCATCACCACCAAGCTCTGGTGCACCGACGCCCATTCGGACCTCATTGTTCCTGCCCTCAAGAATTCTCTCAAGTAATTAATCATACTTAGGGTTCGTATGTTTGAAGGAAAAAAATTTCTGGGAAATTGTTTTCCGACTTTTCATTGCTTGGACAATAGAAAACTAATTAATCTACGAAAATATTTTCCATGCATTGAAAACAATAAACTTAGATTGAGTGAAAACGATTTCCCCTTTTAGCAAAAAGGTAAAGTAACAAATAAAAACTAACTCTTTTCCTTGGAATTGATTTCCATAGAAAATATTTTCCTTTATTACAAAGTCTTTAGTGGAACAAATGCACCTTTAGGGAACGCTTTCTATGGAAATCATTTTCAAGGAAAATGTTTTTGCCTTTTCAGAATAGGGCATTCATTTTCCCCACTTTAAGCATGTATATTTTCATTGATTATAAATGATTTTTCGTTGACTGATCATTTTCAGCAAATCAAATGTATGGAAGTGCGGAAAGCTAATTCACATAAAATTCTTTCACTCAAATAGATATATGCTTAATTCTTCTCGAATTTCTCTCTTTTTCTCCGGTTTATTTAGTTTCTATAGTTTTGGGATACATTTTTAAGTCATATGACAAAATGGAACATCAAGGCCATATGAAATCATTAAGTAATCTCGTCCTTTCCGACATGTATTAGTTTTCACTGTGGATATAAAAACCAGTAGCATGCATTTGGATTTTGGAGGTTATTTTGAACCTTATATTACATATATATTACTTTCTTGGAGTCATATCAGTTCTTTTTTCGTTTTTTTTTTTTGCAATTGGCGTGTATACTCATTGTTTAGGAGGCTACGGTTAGAGTATGTGGATCTGTATCTAATCCACTGGCCGGAGAGACTGCAGGAAGGAACCGAAGGGATAAACTTGAAAGGCAAATTGCTTCCATTCGACATCAAGGGCACATGGGAGGCCATGGAAGAGTGCTCCAAGCTGGGCTTGGCCAAGTCCATCGGAGTCAGCAACTTTGGCACCAAGAAGCTCTCTCAACTGCTCATCCATGCCACAATCCCCCCTGCTGTTAATCAGGTAAAGAAAGAATATATGTGAAGATTTTTCAGTCGAATTATTTTCAAATGAAGATTTTCTTCAAGATTTGTTTTTCTCTTCTTTGTGGGTTAATCGTGATTTAGGTGGAGATGAATGTGGCATGGCAACAAGAGAAACTGAGGACGTATTGCAGAGAGAGGGGAATACATGTGAGTGCTTGGTCTCCATTGGCAGCGAATGGAGCTCCTTGGGGTTTCTTAGCCGTTATGGAGAATCCTCTGCTTAAGGAGATTGCTATTGTCAAGGGAAAGACCGTGGCTCAGGCAAATTTATTATTTACTTTTTGGCCTTTGTGTTCCTCTGTTGGGAGAAAAGGAGACTGTTTCTCCGGTCTCGCGTCGCCCATATAAAGGGTTGCCGTGCTGGTAAATAAGTCTCGTCCAACCTCAAATTGTGTTTGGTAAATAAGTCTCGTCCAACCTTAGATTAGCGCGATAAATTTCAAAGCTAGGCATAGGCAAACCATGGCCCAAATGAATAACATCATGCTAACAGCGAATATGAGGGGGCCTAGCTTATAATTTTCCTTCTACTGTAATATAATGCAAAATCTAATTGAATCTTGCAATCAAATCTATACAAAATCATCAGAGTAATCAAACGAGAAACACTAAAGAACACATAAGACTTACATGATTTGGTCCGGTGGCAGTACCTACTCCACGGTGAAAGCAAGCCGTAAATAATCAACTAACCAAATTGGAGAATTTCAGATTTACAATCACACGCACGTTCAAGTGCTTCCAAGCCTTAGTTTATATCCAAATTTACAAAGTTGACAAAGAAAACAAATCAATTGGATGAAGAACTTAAAGCGCAAATCCACCCGTTGTCAGAGCTCTTCGTACGCCTAATAAGAGAACTTCTCTGTGCGATTTTTGAAGAATTCCAATTTGCGTCCATGCAGAAGTCAACCGGACACACCCACAAGCTCACAACTCACGAGTGTTTTCTTCTTGTTCTAAGCAACTTGCAGGACATCTACCAAAAAAAAAAAGCAACTTGCAGGACTCCACAAACATGTGTTAAATAAAGAACGGGAGCCCCAGAGATGGTAGTTGACTTATCAAAATAAACAAGGAAACTTCCTTCTGCGGTTTCTCCGAAGAATTTCAACCGAGAATAATAAGAGTTTATTTCCTATTTTTCACGAACCAAATCTCATCAACCATCCGAACTTTCCTAGTGAACATTGGGTTGGGTTTTGCTCCCCGGCTCAAACTTGAGACATAATTTAACACTTCTGTTGTCACATGTATATGTATGTAGGTGGCACTAAGGTGGATATATGAGCAAGGGTCAAGCATCATTGTGAAGAGCTCCAACAAGGAGAGAATGAGAGGGAACCTGCAAATTTTGGGATGGGAGCTTAGCCAGGACGATTTGGAGAGGATGAAGCTGCAAATCCCACAGAGAAGAGGCTGCGCAGGAGAGATTTTCATTGCTGAAGGTGGACCGTACAATTAAGTCGGTGGATGAGCTTTGGGATGGAGATGCTTGACCATCCCACACATAATTTTTCTTATTATTTGATGTGTTTGCAATTATATGTATGAGTTGAACAAGGTGTTTTCAAGAATAAGTTTGAGAATAAATATGTGAATTCGGGATAATTTTTCCAAAAAGTCATAAACTATTGTATAGCAGCCGATTCAGTCATAAATTTTCGAATTTAGTCAATTTAATCATAAACATTTTTGATAATTTTTCAATATAGTCTTTCCAACCAGAGAGATATATTCACGCTGGTCATCGAAGATTGAACCGTGTTGACTTAGGAGTCCCGTCACCTTGTCGCCCCTACGATGCTCAATACACTAGCAAGCAACGTTGTTGGTGATACCATCAACAACAATCGCTCGCTAAAAGAGAAGGAATATCCATATGATATTTCATTTCTCAAGATGAGCCTTTCAAGTTACTAGATGAGCTCTAAATTGTGTATACTTGAATTAGATGACACATCTTATTATTCATATGTGATAGTCAAGGATTACTCTCTTCTGATCTCTTGCAAATGATGATGATAAAAAAATTGCAACTTTTATTTGTAATTTGTTGAACGTAATAGTACTTGTATATGCAAAACAAAGTTGTTCGACAAACCCGAAATCATGTTCTGACGAGTAATCCGAATATCGACGAATGATCCGAGCCCAACAAATTCACGTTGTGTCCTTAAGACAATTTGTCCCATCTACTGGTACCCAAGGTTATTGAACAATTGTCTCTCAGGATATAATGGATTACCTTTCCAAAGAAGCGGTACTTTTCAAAGAAAATGTTTAAAAGCAATTTTGCAGAATAATTCCACAAATGACAATGATGAAGAAAAATGCAGCAAAATGTCGTGTGAAAAAAATGAAAATGTATGTAGAGTGTCAGAAAAAAAAAAAGTCTCACGGGAATGAGAATGCTATGAAGAGTCACCAGACCAAACCAAACAGTTCGGTTATATATAAAATGGCAAAAATGAAGAGTCGGGAGCAATGAAGACTCGCTTGTGGTTTCCATTCGGTTCGTGAACAGTCGTGAGACGGCGGTGACGGCGCGCGCGCAGGTGGGGAACCGACCTAACTTGGCGTAGGTCATCTCCCTTCCACAAATGTCACGCCCCGAACCCTAACGAGAGCACGACACCCCGATTCTCGATCGATTGAGTGTGACATCCCAGGGAACGTCGCCGATCCATACAAATTCATCAAAGTTAAAATTGCGGTGGAAACCATTAAGAAAACCCAAACAATAAAATTTGGAAACCCAGGGAGAAACAATCTACTCATTCACCAAACATAATATTATACTTCCGAAAATATTTATAATATCCACCATTCTCTTCCTACTTGTGTAATTTACATGCATGCTGAAGTAATAACTACACACCACCGATAATGCAAAAAGATCAGCAGCCTACTGGGTCAGCGCTATAAAAAACGGGTCACCACCAACTCTAAAAACTAATCCCTACACCCACGGGATGGCATCCATTCAGACTAGCTCTCCTCGTCGTCCTCATTTGAATCCTCCTCAGCCTCGGACTCCTCCAACGACTCCGAGTCGGCTTCAATCTCGATCGGGTTATCCTCATCCTCACCCGACTCTATACGGACCTCAATCCTCTCCTCGTCATCGTGCTCCTCATTCGGCTTATCCACTGGCTTATCTACTGTATCAGCCTCCTCCTCTGGCCCTTCCTCGGGTATTACACCTAAATCTAGGTCCATCGAATCATACCCAGCCTGGGATTCCTCTGGCTCAGGGTCAAGCTCAGCCACTAAAGATCCGGGCATCGCAGAAGCATGCTGATGCCCTGACTAGGCAAGGCTAGTATCTAAACTAGTCATCTCGCCGTTTGGAGGGGGTATGGCTGAAAGGTCCCAATCACCTGCTCCATTGAATGGGACATTGAAACCGCGGACGGGGCCAAACTCATCTACCCATCCGTAAACATCCATGTCGTGTACATATGAGCCTGCCAGAGAGGCAACCCTATATCTACCAAACAACTGAGGTGTGCTCGACCCAAGTCATATGCTCATTTATCGGATATTCTACAACATTATGATTAGCGTGCATGACTATCCCAAAATGCTCTGGCGGCGGCAGCGGTAGATTCATGACTCCAGCAGGAGCTCTAAAATGGTTTGGTTGAAACAACCATAATATCACATCTCAATAAGTCATAACCTAAGCTCCTACCTAGGCTACTACGTATTTCCATACACATTTAGACATACCATCAAACAATACACACAACATCAACCCAACAATCACACTAACCTGGACTCTTGGCATAAGCAGCCTGCACGTTAGTCCACAAACACAACAAACAATCCTCACACACATTTTCGATCATTCTCACGCTCAAACACATATCACAATCACACTACAATTCCATACCTCACAAATCCACACTCATTCACGCACCATCGCATCATTTTCATTAATTTGCCATCGCGACCCGCATAAACACGTCTCAGGTCCGATCTCACTTTCACTTGCCACACTATACCATCTCATACTCAATCACATTCCTCAGCCCGCGTAAACACGCCTCAGGCTTACCGATCGCGACCCGCGTAAATACGCCTTAGGTCCAACCCAAATTCTCAGCTCGTGCCAAATGCGACAGGCCTACATGATCGAAACCCAAGCTTATAATACCTCGGTCCGATCCCGATCTCACCCGAGCTGATCATGCCTCGGACCAATCTCATTCTCACTTTCTTTCCTCAGCCCGCGCCAAATGCGACAGGCCTGCGTGATCGCGATCCGAGCTTATGATACTTGGTCCTATCCCACAGTCGTATCACGATCTGCGTAAACACGCCTCAGACCGGTTCAATTCCCCGCGTAAACATGCATAAGGGATTTTAGTGATCACACGAACATACCAGCACACCGTATTTTATTTGTACCCCGTGTAAACACGCCTCAGGACCTTTTAACGATCACACGCACATCGCACGCCACAATTCTCACACGTGCACATACTCAGGCAATAAATACACGTACTCAGACACGCCCAAATCAATCAATCAATCCAATCTCTGCACAAAAATACATCCAACATGCAAATTGTCTTTTTCACAATCAAAACTACAATATCTTGTTTCCTGCCCTTCACGACACTTTCACAAAATTACGAGCTGGACATAACGGCGCAAACCACTCACCGAACAGCACAACCCAGCAATTTGCAGCCATCAATGTGCCTCTAAAAACCCACAAAAACTTCATAATTTCAATCATAAGGACCGATAATCAATCCAGCTCTTAATTTCTACCAAATCGCGTCTAAATGGGTCCGATAATACCCGATAAACTAGGCGAGAGTTTAGATCGCGACTTACCCAACTCTAGACTAACTCGACTAGAGTGGAAAGCGGTGGTAAACTGGCGGCGGTCTCGTGGCGGTTTGCAGTGGAGGTGATCGGCTCGACGGCGGTGATGGGCGAGCGGCGATGGCTGGCGATGGCTCTTGGTCACAGGAAGGGGAGAGTGAACCGAGAGGGTGAGAGAGAGAGAGAGAGACGGCATAAGGGTGGCGGCGCGGTGTGGCGGCAACGAGCGGTGGCCGGCGGTGTCGGCGCAGCGGCGAGCGGCCAAGGGGGAGAGGGCGATCGGTGGTGAGGGGGAGGGGGATGGCCGAATGAGAGGGGAGAGAAATGGGAGGAGAGAGAGAGATAAATGCCTTAAATAGGCACACTAGTAATTGGTGTCTAAGACCCCTTGGAAAGTACCATCTTGCCCTTTACTCTAAATTCCAATCAACGGCCGAGATTCGTTCTTATTCTGAGATCGACAGCCGAGATCAAATCTTTTCCAAAAATATCCAAGGGCAAAATTGTCCTTTCCAAAAGTTAGGGCAAAATGACCAAAATGCCATTGCCCTTTAATACTTACCCTTAATAAACCTCCGGGGGTAAAATGGTCATTTTTCATTCTTTGCCGAATTTCAGTTTTTCTGAAGGATCCGGGAAAATTTAAAGCTGAACATTCTAATAACAACGTCGTATAAATGTCCTGTCGTGACATTCCTGATTTTCTAGGCCCAAATTGGTATCTAATTAATAATTGAATTCTATATAACATAGCTTGTGCATATCTCAGACTAACGAGCGGCTTTTAGGGAAATTCGCAAAATCGACTCATGACTGACACTAAATCAAGTCACGTGCAATTTTATTCGAATCGTGACGATTTCGGTTGTCATTGAAATCACGAGGATCGATCGCTAGTTCCAATGGGTGCGATCGTTCAGTATAGGTTTTGGATAGTTCATAAATTCATTTCGTGGTCAAACGAAATCACCCATGATCCACTCATATGACAGTGACTAGTCGGCCCATCCTATCATTATCCTAAGATCGGCCTACATTGGCTCAAAAAGTAACCTCGACGATTCCATGGTCGAAAATCAATTCATAATCGAATTTTCTTTAGTCGCACAAATTTAAATCCCTAATTAGCCTTTCCGTAATGGTTAGTATCCCACGAATGATCAGTTCCGGGCGAGAATTAACTACAAGTACGTTAATAAAATCTTTCATTTCATAAATCCCAATTAGACAAATTTCGGAATGTCACAACAAAAGTGAGATATTCCTTGGGGCCCAAACCCATTTGAAAAGCTCATCTAAATAAAGTATCTTTCATCACAATTTCTATCCAATGTGAGACTATTTCTATCTACACTTCTCTTTCACAATTTATGGATTTTGGATACTAAAATCTCAACAATCCCCCACATGAATAAGAAGTTTAGATATCATGACTCTTCGTGTATGCAAGAGATACAATATGCGATTATTCTATAAGAGAACGTTGCATTAGAATAAGTAGTCTAAGGCTTTGAACTTTCCTTAGTGAGACCTATCGGACTTACTCTGTCAATCAGTAGACTTGATGTCTTTGAACTGTCGACTTTCAATGTAGGTCAAGACAATAGAAATCACACAATTATCTCTCAAACAAAGTTGGTTCTCACTGTTGTGTTCGTTTTGGCCATGAACTGTGACATCCCCGATTTCGAGCTTAGGAAGCCGAGGGTTGGTAATAAGTGAATGAGTGGGTAAGGCAAGTCGAGGGTCGATATTGGAACAGACAGCATGATTGAAACGAGTGTACTGAGGGTTGGTCGTGGTTCGATCGAAAGATTGTTCAAGGGATCAACAGTGGAATGACTGCGCAACTGATTAAAGTGATATAACTGTGGAGTGACCCTTCGACCATAATGGCCATTAGTGGAGCGATCCGGAATAACTATAGATTAGTCTGGTATCAGTATGTGTCGATCGTGGGTGATACCGCATGGTCATGCATTAGTCCCGGGTGACCAGGAGTTAATTCTGGGGTACCGGATTTCCACGAGGCTACATGAAAACCAATGGTTGACCATGGACCGTTGATACTCGAATGTGGCTCGGTCATAAATCGGCCACGGATCGTTGTGTTGAGTCGGGAAGGCCATGGACTAGACATGTGCCAGGCCATGTGCCTAGTGGCTTAGTCGCAGCCCGAGCAAAATTTCAGGTTGCGATGGCCAAGGTCATGTGCCTCGTCATGATCGGCTATCATGCCCGTTAGCTAGGTCACGAACCGGCTATGTGCCCGGTCGTGCGCCGGCCATTGTGCCCGACTCTCGTGCCACAAGTCATGCCTATAAGATCTTGTTCCAATCTCGTCTCGTGCCCAAGAATTATGGCCATGAGTCGTGCGTCATGCCATCCCCGAGCCGATGTGTGTGTTTGGTCTTGAACCGACCCCTCGCCTATATGACTCGGCATGGTGCTCAGCACGGTACCCATATGGTCGGCCAGACACTGGCATGTCGCCCATGCGGCCAAGCAAGCTGCTCGACACGTCGCCCGTGCGGCCCACCCCAGCGCCCATTCAGCTCGGCCATGGGCCTGTGCAACCCGACCACTTGCCCGACCAAATACCCGGTCAGGCCGGCCAAATTGCCCTGCTACCAGGCCACCCAAGAAGGCCAAATTGGTTTAGTTTGGCTTAGATTTTTGTAGGGCCAAGTTTGGACAATTGTGATGGCCTTTCCACATTAAATCTCATTTTTAATAGTATTATTAGAATTATTTTTGTGAGAAAACCCTCGGAAAAGATTATGGGACTTAGTATGATGCAGGGTTTATTTTAGAAGTTACGGGCATATTTTTACAAGAGCCACTTGATCCGAGTAATTTGGGACAAAAATCAGTCCTTAGAGATTCTAATTATAAACTCAAGGAAGGGCCTAAAAACTTTGACCAAGTCAAAGTTTATCCTCTTCATCATTACATGTATTTAATACTAAGCCTAGGTGTCCCTTTGTAATTATGAGGCCATTTATAAAGCCTTAGGCCACCAATTATTGGACCCGAGAGAGAGAGACAGTCATAGTCATGAGGGTAGAGAGAGTCTCGGCCATGAGGAGAGAGAGAGAGAGAATTATTGGCCATTATCATGACACTTTGACTTATACAATTAATGATCCAATGACATATGCGTATATCTCACACCCTTGATGACACGTGCGCTTACCTCATTGAACTCTAAGCCAATTCCTGTATAAATGGAGAACATTATGAGAGAAATGGCCATACTTTTTCACACACCTAGCTGGCCAAGAGAGAAAGAGAGAGAGAACCGAGAGGAAGAAAAAGAAAACTAAGAGCCGAGAGAGAGAAAACCGAGAAAGAGAAAAGAAAGAGCCGCCACCTTAAACCCGAGACCCTAAGGCTGTCGTCTTTCCCGTCCATTTTCTATTCTGTAGTTCTTGTTTCATTTAGAGTAAGTAAATTCTCTATTACCGGGAAATGACGTTGAGATACGTTGTATCATGAGCGTTTCCCCGTTCTCGATTCTTAGTGTTTCGATGTTGTGTTTTCTATAACAAGTTTGCCTTGTTTTGTGTTTTTGCATATTATTTAACATAAATTAGAAATTGAGACGCGACAAATGAGGTAAACCGTGAATTAGCCATACCTGGAGTTCTTGTATTATGCTTGCTATGCACGTCATTGTTTGATCGGCTACCAAGGCCGATACGGTAAGAATGATTCGTGTAACGACGATCGATATGTCATTGCTTGTTAGTAGAGTTTTTACTTACGAAGTTCCCCGACTTACTCCCGTTGTTTTTCCTCTTTTTAGGTCCGTGAGATGGCATCCCCTCCAACCCGCTTCGGAAACCTCGTCGAGATGCGAGCCGAACTCCTTACCGTGATTGACGCTCGGGAGAACCATGCCTATCGTCGAATCACAACCTACGTGATAGTCAATGAAGGTTATGACGAGCTAGTCGCTCACCCGTACGAGGCATGGTATCTCCTAGCGAACGGGGATTGGGTTGGACCCCTTGGCGGGTTCAACAGGCCATTTGGAGGACTGGGTGGGTCGTTTCCGAGGCAAGCCATGGGTGGAGCATGACGGCCAACCGAACGAGGAGCGGGAGGAGTGAAAGGATGATAAAATATAGTGACGTTAGGAACCCAAGCCCAATTTTGTTGTTTATATGGCTTGTGCTTTTGAAATGGGCATCTAGCATAAGGTTTGCTTGCCCAAGGTAGGGCATGTATAATAAGCACAAGTCCAGCAAGTAAATACAACGTGCGCCATTTGCTTTAATTACTTGGTTTTGTCTCGTTGAGTTGCTTCCATTTGCATTTCGTTTTAAAAATCAACTGGACGTTCTAACAATTGTTTATGCTTCACGAGCTTGTTCCGATCATGGTCGGTCAACAAGTATCGGCCGTGAGTGGTTCGAGACGTGACAATGAACACCACCTGGCTTCATGAGTGCTTTGAAGAATTTGGCCTTTCAAATTCTTCATAGAAGTGACTCTCACTTCACACTCATATAGGTGATTTCTGATTGTGTGATATATTACATACTCGAATCAGAATCATTAAAAGCTTACACTTAACCTCCACATCTTAGTACTGTTTCCAAACGGGAATGAGTTGACAGTACACTACTCCGCATGCATAACTTGGTCGTCCCTTTGAACCTAGATCTTTGGATCTCCAGTCAACTAGGAAAGGTTTCCGCTATGATGACTTATTTTATAGGTCTTAAACCCATTCCCCTTGATGTTTTTACAACAAATTCTCTAGTTAGGCCTTTTGTTAATCGATCCGTAACATTATCTTTTGACTTCACATAGTCAATTGCGATAATTTCACTAGAGAGTAGTTGTCTTACAGTATCGTGTCTTTGACGTATATGTCGAGACTTTCCGTTATACATGACATTCCTTGTCCTGCCTAGTGCCGCTTGACTAACACAATGAATGCACACAGTTAGCATTGGTTTAGACCAATTATGAATGTTTTCTAGGAAATTTCGAAGCCACTTAGCTTCTTCACTAGCCTTATCCAAAGTAATAAATTTTGCTTCCATAGTAGACCTTGCAATACAAGTTTGTTTGGATGACTTCCAAGACACTGCTCACCCACCAAGTATAAACACATACCCACTTGTGGATTTTGTGTCTCTTGTGTCGGTTATCCAATTTGTATCACAATATCCTTCAAGTATTGCAGCACAAGCTATGTCTGACCTAGTACAGTTCATAACATACATTAGACTGCCTGGTATACTAGCACACTCATTTTGAGCTTTGCTTTCACTAGTATTCTTTGAAAGATGTAAATTAACATATATCAGAGTCTTTACTGGTACAATGTCTAGATTCTTACACTTTCCAAGAATCGTCTCAATATAATGGGACTATGATAGAGTTAATCCTTCAGATGTCTTATAGATTTTAATTCCTAAAATAATATCTGCAGCCCTCATATATTTCATATCAAATTTACTTGTGAGCATTCGTTTGGTTGTATTGACAGCCTCACTATCGCTACCCATTATAAGCATGTCGTCTACATATAAGTACAAAATAGCAAAACTATTATGAGTCTTCTTA
This sequence comes from Syzygium aromaticum, assembly GCA_024500025.1. NCBI lineage: Eukaryota > Viridiplantae > Streptophyta > Magnoliopsida > Myrtales > Myrtaceae > Syzygium > Syzygium aromaticum. Next base: position 17,580,856 of record CM044892.1, on the reverse strand, counting down.
ACATATACACATTTATCGCACTCATTAATCTTAAAACCATTCAACAACATGACTTGGTCGAATTTAGCATGCCATTGTTTTGGTGCTTGTTTCAATCCATAGAGTGACTTGATAAGCTAACGTACTTTGTTCTCTTGTCTTGGAACAATGAATCTGTCGGGTTGTTCCAAATATATTTCTTCTGCCAAATCCCCATTTAAGAAAGCCGTTTTAACATCCATTTAATGGATTTCAAGCCTACACACCGCTGTTATGACAATTAGCATCCTTATAGATATAATTCTAGTAACAGGTGAATACGTGTCAAAATAATCAAGGCTTTCTCGTTACTTCTATCCTTTTACCACAAGCCTAGCTTTATACTTATCAATAGTACCATCCGCTTTTATTTTCCTTTTGAAAATCCACTTACATTGTAGTGGTTTATTACCAGGAGGAAGGTCAACCAATTCCCATGTATGGTTTGACAAGATGGATTCAACTTTACTATTGATAGATTCTTTCCAGAAGGGGCTTCTGGGAATGTCACAGCCTCTTTAAAAGTCCGAGACTCATTCTCTAACAAATATGTTAGAAAATCATTTTTAAAGGACTTAGAAGTTCTTTGTCTTTTACTACGTCTAGGTTCATCCTCTATATAATCGCTTTTAGGTATAGTATCCCGAGGTCTCTTATCATTGTTAATTGGCTCATATACTATGTTATACGAAAATATGTTTTCCAAGAACGAAGAGTCCCTTGACTCAATGATCGTATTAACATGTATATCAGGGTCGCCAGACTTATGAACAAGAAATCGATATGCATTACTATTAATAGCATATCCAATAAAGACACAATCAACGGTTTTTGGTCCTATTTTAACCTTTTAGGTTTAGGAATCATAACCTTAGCTAAGTACTCCCACACTTTGAGATATTTCAAATTAGGCGTTCTGCCTTTTCACTTCTCATAGGGAGTTTGTTGTGTCTTTTTATGGGGTACTCTATTAAAAATAAAATTCGCCGACAAAATAGATTCCCCCCACAAATTATGTGGTAAACTAGAACTATTCAACAATCCATTCATTGTTTCCTTTAAAGACCGGTTTTTCCTTATCGCCACTCCATTAGCTTGTGGCGCATAAGGAGGAGTAATTTGGTGAATAATACCAAACTCAAAACAAATTTCTTCAAAAGAAAATTCATATTCACCTCCCTTGTCACTTAATATCATTTTAATTTTCTTATTTAACTGAGTTTCAACTTCGGATTTATAAATTCTAAAAGCATTCACAGCCTCGTCTTTGCTACTAAGTAAATAAATATAACAATACCTCGAGCAGTCATCTATAAACGTTATAAAACACTTCTCATTAATTTCTTTATTGACTTATAGTTAACATGTCCTAGTCTAACATGCTATAAATTAGGAGACTCAAGCATATAAACAGAAACAACTTTATTCATAACATCATTGGGTACAACAGTCATTGCATTCAACTTGAATAGACCATTATTAAGGTAACCCTTTCCTACATACATCTCATTTTTTGAGAGTACAAACTTATCAGATATAAACACCAACTTGAAGCCATTCTTACTAAGAAGAGATCCAGACACTAAATTCTTGCGTATGTTTGGTACATGTTGCACATTGTTTAATGTTACAACTTTCACAGATGTCATCTTCAAAGCAACTTTCCAAACACCTTCAACCTTAGAGGTTGATGAATTACCCATATAGAGTTTTTCATCATCTTTCATAGGCATGTATGATGAGAACATAGATTTATTGGCGCATATATGACGAGTTGCTCTAGTATCAATCCACTATTATTTGGGGTTTCTCACTGTGTTGCACTCGGATATCATAGCAGTAAGATTGATATCATCAACACCATTGGACATCTGTTCCACCACATTCGCTTGAGTCATCTTTCTTTTCTTAGCTCTACATTCTTTGACACGATGTCCAGACTTTCCACAATTGTAGCATTTGCCAATGAATTTTTTCAGGCATTGGGTGGATCCATGTCCATAGTTTTTCCTCTTCTTGTTAGTTTTTTATCCTTCTTCAACAACGTTGGCCCTTGAGATCGCCAGATTGCTGCCAACTTTCTTCTCGGAATTCCTATTGTCTTCCTTTATCCTCAATCAAACAATTAAGTCTTCAAGTGATAATTCCTTTCTCTTATGTTTGAGATAGTTCTTGAAATCTTTCCAAGACGGTGGTAACTTTTCAATAAAAGCAGCCACTTGAAATAATTCACTAATTATCATACCTTCAGCATGAATGTTATGGATGATCACTTGAAGTTCTTGAACTTGACTTAAGATGGTTTTAGGGTCTACCATCTTGAAGTTTATAAATTTGCCAACAATAAATTTTTTTCAAACTGGCATCTTCTGTTTTGCATTTCTTGTCCAAACTTTCCCACAACTCCTTAGCCATTTTCAACGGACTATAAACGTTATAGAGGGAATTGTTCAAACCATTGAGGATATAATTGCGACACAAGAAGTCAAAATGCTTCCATACATCTACAGCAGCAACCTTTTTCTTGTTTGTCTCTCCTTCATCCAACTTAGGAACATCTTCCGTAAGGAACCTTGCCAAGTTCAAAGTGGTGAGATAGAATAACATCTTCTGTTGCCATCTCTTAAAGTCAGCCCCATTGAACTTTTCTGGCTTCTCTCCATGTGTTAGAATAGATGCAATAGGCGTCATTGATGTTGTAGCCATTTCTGACATGAAGACAGAAATGATTGAGAAATGCAATTATACAAACACGATAAAAATTATCTTAAGATTGTTGAACATAATAGTGCTTGTATATGCAAAACAAAGTTATTCAACAAACCTGAAATCACGTTCTGATGAGTAATTCAAATATCGACGAATGATCCGAGCCCAACGAATTCACGTTGTGTCCTTAAGACAATTTGTCCCCTCTACTGGACCCAAGGTTGTTGAACAATTGTCTCTCAGGATAGAACGAATTGCCTTTCCAAAGAAGCGGTATTTCTTCAAAGGAAATGTTCGAACGCAACTTCGCAGAATAATCGCACAAATGACAATGATGAAGAAAAATGCAGCAGAATGGCATACAAAAAAAATGAAAATGTGTGTAGAGTGTCCGAAAAAAAAAAAAGTCTCGCGGGAATAAGAATGCCAAGAAGAGTCACCAGACCAAACTAAACAGTTCGGTTATATATAAAATGGCGAAAATGAAGAGTTGCAAGCAATGAAGATGTCGTGACCTAAATTCCTCAGGCTAATGAATTATTAAGTCTCGGCTTAACTTGGGCCCTCCCAAACCCTACCAATTTGTAACTTAGGGTGTAAGTTTTTAATATGCAAAAGTTTTCATGCTTGGAGTCGCCACTAATCTATTTGTGGTAGGTCGATTAGAAACCTAAATAAAACATAGGGAAATATGTTTTATTCCTACGAATCAGAGATTCTAAGCTCGGGGACTTGATTACGCTAGATCTAGTCTAACGCTATTTCGATACCTTTTCTTTTCAAAAAATGTTTATGCAGGCAGTCTGAATCAATTTTATTACCTAATCACTAACATGCAAGGTATTCATGCAGGTGTGCAAACCATCAATTTAACACCTAAGAAAGTAATAAATAGATTGCAAAACAAGGAGAATGGCTTACCTTAATGCAATGCAAGCATTTGCATTGTTAGTAGAAAATCATACAGACAATCCTACTATGATTTCTAATTAACAAAGCAAGGCACTCAATGTGTTCTTTAGGGTTTGCGTTTTATTAAAATGCAAACTAACCTATATGCAATGACGTGCAAAAAATGATATACGATTAATGTAACCCAGCATGCGAACTATTTATCATGCGACGACATAACTTAATTCTAATGATGGACAAATGATTTATTTTTTGTATTTTCGTCATAAAATTCAGAATAAAAAAAATGTCTAGATTAACACGCAATCTATCTTAATCTGTCCTAAAGTGACTCATTTTTTTGGGATTTTCATGGAAATTCGAAATCTAAATATCCTAAATAATCCACAAAGATTAAAACAATTTCTAATTTAAACTTGGAAATATGCTACACTAAATCCCATTTTAAATCAAATAATTATCTTACTCTCTTGGATATATTTAGGATTCTTTAAGCATGCAAACTTTTAATTTAAATTCTAACTAACATATTTTTGGATTTTCTTTATTTAAAAAAAAAAGAAAGCAATCAAATAAAGATAACAATTGCACTCAAACAATCCACGCAATCAGCAAAATTTTTCTTATCAAATTTGGATTAGGAAAAGAAATCAAACTAACAGTCATATCTATAGGGTTATAGATATCGACGGAAAGTTGATTATTCAAATTTGAAAAACGAATAAAATCTATTATCATATCCAAATGATTATGGATAAGATAACGATTTTTCGTATTACCGCATATTGTACCTTAAGGATAAGGTCGGATAGTTGTCCAGATATGTTGCCAAATTAGGAATAATTCCTGATTTTGAGTGTTTTAGAATATTGCAGACAAAGCAAGCATTATCCTAAGGTATCTAATCAATCACACAATATTCATGGAGTATTCAAAATGTTCAAATTAAGAATTTAAATATTTTGAAAATATATCGGATAGAGATTTTTACCTGATTTGCGGATTACTTTGCAAATTTGAATCAGCGGTGGATCGGGATCGAACTCGAGCTTGCTGATCGGGATGGTGAATAACGGCAGGCGCAGTAGCAGCAACGCGGTGCTATCGCGGACAAAGCTGGCCGCGGGGAGCTTGTGGTGACTCACGGTGATTGGCAAGAGGCGGCAAGCACAGATAGAGTAACGAGAACCTGTGGCGAGAGCACAGGGATGAAGCTTGACTTCACGTGTTTGTTCTTCCTTTATGTTATTTGTTTGAGGAGAACGCAAGATCCCGAGAGCATGATGTTGTCTCCTTCATCAACGAACTCATTCTCCACCAATTGTACTCGGTTTTGTCCTCTTGTGAACCTGCAAACAAAAGTCGTCCCTGACAGGAAGAGGAAAAGATGAATTCTTTTGCTTCTTTCTCCACTGAAGCACTTCTCCACTTGATTATTGCTCGTTTGGCCACCGCTCAACTCCTCACCAACGACGAATGGAAGACTTTGCGTGTTAGCTCGTTGGAAGAATTGTTGTGGACTGGAGCTCGTCGGTATAGTGGATGGATGCTAGCAGGGCAACGGACTCAATATTGAAGCAGCTCGTCAAGGGGGCTTCTTGGCTCACGGTGGAAGTAGCAAGCGCCAGGACAGTAGTAGTAGTGGTAGCGAGGTGGCGCGGTGAAGGCGATGTGGTCACGAGGTGGCGTGACGGTGGGGCGGGCGCGTGCACAAGCGACTCTCTGTCTTGCTCTTGCTCTTGCTCACATGTTTCTCGTGCTCTCAGAAATTGTGTTTTGGAAATTATGAGAGCCCCCTTCATTGAAAGGTATAATCACATGTTTATATTGCAACCCTAGATTAATTGACCAGGCTTCCTAATCCTAATGGGCTTAGACTTAGGCCTTATCATTTAATTTTATTTTAATTCCAAATGAGCTAAATTAATTTGAGTTGATTTAAGCTCAAATTAAGATAACCAAAGCCTTTTAGACTTGTGAATTTTGGTCCCCAATCCCTTGAGTGAGCCGAGTTTCACTCGACGCTCGAGCTCGATTCATGCGATGTATTTTCAGCTTACTCGTCACCGCCGGTCCAATGTGGAATACAATTAAACTATATGATCCTAAACTACATGCTATGTGATTGTGATATTTTTGTTTATGGGTTAAAATTTAATCTGTAATTTTCTATGTAATTAATCACTAAATGATGTACCAAAATTTATGTGTCAACAGAAAACTCGCTTGCAGTTTTCGTTTGGTTCGTGAACAGTCACGAAGGCTCACTTGAACAGAGGCGGTTTTCGTTCGGAAAACATGTTTGTTCGGGAAAAAATAAAAACTGATGGAATGGACCCGAGCCTGATCCGAGCCGGCCGGCCGGACGGCAGCGACAGCGTGGGAATTGACCTAGCTTGGTGTAGGTCTTCTCCCTTCCACAAAAGTGGGGTATCCCTTGGTGCCCAAACCCATTGAGAAGCTCATCTAAATAAACCATCTCTCATCACAACTTCTATCCAATGTGAGACTATTTCCATCCATACTTCTCATTCACAATTTATGGATTTTGGATACTAAAATCCCAACATTATTTCCATGTAGCAAATCTATATGAACTCGACCTTGTGTTTTTATTATTGTTGCGACTTTCCTCGAGGTGAATTAGATGACACATCTTATTTGAGTTTACTTGTTGATGTTTATTCCTTCTTCTTCTTCTTCTTTTTACATCACCAATTTCTCCTATCTTTGAAAAAAAATTCGCTCTTTATTTATCATCTTTTATTTAGCCTTATATCAACACCTTAAATTTACCATCTACTCTATGCAATTACCATCCTTTAATTGATGACCAAGTTCATTAAATTTCCGCTTTACGTAACTCAATAGAAAAGTTAGTGAAAAAAAATAAACATAGATAGCTGACTCAGGTGAGAGTTAGAAACTACTTGATAACTCAATCTGAAAAAGTTTATATATGATTTAAATTAAAATTAGTAGTTTCGTATCAGAGTTGGCAACTTTAAGGTCTTAACTAAGAAAGATAAAGAAAAGTAGGTAAAAGATTAAATAAGTTGATGACTTCAAGAAAAATAAACTTTGTAAAGTAACTCAATGCGATCTAGTTGGTAAGCCAAATTTAGTCGTTAACTTAATGAGAGGAAAGTTGGTAACTCTAATTAAGATGGTAATTTATAATAAAAAGTGGAAAATTTAAGGTATTGCTAAGAAATGCAAATAAAATATTAAGAAAAGTAGACAAATGTGTGTGTGTGTGTGTGTGTTTTTGTGTGTGTAAGTAACTCAAAAAAAAGTAACTCAAAAGAGAGTTAGTAACCCAAAACTATGTGGTAATCTAATTAATGGGAGTAAAGTTGCTAAGTCACATTAGTTTATGTTGGTAATATTTAAAAATTTAATAATTGTAATGCTAACCAAGGCAAATGAAATAGTTCCTCAATGGAAAAGTTGATAAACTTGAAAAGAAAATTAAACTTTAGTAGGTAACTCAAAAGAAAGTCAGTAATTCAAAACTAGTTGGTAATAATATAATTTGAAAAAACCTGGTAAATTATTTTAATTTGGGTCTGTAAGTTCATATAAGAGTTAGTAAATTTGAAACGTTAATAAGTTATGTAAATAAAAGTTGGTAAATCAGTACCAAAAGCGCTAATTTTGCTATGTACAAAAGAAAGGTTGTACTTTCATAAGTATTGGTAAATTATCAATGAGTGAATTGATGAAATTGGGTTGACAGAATTTAATCTTGGCGTAAAGAATAGCTCCATCACAACTATTGATGCATGCACATATTAACAGAAACACCAACCAAAAATGAGAAACCGCTTTGACTTTTATCAGCAAAGCCCACTGCACAAGAAAAATTACTTCAACGAGTGACGTGAAGATATCGACGTTTTCTCTGTCAAGATTCAAATTATGCAATCGAAGGGATGACTTTTATCCAAAATCACGTGAAGTTTGAGACCCCTTCTTACATGAATATTGACAGATCGCTTGCAATTACGTGTCAAAGACAGACTTCCTAAATCCTAATACTTTTTCCACCCCTTTTTTCCCAGGATCTCTTTGTTTATCTGTCCTTCCCACGAAGAAAGACAAACGCACAAACGGGAAACAACAATGGACGAAGTAGAGTTCAGGACCCAGAATGCCGTTGATTGGGTTTGGAACGGCCACGACGCCTCTGCCACCGCACAATGTCCTGACCATATCTGGGCGTCATCGAGGTGGTTGTCATTTGTAGCCGTAATCGTTTGTCCTCTCCATGCATGTCCTCGTCCGTCAACGGTGTCTCTCTCTGTGTTTTGTGGATGAAGTCGTGTGCGCGTACTAGTCAAAATCATAAGGTTTAGTGGAACCGGCAGCTCCAGCAGCCATACAATTGAAATTGGTGTGTGCTCCTGCATTGCTTTCAGTCTTGTTCTATGTGCACAGCGTAAACGAAAGCGAACTAAAAGAATAATTTACCTTGTTGCTCTGTTGTTTTCATCTCTATCAGTGGTCGGCAAGACTAACCCTACCCAAAAGCGACACTGGTATTTCTTATAAAATATCTTCCAATCTATCTCTTTCTATCCGCCTGCAACAAAGGGAGGACAAATATTTGAGCCACCATTTAATTTTCTTTTTTTTTTTTTGGGGGGGTGGGGAGTGGGGGCGACGGAGAAGCACATCTAATAAGTAAAAGGAAAATCACGATCCATGAAATACTTAATAATAAGTTTATGACTATTTTGGTAATTTTCCCAATTATCATGCGTTCCTTGCTTACTTGTATACATGTAAAGGTTGCACTGAGATGGGATATATGAGCAAGAGACAACCGTGATAGTAAAGAGCTTCAACAAAGAGAGAATGAAAGAGAGCCTGCAAATCTTAGAATGGGAACTCGGCTAAGATCAAGCTTCAGATCCCACAGAGAAGAAGATATCATGGTGACATGTTCATTTCCAAGGTTGGGCCTTAGAAATCATTGGATGAGGGCTGGGATGGAGATGCTTAGATACCTACATTTGTATAGCTTATTTGATTGAGTGTGACTATACGATGAATCTCTTGCCAATAATCATGAACAATCTATATGATTCGAACCTTGTGTTTTCATTGTCATATTCTCTTCTTTTATATTATGTTTATGAACATATTGTCCCGACGGCGAGCCTGATGAAGCAACTTATAAGTAGAAAGAAAGTCAAATGTTTTTTTGCTAAACTTAATAAACCTGCTAAAACAAAATTGGACAGTTAAATTTTGGTAGGATCCCACGTGAGATTCATCACATGAGATCCAACAAGTTTTAAAGACCAACTTTATCTTAATACATATAAGAGATTTATCAAAAAATTGCACGCATGCATGGCCAATTCACTCTAAGGATAAAAAGCTCGTGTAGGTAATAGTTAGAAGAGAAATTATTAAGTGACAGTTTTTAACCTACTGTACCACAAAAAAAAAACAAAAAATAATTATAAATTGTTGCGGAGTCCACTTTTTCAAGAATTTATAACTCACAATATACCGATTACTCTCATAATGGCTCAAAGACTGTTATGCTATCAAAGCCCAAGTCAAAATCATAAGATAAGGTTCAATGAATGGCATTTACGGCAGCCACACACAACTCAATTCATGTTTTTTTTTGGGTAAATAACTCATTTCATGTTTGATTAAAGGTTATATAATCTTAGCCAAAAAAGAAGAGGTAGTCCAATGAGAATGCATACATAGAAAAGGCCAAAAAAAAAAAACCTTTAGTCAGGATTTATTTCCAATGCTTATGTATTTGTGGATTTGCATATGTACGGTGTTTTTTTTTTTCTGTCAGTACCTCATACATGCAAAATCAACAAGGAATGACACTTTCGGGTGTCTATTATGCAAAGATTCCACTACAAAAAAAACTGGATTTTTGCTACGAAAATTTGTGACGAAAAAATTTTCGTTGCAAATTTGCGACAAATTTTCCAACGAAAATTAAAATTTGTTGGAAATTTCCAACGAAAAATTTTTCGTCGCAAATTTCGTTGGAAATTTCCAACGAAAAATTTTTCGTTGCAAAATTCGTTGGAAATTTCCAACGAATTTTGCGACGAATTCAAAAAAACCTGATATTGTTCGGCATTTTTTATATTCGTTGAAAATTTCCAACGAATTTTCCAACGAATTTCAATTTTCCGGGCCATTAATTCAGTTTGTACAATTTTCGTTAGAAAATTCGTTGGAAATTTCCAACGAATTTTCCAACGAATTTCAATTTTCCGGACAATTATTTTAGTGTGTACAATTTTCGTTGGAAAAGTCGTTGGAAATTTCCAACGAATTTTTTTTCGTTGGAAATTTCCAACGAATTCCAAAAAAAACCCAGTACTGTTCGGCATTTTTTATATTCGTTGAAATTTTCCAACGAATTTCAATTTTCCGGGCAATTATTTTAGTGTGTACAATTTTCGTTGCAAAATTCGTGAGAAATTTCCCACAAATTTTACAACGAAAACCCTACTTCTTCCTTATTCAATATTTTCGCACTCGTTATTCACACACACACTCACTCTCTCTCTCTCTCTCTCTCTCTCTCTCTCTCTCTCTCTCCTTCACCTTCACCTTCTCCCTCCGTCTCCCCCTCCGCCTCCTCCCCCGCCGCCCCGCCTCCTTCTCCGGCTCCGGCTTCGGCCCCATGGACACCAAGCCTCCAAGCCTCCGACGCCCCCGACGGCCCCGACGCCATCAAGCCTCGTCGCCGGCGAGGCTAGGAGACGACGACGGACTTGACGGGCGGCGGCCCCGAAGCCTTCTCCCGCCCCTGCTGCTGCTGCTTTTTCTTCTTCATCTTCGGCCATGGCGAGGGCCGAGCTTGCCATGGCCAGCGAGCTCGAGCGCGCCCAGATCTGGGCGAGCTCGGCCCTCGCCGGCGACGAGGCTGGCCCTCGCCAGCAACGAGGCTGGCCCTCACCGCCGGCGAGGGCTATTTTCGATCAAAAAAAAAAATTTCGACCAAAAAATAATTTTTTTTCAATTGAAAAAAAATTTCCACGATTTTTAGCTCGACCAAAAAAAAATTGTAATTTCCAACGAAAAAAATTCGTCGGAAAAAAAAATTCGTTTCCAATGAATTTAGCCACGAGTTTTCCAACGAAATTTTCCAACGAAAAAAAATTTATCGCAAATTTCCAACGAAAATTGAAATTTTTTGTTGGAAAAATTTCCGACGACTTATTACCAACGAATTTTTTTTCGTTGGAAAATTCATTGGAAATTCGTTTTCCAACAAATTTTTTCAAATTTTTCGTTGGAAATTTCGTCGGAAAAAACATGTTTTTTTGTAGTGTTCTGTCTTGCATTAGTGAGATGAAGTCCACGTTGATGCATTCAAGATAACTATTCCTTGCTCCGAGTCAATTACCTGTTTTAGAGATTTTCCATTTTTTTCATATGAAAAAGGGTTAAAGCCGAATACAAAAATTTGATATCATAAATTTACTATTCCTATTTTATCGCCTAATAAAATATGAAGTAATTCTATAAGAGGTAATGAAAAGAAACTAGTATTCAAGTGCTTATCGATTCCAAAATTAGTTAGGAGAGTGATTTCTCCAAAAGTTATGTTGCACTTTAAACTCAAAGTGAGAGCGCAGCAGTCTTCTAATATCTTCAAGCAAAGCAGGGCTAACATTGTCAATCATAAACTTTGGACTAACAAGATCGGTGATGGCTTTAAAGTCAATCTCAAATGATGATTTTATGAAAACCAAATTGTTTTGTGAAGTTGATTACCAACCAGAAAGCCCAAAGTTTTGCTTGTGTCGACGAACATAGTCCTATAAATGCAGTAAAACCACCATGTCAGTCACCCCCTTCATTTCTAAATAAACTTCCTGCACCAGCAAGTCCTAGGTTACTTTTAGAGGCCGCAAGAGTATTTAGTTTAATCCACTCGAAAGATGGAGGATCCCATCTGATCAAAATCGGAGAAGTGCATAATCCATTTAACGTCGAGTTATTCATAGACGAAGCCTTAATGATTTCCTTTGTGTCTGACCGAATTACTTGTATCGGATTAGAAGGGAAAAGCAAGTTGTAATGGAAAAGTGACTTGTTTCTCCATTGCTAAAAAAGCCACGCACTAACTCCAAAAATTATGCTTTAATCATGATGGAAATTCGATCGTCCTTTACTAGAGAGATTTGAATTCAACCATTGTGACAAATTCATTGAGAAGAATTCTTCCAAATATTATTGTGGGACAAACTTAAGTCACATTCTATGGACAATTGGATAATCCCTTAGAACATGTAAAGTTGTTTCTACATTAGACACACATCTCAAGCAATGTAGATTTTCTCCCAAGTTGTGAGACGTTGTCAATTCATTCGTCAACGGTCAGTTATGAGCGGCTAGCCAGAAAAAAGTTCTAACAAGTCTTCAATTTATGCTTGAGTTCATTTTCTTCTGCTCGTTATAAATACAAGCATTCATTCTCATGAAACCGTCAAAGAAACCTTTCATCATCTTACACATCTGATTTCCACCTTCTCTCTCTCTCTCTCGCTCGCAGAACACAGAGCACCAATGTCCGACGTTGTGGTCCCAGAAGTGGTACTGAGCTCTGGCACAAGGATGCCGTTGATCGGGATGGGTGGGGCCATGAGCAATCTGCCGCCGCTCGACGTGCTGACATCCATATACCTCAATTGTTATATTAATAATGTGATCCCACATTTAGGGATATAGTTTTTGAAATAAAAACTTATCCATTGGGTTTGACTCGCGTTTTCTCTTTTGAGTGACGGTTATCCACATGCGGTTTTTTCTCACGCTTTGTACCCCTTCGGGGATAACCGCCCTCTTCGGTAACCGTCTTGATGGGAAGCGGTTTATAAAATGAACATTCATTTCATAAGGGCTGATACAAGGTCTAACGCAAACCTTTTCATTCGGAAATACACCATTAGTACGCGAGGGGATTGGGTTAGTAGAGTACGCCCGTAATTGTTGCCGAATTGACGTCGAACTACCGTGAATTTTCGACGAACGTAAAGTTGAACAATGGCCGGAGGTCAATTTATTTTCGATCCTGTTTTCTGCATTTGATTCTAATTGTGCTTGAATTTGTTCTTCTATGCATGATTAGAATCCTTCAGTTTTTGTCTAATATCAGCGCCATTGAAGTTGGGTACCGCCACTTTGACACAGCGGCATGCTATGGCTCTGAAGAGGCGCTCGGCCAGGCCGTCGCTGAGGCCCTGGACCAAGTGCTCGTCAAGAGCCGCGCTGAGATCTTCATCACCACCAAGCTCTGGTGCACTAACGCTCATCCGGGTCTTGTTCTTCCCGCTCTCAAGAAATCTATCCAGTAAGTTTTTGATAATCTGCCTTCTCATCTCTTCCTGTTTATTTTTACTGCTCGGCACTATATAGAGTTATACAAACCGCTAAGTCAGCAATCAACTTTAAAGACCATAAAAGAAGTTCTTCCATACGAAAATTTACACGATAAACATTCATTTTCACTTCGATACATTATTATCAGTTGCAGGACATTAGGTTTTTCCAATCTTTCCTCTATACTATTTTTCCTCTTTTTTTAAGGGTTTAGTCATGTTGTATTCATGTTTTTTTGGGACTTTTGGTGTGTATTGATTTGTATAGGAGGCTGGGGTAAGAGTATGTGGATCTGTATCTAATCCACTTGCCAATAAGAGTGAAGGTAGGAACGGAAGGGTTCGATTTCAAAGGCCAAATGTTGCCGTTTGACATGAAAGGGACATGGGAGGCCATGGAAGAGTGCTCCAATCTGGGGTTGGCCAAGTCCATTGGAGTCAGCAACTTTGGCACCAAGAAGCTCTCTCAACTCCTCATGCATGCCACAATACCTCCTGCTGTTAACCAGGTAAAAGGAAGAATATATGTGTATTAATATATATTTGCATCAATTTTTTTAGATTTTTTTAGGGTAGAATAATATCAAATCAAGATTTTCTTCAAGATTCTTTTTTTTTCGATTGTGGGTTCATCATGTTTAGGTGGAGATGAATGTGGGATGGCAACAAGAGAAGATGAGGGCGTACTGCAGAGAGAAGGATATACATGTAAGTGCATGGTCTCCATTGGGCGCGAATGGAGCTCCTTGGGGTTCATTAGCGGTTGTGGAGAGTCCTGTGCTCAAGGAGATTGCTGTTGCCAAAGGAAAGACCGTGGCTCAGGTAATTTCCTTTCTCTATTCGCATGTATTAGGTAAGACTCTATTTATAGAGAAGTAGACATGGCTTCTATGGTTACTCAGAGTAGGAGACACCGTAATTTGAGCATGAGATTTATTGCACCTGAACCAAGTGCTAGCCCGGTCAATTTGAACCCTTGCGAGTTGATTTTCATAATCTCAAAAGAACTATTCTCTCAAAAAGTTAATAGAAATCAAATCTTTACAGAATTGATTTCAACCGTTGATTTGCAAACTACCCCAAATTATAGCTAAACGCATTCGGGTACTTATCGTGACTAATTTGGAGAAAGAAAGTGATATTTTGTCGTTTTAAAAAGGAAGCGTTTAGTTTAGAAATTTCCTCACCGGTTATATAGGTAGATCGCAGAAGAAATTACGTTTGCTTATTACATAAGGAGGCAATGTGTAACATCTTCCTCCATGCACGTCCTTGTAGATATGGTCTCTCTTAGGATTAAAATGCTCGCGTGCATGAATAGTCAAAACCATAAGATGATAACAGGCTTTGTGCACGGCTTCTTCAGCAACCACACAATGCAACTCGTCTTGTGATTCTAGATTAGTGCGGTCTTGCTCTTATGCATTTTTGGACCTATATATTTGAGTGCGATCTGAAAACAATTGAAGATTTAGTTCTTTTTTTTTTCTTTTTCAACTTCCAAATACTACAAGGCTCTTCAACGTTACTTTTTTTTTTCTTTCTTTCTTTATTAAATGTCATCGTAATTATTTTTTTTTGGTGGCATAACAAAACCAAATCTAAATATATAAGACTGATATTAACGTTACAAAGCATCTCTCTCTCTCTCTCTCTCTCTCTCTCTCTCTCTCTCTCTCTCTCTCTCTCTCTTAAAGGAGCACCAACTTAAGTCATAATATATTTTTGATGAGAAAGCGCACCTAAATCCCAATCGATGAAGAATACTGGGCTAATTCCATAAATCACATGATTCAATTTTCGATATCTCATGAATATATGTGTGTGTTGTGTAATTCTACATATAAATATTATAGGTTGCACTGAGGTGGATACATGAGCAAGGGGTTACTGTGATAGTGAAGAGCTTCAACAAGGATAGAATGAAAGAGAACTTGCAAATCATTGATTGGGAACTTAGCCAGGAGGACTCAGACAAGATCAAGCTTCAGATCCCACAAAAAAGAGGATTTTCTGGTGATTTGTACGTTTTCGAAGATGGGCCTTACAAGTTGTTGGATGAGCTCTGGGATGGAGATATTTGAATTAGATCACACATCTGATGATTTATACATGATGATCATGTGTCACACTCTCTGATGATCTGCTGCAGATGATGATGTTCAATAATTGCAGCATTTATTTTGTATTTTCGCATTGCAAATCTATATGAAATTAGCCTTGTGTTTTCACTATAGCAATATCTTCTCTAACGCTATGTTTGGGGCATTAGTAATTAAGGAGGGACTGGGGAAAAAAAGGAAAATTGGACATGGAGAATTATAAGTACAAATGGATATGTGCATATGGAGATATGTCAAGGTGGTTACCATTCACCTCATAATGCAGATATCTCATATTGTAGAAAGAAAATTCTCGATGTTGCAGCAATCTTGTTAGGCAAATTACTCTTTATAGTTGAAGCTCGTTCGTTCGGTAAATATTCCCAATAATATAATACTCGGGCAATTTAATAGGTTAAAAGAGAAATGGATTCGAATTATGGAGCAATGAACTTATTTTAGTTGATTTCGTTAACTTGATACGTGTTTGTTGTTTCGAAAATTGAAATAAATTTAGGAAATTTAGTCAATCAGTCTTACACCTATTATAAGGAAGCTAGTTCAGCCCTTAACATTTCAATTCAGCTAATTTAGTTCTAAACTTTTGCACGAAATTCCAATATATTCTTTCCGGTCAATTTTCGTCTGGATGCTGTTGACTTGGCAGACAGTCATTGCTGGCTAACTTACATGGCACACCACCACATTAGTACTTTCTAGCAAAAATTGACCGGAAGGATTACATTGGAATTTTGCACAAAAATTTAGGACTAAATTGACTGAATTAAAAAGTTGAGCGCTGAACTAATATTTTTATAATAGGTTTAAGATCGAATGGAAAATTTCCACGAATAAATCCCTAGTCATAATACTTAATAAGTGTCCTGTGACACTCGTCAATAAAAAGCCCTTCACACTGTACCTAACATTGTTCAAGGGATACTAATTACAGGTCCAGACATCCGCCGACTAAGTGGTCTTGGGCGGTGAAACTTTGGTCAGGTCCAGGCCAGCCGCCAATGAAGTGGTCTTGAATCTTGACACTTTGAATCGAGCCACAATAAATGTGGGTTTTAATAGGTAAGTAGCCTATGGAATTGGCATTGACTGTCGAGATGACACCATATAAAGCAACCAACGAGCTCTCCGAATTTAATTGTATCAAAAGAAGTTTCTTCAGATTGCTGACGATGCATTAATCGATTCGGTAAATTGGCAGAAGATTAATTGCTCATTTCCAATCGGTTAGGTTTCAGCTAAAATCGGGACAGCAAAAAAAGAAACATCTAGAATTAGCTCCTTGTTGTTTGCATGGAAAAACACAGAGCATAAGTTCAACATTTTAGGGTATTTAACCCCAAAAAAAATTGTGGGAAAGCTCTGGCCATAAAGACAAACCTGGGGTGGTTTCTCGAGTATTATACTTAGATGTCTTCCTCGTATAATTTTAAAAATTATGTGTAATTATAGTACTAGACAAGATCATGTTAAAAGCGTTAAATGCAATAACATTTTAATTAATAATATTTTTCAAAAAATACAGAATAAAAGGGGTATCCTGAAACTTGTGAACCGATGGATTTTGACTTTCGAGTTTTAGAATGGTTCCAAGAGCCTATAAAGTAGGATTCAAGTTTTGAACATTTGGAATTGATAACAATGAGATATGTTCTAGGTTAGTGCAAATACCTTAGTCAACTTGAACCGCACCACTTTTGTTTTTTCGACTGAACAAGTTTCTTTGTACAACTAATTTGACTCTAATTGACCTTAACAAGACAAGTTTATGTACATATACAAAAGTAACAAGCCCAAGTTACACAAAAAAAAATCTTTTAATCATGAACAGACCTGACTGTTTAGATACAAATCGAGATAAGAATAATAAAATATTGAAGTACTCGATTCATAAAATCTCATTTTTATGTGACTATCATCTCAAATTTTCTTTAGCGTGGCATCTAAATTTCAAGAATTTTACGGACCTATGTGGACATTATATAAGTACATCATAATTTAGTTCTTTTTTTTTTGGTCAGAAAAAAAAATCATGAGGAAGTTTCGATGAAAACGAGGGCGGCATTGACAAAGTCTGTCTTGCTTACCACGCATAATATTTATCACAAGTTCAAGTCAATTATATCGTATTAAAAAAAACTTTTCATTTTCTTCTGCTTTATATAAATATTAGTATTCCTTCGAGCAACCTTTGCCTCCACATTTTCTACTCACTATACTTCCACCGTCTCTCTCTCTCTCGCGCACACCCCAACACAGAACAGACGCACAATGGGCGACGTCGTAGTCCCAGAAGTGGTACTGAGCTCCGGCGAGAGAATGCCACTGATCAGCATGGGCTGCGCAGCGAGCCCTCGGCCGCCGCTGGACGTGTTGACTTCCATATTCCTAGAGGCCATCGAAGCCGGGTACCGCCACTTTGATACTGCGGCGTTGTATGGCACCGAGGAGGCGCTCGGCCGAGCTGTGGCAGAGGCCCTGGACCGCCGGCTTGTCAAGAGCCGCAACCAAATCTTCATCACCACTAAGCTCTGGTGCACAGACGCCCATCCCGGTCTCGTTCTTCCCGCCCTAAAGAACTCTCTCCAGTAAATACATCAATTCGCCTTCTCTCCTCCACATTTTTTACGATGACACAATAGTCCTGATCACTAAGAATTTTTATGACCGTATAAGAATTTTGTCATGGGAAAACATATATGATAAACATTACTCTTCTTCCTTTGCCAGATTGACTACCTTTCACTTTTATTCTGCTGAGAACAACAGCAACATAACATGTTTCATCTTGCTGCTTAATCTTTTCCTTTTTTTTATGGGCGCGTTCATGGGTCTTGATGGTTTTTTTCTTTTTTTATGGCACTTGATCGATTTAAATAGGAGGCTAGGGTTAGAGTATGTGGATCTGTATCTAATCCACTGGCCAGTGAGACTAAAGGAAGGAACCGAAGGGTTCGATTTCAAGGGCAAGGTTTTGCCATTTGACATCAATGGCACATGGGAAGCCATGGAAGAGTGCTCCAAATTGGGCTTAGCCAAATCCATTGGAGTCAGCAATTTTGGCACCAAGAAGCTCTCTGATCTCCTCTTGCACGCCACCATCCCTCCTGCCGTTAATCAGGCAATTAGAAGAATATACTATATCTAATCTCTTTAATGGTATAAACACAGATTTTTTTAGGAAAGATGACAGAGTAATATTTTTTATTTGATGGGATAACCATGGTTTAGGTGGAGATGAATGTGGCATGGCAACAAGAGAAGCTGATACGATATTGCAAAGAGAAGGGAATACAGGTGAGCGCATGGTCCCCTTTGGGAGCGAATGGAGCTGCTTGGGGTACATTAGCGGTTGTGGAGAGTCCTGCGCTCAAGGAGATTGCTATTGCCAGAGGCAAGAGTGTTGCTCAGGTACTATATTCACTTCTCTTCTTGAGTGTTTTTTTTCCTCCTATTTTGGTGTCATTCTTGGGGCGAAAGAGACCATTGATTGAGTAGATGGAATCGAAGAAAAATTAAGATTTTTCTCATTTTTAGGAAAGCATAATTTAGAAGCACTTTCCTCAGAAATTGCACAGCAAAGGCAGCCGGTGACTGTACTTTGTAGCTCTAACCTTTTGTCCCCTCCATGCATGTCCCCGTCAGTCGACTAGGTGTCTCTCTCCGAATTAATCGTAGAAAGAAACTTGTGGTTGTGTAATAGCCGAAACCACAAGACAAAATTTTGGTGAGCCCGCAACTTCAGCAGCCATACAATACAATTTCTCGAGCGCATCTAGATTTCTTTTAGTCTTGTTGTTTTGTGCTTTCCGGATGACTTTTCTTAAAGATCGAGTCATATCGAAAACGAAAGCTAAGCGAAAGAATTCTTAGATAGAGCGCACCTTCTGGGGGATTAAAAATTTTGACGGCAATCCTCAGTTGCCAACTTTTGGGGTTAAAAAATAATTTGTTGACTTATTCACCCTGTGCTTCCACATGTCGCTCATTTCTCCCATTGCTATCCGTATAAAACAGTGCTATAGATGAAGTACCAACATACTATAAGGTTTTAATGATTGTTTGGTGGAATTATAGAAAAAGAACTCATAATTGGTCTAGCAACATTGCTAACCCCTACCTTAAGACAAGATTGAAATTACCATTACAAGACATCTTCCAATTTCTCTTTCTATCAACGTGCAATTAAGGGAGGATAATCACGATTTATCCCGTATGATAAGTAATAGGATAATCACGATTTATGAAATACTCAACTAATTTCACGGATCACGTTATTTGCTTTTCCTTATCTCCAATTTGTGTATTATACCTTATATACATGCATACATATAAAGGTTGCACTGAGATGGATATATGAGCAAGGGGCATGCGTGATAGTGAAGAGCTTCAACAGAGAGAGAATGAAAGAGAACTTGCAAATCTTAGAATGGGGACTTAGCCAAGAGGATTCGGACAAGATCAAGCTTCAGATTCCACAGAGAAGAGGATGCCCTGGTGACATGTACATTTCTGAGGATGGGCCTTACAAATCACTTGATGAGCTCTGGGATGGTGATGCTTGAATGCCTACATTCGTACAGTTTATATGATTGAGTGTAACTCTATGATGATCTCTTATTGATGATAATCGATCTATATGAATTGAACATTGCATTTTCGCTATCACAATCTCCTCTTTCACACTATACTCTTGAATATATTGTGCTAACAAAGAGTCGTGTATTTTTTCAATTTCAGATCAGAATCTTAGTTTGGAATTTTCATACATTCATTTTTGCAAGCGATACAAGCAATCATTTTTAGGAAAATGATTTCATAATCATCAATTTTTCACGAAACAAACAGAGCTTAGTCTTGAAGATCTCATTTTGTGTGATTACGATCTCTAGCTCTCAATATTACCATGGATTGCCTATGTGGACAATAAATAAGACATCGTAATTTAGTTTAGTAAGGCACAAAAAACTCAAATTTTCGTGTGATTATAATTTCCTTACACTTCTTAGTACATAACTAAGGTCACTATACTTGCTTGTGGCCAAAATTTGAAGGATTTATACTTAGTATGAAAAAAAAAAATTGTTCTTTCATTTTGTAGACAATACTTTTAGGAAAATATTTTCCTAATCATCAATTTTCTATGAAATAAACGTAGCCTTAGTTCTGAAAATTTCATTTTTGTGTGAGTACGATGTAGAGCTCTCATTATTACCTCCAATTGCCTACAAGGACAATATATAATCACATCATGATTTATGTGTTTGTTTGAGGAAAAGTGTTTTTCAGGAATTTGTTTTCCGGACTTTCACCTATTTGGTTCGCCGAAAATGTTCAGTCAACCGAAAACACTTTCCGGTGAAGGAAAACATTCATGTATAAAATTAGGAAAGTGAATTTCCTAATCTAAGAAGGTGAAAACACTTTCCATAATTGCTCATTTTGAATTTGTTAGTTTTTAATTTTAATTTTTCTTTTTTCTTTTCTTTTTCTTATTTCTTTTTGTTCTTCCTTTCTTTTTTTCCTTCTTCCTCCCTTTGTGCGAAACAAATGCATTTTGAATCAAATCGCAAATAAAATGGATTCAACTGTTCATTTGAAAACTACCATAAATTAACACAAAATGTCATTTGGGTATGGCTAGTTACAAGGTAACTAAATTGGGAAAAGCAATAAACGTTGTGTCAGTTGAAACTAAGTTTTAGTTTAGAAATTCCTCTTCGGGTGTATAAGTGAATGGGGGGAGAAAGTGCATTTGCTTATTACATGAGAAGGCAATGCGTACTAATTTCCTCCATGCACGTCCTTGTCAAGTTAGTATCTCTGAGGATTAAAAGTTTGTGTGCGTGTCCCAGCGAAAACCATATAGAGATAACAGGTTGTGCGCGGCTCCTTCAGCAGCCTCACAATGCAATTCGTCTTGTGATTCTAAATTTGCGTGATCCCGCTCTTACGTATTTTTGGACCTAAACATTTGAATGCGATCCGAAAGCAACGTTGATTAGAGCACAATCTTCTATTAATTAAGAACATTGGCGGCAGTTGCTGTTCTTCGATTTTGGATGGTAATAAAAGTTCTTAAATTTTGTTGGCGTGACAATACCCTATCTAAATATATAAGTCCGACATTATCGATGTGAAGCATCCCTCCCTATATTAGTGCATTAAAGGAATAACACCTTCAATCATCATATGGTTTTGACGAAAAGGCCCCACCTAAATATAGAAATCCCAATCCAAGAATAATACTCAGGTAATCTCATAAATCACATTATTCATTCTGATGTGTCTCTTATTTTATGTATCATAGGTTGCACTGAGGTGGATACATGAGCAAGGGGCAAGCGTGATAGTCAAGAGCTTCAACAGAGAGAGAAGGAAAGAGAACGCACAAATCTTGGACTGGGGACTTAGCCAAGAGGACTTGGACAAGATCAAGCTTCAAATCCCACAGAGAAGAGGATATTCTGGCGATGTGTTCGTTTTCGAAGATGGGCCTTACAAGTCGTTGGATGAGCTATGGGATGGTGACCCTTGAAGTTGGATCGCATGTTTATAATTTGTATACGACAGTCCAATGCAACTCTATGATGATCTCTCCTGCTTGCCGATGATGATTAACTACTACTTTCACTCATTCCGTGTTGCAGTATGTATGCACCGGACATCGTGTTTACACTGCCATAATCTCTTCCCTTACCCTTTGTTTGGGAAAATGGTGATTAGGGAGGGAAGGGAATTAATTTTTCCTTTTCAACTTCCAAATACTAAAAGGGCTCTTTCAACTTTACTTTTTTTCCTTTCTTTCTTTGTTGTTTGTTATTTTTGTGTTTCATTTTTTGTCGGCATGACTAAACCCTATCCAAATAAGGCTAAACTTTTCATTACAAAAGATCTTTTAATCTCTCAGTTACTGTCTGCTCATGCACATTAAAGAGACAAAAAATTTGGTCATTTGGAAGCCCATGGAAATAGAGATATCCTAATTAATTAAATATACTCAACTCATCTCATGAACCGAAAAAATTTATTGTTCTATATCTCTAATTTTTATATGATTAATACAAACATTGATATATGTACAAGGAAAGTATGGTAGTGAAGAGCTTCAGCGAAGAGAGAATGTAAGAGAACCTGCAAATCTTAGAATGGGGACATAGTCAGGAGGTTTCGAACAAGATCAAACTTCAATTCCCACAAAGAAGAGCATATCCAGCTGATATTTCATTTCCAATGATCCTTGCAAATGATGATGATCCATAATTGGAACTTTCATTTGTTATTTCCATGTTGGAAATCTATATGAACTCAACCTTTTG
This sequence comes from Syzygium aromaticum, assembly GCA_024500025.1. Classification (NCBI taxonomy): domain Eukaryota; kingdom Viridiplantae; phylum Streptophyta; class Magnoliopsida; order Myrtales; family Myrtaceae; genus Syzygium; species Syzygium aromaticum. The sequence continues at coordinate 17,558,395 of CM044892.1, read as the reverse complement.
TTTTCAGTGTCACTATCTCTTCTCTTACCTTATGTTTCGGAAATAGTAAATAAGGATGGATAGGGAAAGAAAAAAAGAAGAAGCCGATTCAATATGGAGAATTGAAATTATAAGTGAATACATGACGAAGATTCAGATAATTGTACTATAAAAAAAAATTCTCAACGTAGCTACCGCAGTCTCTTACTTGTAGTTGAAGCTTGCTTGTTCGGTAAATATTCCCACCAATGTGATACTTAGTCAATTGAAAAGGTTAAAAGAGAAATCGATTCAAAACACGAAGCAATGACTTATCTAAGTTGGTTTCATTCAAATTTCTACGTGCTCAATATTTTGAAAATCGAAACAAATCACTATCAAGAACGCTTAACGAGTGTCCTCGTTAATATGAAACGCTTCACCCTATAGCTTTACCTAACATTATTCACGGAACATTAAGTGGTCTTTGAGTCGTGAAACTTTGGTCCAGTCAAAGCATCCGCCAACGAGGTGGTCTTTACTCTTCGACACCTTGAATTGAGCCACAATGAATGTTGAGTTTTAATAGGTAAATACATACATGGAATTGGCATCGACTGTCCAGATGATAACCATGCAAAGCAAACAACGAGCTCTGCGAAAATTAATTTGCCTCAAAAGAAGTCCTCCAATTCAGATTTCTGACGATGCACTCATCGAATTTGAAAAGTTGAAATTGGCAGAAAGATTAATTGCTCATTTCCAATTGGCCACGTCTCAGCTATAATCGCAGACAACCGAGGACCATCTAGCATTAGCTCCTTGTTGGTTTCATGGAAAAGCATTGGGTATAGTTTTGGCAAACCCTGGAGTAGCTTCTACTACTTCCTTTTTTTTTTTTTGGGTTAATTCCAAAAAAAAAACACCAACTTTATGTCTATGAACAGTTCTGATCCGAACTTTTTTTTGTCTCATAAAAAAGCACCAACTTTAGGTCAAAGGACAATTTTGGCCCGAACTTCTTTTTGTCTCGTAAAAAAGCATCAACTTTAGGTCAAGGGATAATTCTGGCCCCAAATTTTTTTTGTCTCGTTAAAAAATACTAACTTTGACTTAGATCCCAAATCTGGCCCCCATTGACTTAAAACCATTGATTATCTAACTTGACTATTCCATATTAGCAATAAATCCATGTGACTTGCTAACTGGATTTAAAATAATATTTATTGTCTTATTTTTAAGCCACAATTTGAAGAATAACGGTAAAACTGTCTATCTCATTCACTTCACTGACAAGTCAAAAATATCTCTAGATTGAATCTATCTGGCCAAACGTAATCTAAAACTGACCACTGCTTGTCAACAAACATCATGGACGAGATTGGCGAAGCTCATCACCATAACATTTTTTCTCAAACAATGGTGAAAGTCAACAGGTGGTCAGATTTAGGATCATGATGAAAGTTAGTGATTTTTAATGAGACAAAAAAAAAATTGAAGCCAAAATTATTACTCAACCTTAAGTTTGTGCTTTTTTATAGGACAAAAAAAAGTTTAGGCCAGAATTGTCCATCGACCTAAAGTTGATGCTTTTTTATGGAACAAAAAAAAGTTTGGGCCAAAATTCTCCTTTAACCTAAAGTTGGTGTTTTTTTATGAAACAAAAAAAAGTTCGGGCCAGAATTGTCTCTCGACTTAAAGTTTGTGCTTTTTTTTGGAATTAGGCCTTTTTTTTTTTGCCAAACTCAATTATTTAACTTTGATGTCTTGATCGTATTCTAAAAAAGAGGAAATCAATAGATAATGAATTTGGTCAAAAAACATATGGAACAATTGTTAAGCAACTGTATAAGTATAGTTTATAAATGAATTAGAAGCACCTACTTTCCTAGCAGTTCTACATTTAGGTACCCAAATCAGGGGACTTCACTTTTTTGGAGGTGGTCCCTGTTAGGGGTGAGCACAGGCCAAGCGGGCTCAGCTTCAAGGTACTTTTGGTTTGGCCGGCTCTCCAAGCCCACCCCGGTCATTGAAGAAAAGGCCTAGGCCGGATTAAATGCTGCCAATTTGGGTCCAGACCAGAATTTTGTCTTTTTTATGATTATATTTATAAATTAAATATCTAATCATATGTAAGTAACGTATCACTACTTTCAAATCTACAAATTGTATTCAGATAATTTTAATTATGCTCACCTCAATTTCACCTGGTCATAACTATTGTTTCGGACAGAGATACGGAGCCCATAACTACAACGCGAGAATCTCATTCAAAGCCGGATGCATTGAAACCAAATGTTGAGGCCATTTTTCGGCCAAAAAAAATCACTTTTGTTAACGTGTTTTCAACTGCTTTTCATAATTGAACCCTTTCACCACATCTTTTCTCGATCATTTAATTATTAATTATTTATTTGACTTGTTTATGACTTTATTAGAGTGTTTAGAGAATAAATTAATGTGTTCATAATATTACATTTTTAATAAATATATGTAACTTTTAAATTTTCGGGGCCAGTCCGAGCCATTTCAGGCCTGAGCATCTCAAGCATGAAGGCCTGGATAGGCCCAATTAATACAAAATCATAGGCCTAAAATCCAGTCCCAAACTAGTTTGGCCTGAAAAATCGATCCGGTTTTCGGACTCCCGTCTTTTTTTTGTCGCCCCTAATCTTTATGCATTGTCTTGTTCTGGAGGAAGAACTCCTTGAGTGGTCTAAATCTGGAATTTTGAAAATGCCACACCAGAAAGAGGACTACAGTTGGTGCACAATACTGCCAGAGTTGCTTCTTAGTTGAAGAAACTGAGGGGGCGCGCACCTCTGTCCTGTTACCATTGAAAGGATATGAAAACCTTGTTTCCACAAGACTAGGCTGCATAAATGCACTCCCCCACACCCTGAGGAATAAGTTCCGGCGAAATTGAACTCTTCGGTATCCTTTAAAGCTCGCTTTTATGCTTCCACAGTAAAAATCTTCAGTCAGAAACCGCCAACGGTGAACCGAACAAGGTTTTTCCTCGATCTTGAGTTCTTCGCTTAGCAACACATCAAGGCATGGCATGATCCAATCATGAAGCTGCCTGATTTGTATGCTCCCTGTTCAAATTCCATAGCCACAAAGGAAACCGCCTAAGAGCACCGGGGCTAAAAGGTCCTCAAGACAAACTTGACAGGAAAAATCTGTCCCAACATTCTCAGCAGCTAGAAGATGGAAATCCCTTACACGACCACATAACTGACATAAAACATCAGGGGGAAAAAGGAACCAGAGAAGAAACTTGTTCGAGCGCTCTCGCTGAAAAATATATAACCATCAAGCTGAACTATTCAAAGGCAGAAACTATATGTACAGTTAGCTAAATTCTCCCAGAAGGGCAACCTATTCTTCCATCATGCATACCAGGACATGTAATCCGTGCCAAGGCAGTAGACTCTTTCTTGGTAGAACAAAGCAAGCAACATTCTGGGGAGAATTTGTCATGGACACCAATAATTGAGCTAAGCCTGTTCTGCTAGCAGATACCATGCTTGGACCGAAGAACCAGCTGATGAATGTCTGACAAAACTATCCTGAAAATGCTCTAAATGCCTCACTCAACAACAACAACAACATAACATGTTTCATCTTGCTGCTTAATCTTTTCCCCTTTTTTTATGGGCGAGTTCATGGGTCTTGACGGTTTTTTTCTTTTTTCATGGCACTTGGGCGATCTAAATAGGAGGCTAGGGTTAGAGTATGTGGATCTGTATCTAATCCACTGGCCAGTGAGACTAAAGGAAGGAACAGAAGGGTTCGATTTCAAGTGCGAGGTTTTGCCATTTGACATCAATGGCACATGGGAAGCCATGGAAGAGTGCTCCAAGCTGGGCTTAGCCAAATCCATTGGAGTCAGCAATTTTGGCACCAAGAAGCTCTCTGATCTCCTCTTGCACGCCACTATCCCTCCTGCTGTTAATCAGGCAATTAGAAGAATATACTATAACTAATCTCTTCATTACTGGTATAAACACAGATTTTTTTAGGAAAGACGACAAAGCAATATTTTTATTTGATGGGATAACCATGGTTTAGGTGGAGATGAATGTGGCATGGCAACAAGAGAAGCTGATAGGATATTGCAGAGAGAAGGGAATACAGGTGAGCGCATGGTCCCCTTTGGGAGCGAATGGAGCTGCTTGGGGTACATCAGCGGTTGTGGAGAGTCCTGTGCTCAAGGAGATTGCTATTGCCAGGGGCAAGACCATGGCTCAGGTACTGTATTCGCTTCTCTTCTTGAGTTTTTTTTTCCTCCTATTTTGGTGTCATTCTTGGGGCGAAAGAGATCATTGATTGAGTAGATGGAATCGAAGAAAAATTAAGATTTTTATCATTTTCAGGAAAGCATAATTTAGAAGCTCTTTCCTCAGAAATTGCATAGCTAAGGCAGCCGGTGACTGTACTTTGTGGCTCTAACCTTTTGTCCCCTCCATGCATGTCCCTGTCAGTCGACTGGGTGTCTCTCTACGAATTTACCATAGAAAGAAACTTGTGGTTGCGTAATAGCCGAAACCACAAGACAAAATTTTGGTGAACCCGCAAGTTCAGCAGCCATACAATACAATTTCTTGTGCGCTTCTAGATTTCTTTAGTCTTGCTGTTTTGTGCTTCCCGGATGACTTTTCTTAATGATCGAGTCATATCGAAAACGAAAGCTAGGCGAGAGAATTCTTAAATAGAGCGCACCTTCTGGGGATTAAAAATTTTGACGGCAATCCTCAGTTGCCAACTTTCGGGGTTAAAAAATAATTTGTTGACTTATTCACCCTGTTCTTCCACATGTCGCTCGTTTCTCCCACTACTATCCGCATAAAACAGTGACATAGACGAAGTACCAACATACTATAAGGTTTTAATGATTGTTTGGTGGAATTATAGAAAAAGAACTCATAGTTGGTCTAGCAACATTGCTAACCCCTACCTTAAGACACAAGATTGAAATTACCATTACAAGACATCTTCCAATCTCTCTTTCTATCAACGTGCAATTAAGGGAGGATAATCACGATTTATCCCATATGATAAGTAATAGGATAATCTCGATTTATGAAATACTCAACTAATTTCACAGATCACGTTATTTGCTTTTCCTTATCTCCAATTTGTGTATTATACCTTATATGCATGCATACATATAAAGGTTGCACTGAGATGGATATATGAAGGGCTATGCGTGATAGTGAAGAGCTTCAACAAAGAGAGAATGAAAGAGAACCTGCAAATCTTAGAATGGGGACTTAGCCGAGAGGATTCGGACAAGATCAAGCTTCAGATTCCACAGAGAAGAGGATGCCCTGGTGACATGTACATTTCTGAGGATGGGCCTTACAAATCACTTGATGAGCTCTGGGATGGTGATGCTTGAATACCTACATTCGTATAGTTTATATGATTGAGTGTAACTCTATGATGATCTCTTATCGATGATAATCAATCTATATGAATTGATCATTGCATTTTCATTATCACAATCTCCTCTTTCACACTATATTTTTGAATATATCACACTAATAGAGTCATGTATTTTTTCATTTTCAGATTAGAAGTTTAGTTTGGAATTTTCTTACATTCATTTTTGTAAACGAAACAAGCAATCATTTTTAAGAAAATATTTTCATAATCTTCAATTTTTCGCGAAACAAGTGGAGCTTAGTCTTGAAAATCTCATTTTGTGTGATTGCGATCTCTAGCTCTCAATATTACCTTGGATTGCCTATGCGGACAATATATTATACATCGTAATTTAGTTCAATAAAGCACAAAAAACTTGGATTTTCGTGTGATTATAATTTCCTTACACTTCTTAGTACATGACTAAGGTCATTATACTTGCTTGTGGCCAAAATTTGAAGGATATATACTTTAGTATGAAAAAAAATTTGTTCTTTCATTTTTGTAGACGATACTTTTAGGAAAATATTTTCCTAATCATTATTTTTTCAAGAAATAAACGGAACCTTAATTCTGAAAATCTTATTTTTGCGTGAGTACGATGTCTAGCTCTCGTTATTACCTTGAATTGCCTGCGTGGACAATATATAATCACATCGTGATTTATGTGTTTATTTGAGGGAAAGTGTTTTTCGAGAATTCGTTTTCCGGACTTTCACCTATTTGGTTCACCGAAAATACTTAGTCAAGCGAAAACACTTTCCGATCAAGGAAAACATTCATATGTAAAATTAGGAAAGTGAATTTCCTGATCTAAGAAGGTGAAAATGCTTTCCAGAACTGCTCATCTTGAATTTGTTAGTATTTTATTTTATTTTTGTCTTTTTCTTTTTTTCTTTTCTTTTTCTTATTTCTTTTTTGCCTTCTTCCTCCCTCTGTGCGAAACAAAAGCATTTTGAATTATTTTCCAAATGAGATCCAAACACCAGAAAACTTTTTCGATTACATATTACCAAACAAACGAAAACTAATCATTTTCCTCGAAAATTATTTCCCAAAAAATATTTTTTAAGAAATGTTACATTTTTCGTTAAACAAACGCACCCTTAGTTTAGTAAAGCACAAAAAACCTGGATTCTCATGTGATTATAATTTCCTTACACTTCTTAGTACTGAATTTGGATCACTGTACTTGCTTGTGGCCAAAATTTGAAGGATATATACTTGAGTATGGAACATATGTTAGGAAATAATCAAGGGATTTATTTTGTTGACTATGCGATCCTCCCGAGGGAGGTAACGGATTGCTAGGCAGGAGCAAATAATACTCTCGTGAGGTGACTCTCACACTTCACACCAACTCTCTTAAGTCTTATCGATCCTAACTTGGTTTACCTCGTTTATTCAAAATTATTTTGGAGTTGTCACTAACCTATTTACTCTGCCGGATAAGAGTCTAGTAAAGTGTTTGAGATCATTTTACCTCTATAAACTAGAGAATTTTTAAAAACTTGTTTACTCTAAATTAAACTAACTTAGATCGATTTGTACCTTTTTTTTCTTTTAAGGACAAATTTTCGCACAATCTTGAGTGATCTTTATTTACTAACACGCATCTACATTTTTGGGCATTTACGGTAATAAATTAAACATTTAAGAAGTCATCAATTATAAACACTGTATGTAAAGCAATGAATAAATTATATAGTAAAAAAGTAGAAGATAATAACCCATCCTCTCTCGAGGAACAATTAAACAGGTCCTTGTTATAATTCCTTGGGATAGGACCCCCGTGAAAGGGAATAAGCATATATAATAAATGGAAAAGAAAAGCCAATCAAGATTATGAAAATCCCTAAACCTCGATGCAATACTTAATCTAAATGCAGTCAAACATTTTTTTTTGTCTTCTAAGATTTTATATCACGAAATGTCAACTAAATGAAACGTGCCAAAAAGGGAATTTTTCAGTTGTACGAAATGCACTTGTATGCGTAATTTATTTTTGTCATTTTCTTTTAGAACAAATGTGAGCTACATGCAAACATTAGAATCACATTAATGATACTAAATGCATTTCTGCGTGAGAGATCTGAGCTATATGTGCATGTATGATGCAATTCCGCACATAAGCATCCAATATAAATGTAACAATGCGTGCAACTACATTAACTAGCAAACTAAACATGACATGAAAGCATGAGGCCCATGTATCCCGATAGTTCAATATTCAAGAACGATATGCGGACCTTGAACGAGTATACGTCTATCCTATCACCTGTTGATACCATTACGCCTGATTAAGCTGGAGATTTATCACGAATCGTGCGTTCAAGCGACGAAGTTGAAATCTGACAGTAGAAATCGGGCGAGAGGATGCCGCTAATTGGGTTCGGAACGTACACAATCCCTCTACCGCAGACTGACGTGCTGACGTCCATATTTCTCGAGTCCATCGAAGTCGGGTATTGCCACTTCGACACGGCAGCGTCCTACAGTACCAAAGAAGCGCTCGGCCGGGCCATGGTTGTGACGTAAAGTATAGAAGAGGAGGAAATTGAGAGAATTGTATTTATTCAACCTGATTTCCTTAATAATACAATGAATGGACAAAGGATACATGAAATCAAATCTAATCTTGGATTAATCAATTGTAATCCTAAACAATCTCGGATTGATTTAATCGATCGATTATAATCTTGAATTGATTCTTGTATATCTCCAACACTTTCCCTCAAGCTGGTGGCTAACATATATCCAAGACGCATAAGTTGCTCAATAGATATGCGTATTGTCTTTGACATAATAGCTTGGTAAAGATATCGGCAGGCTATTATGTGGTTCCAATTCCATTCGCCTTGATTACCCCTTCTTGAATTTTATCTCGAGCTAAGTGACAGTCTACTTCAATTTGTTTTAGTCTCTCCAGAAATATGGGATTTGTTGCGAGATTGAGTGCCGTATCGTTGTCGCAAATAAATTGGCCGGCCCTTTAACGTGTACACCAAGGGCTAAAGGTTGGCCTCATATCCAAACTATTTCACATACGGTTTTGGCCATGGCTCAATATGCAGCCACAGCTTATGACAATAAAAGGTCAACGGCTCAATATTCAGCCTCAGCTTATGACAATAAAAGGTCAACTGCTTCTTCATTTTCCATGAAAGTAAAGATTTTCCCATCTTAATTCAAAAACCAGTGATGGATCTTCAACTCATGATACATGTGGCATAGTCTGTATCACAATAACCTTTCATTTCCAAATTACAATCTTGAGAAAGAAGTATTCCAAGCCCTGGATATTTCTTCAAATACTTCACAACCTTCAAAATTGTATTCATGTGAGACTCCTTCTGGTTATGCATGAACCGAATGTCTGTACTGCATAGCATATATCCAATATGGTCATAGTGAGACATATATATAAAAGTTTCCCTACGAGCCTCTACTAGCGGGATGGATCTTCGAGTAATGGGTCTTCAATTTCAGAGGATGAATCCAGTGTCGTAATCAAATATGGTTAATTTGATGTTTTGTTTGATAGGAATGATAGCCGGTTTACATCATGACAAACTTGCTTCCGAATGGACTGGCCAATCCCAGCTTGGTGGGGTGACGCTCTACCTCTTACAACCTTTCAAATCCTATGTAATAGAAAATGAGGCTCAATTGATTTGTTTTGAAACATCAGCAGTTGCGTTTCACTCAAATACAATAGATAGTGACTAAGAAGACATTCCACTTTGTTATGCCTCCGCTCCTCATAAATAAAAGCATTCCGTGTCACTAGATCTCTCTCTCTCTCTCTCTCTCTCAAAACACAATAGAACGTTGTGCGACGCCATGCTCCCAGAAGTGGTGCTCTCTCTCTCTCTCTCTCTCTCTCAAAACACAATAGAACGTTGTGCGACGCCATGCTCCCAGAAGTGGTGCTGAGCACAGGCAAGAGGATGCCGCTGATCGGGATGGGCGGGGCAGCGATCCGTCTGCCGCCGCTCAACATGCTGACATCCATATTTCTTGAAGCAATCAAAGCCGGGTACCGCCACTTCGACACGGCGGCACGCTATGGCTCCGAAGAGGCGCTCAGCCAGGCCTTGGCCGAGGCCGTAGAATGCGGGCTCGTCAAGAGCCGCAGTGACATCTTCATCACTACCAAGCTCTGGTGCACTGACGCTCATCCGGGTATTGTTCTTCCCGCTCTCAAGAAGTCTCTCCAGTAAATATCGATAATTTGCCATCTGATCTCCTCCTAATTGTTTTACTGCACGACACCATATACAGTTCTAATCACTGCTAATTCCGCAATTAACTTTGAAGACCATACAAGAACTTCTTCCATAGAAAAACAGCCCCAATAAAAATTATAGTTTTCACTTTGGTATATAATTATCAGTTGCATTCATTAGCTTTTACCAATCTTTCTCTATATTACTTCTCCGCTCTTTTTTGGGTTTTAGTCATGCCGTGTTCACGTTTCTCTGTCTTCGTTCTTTGGCACCCGGTGGATTATTCATTTAAATAGGAGGCTGGGGTTAGAGTATGTGGATCTGTATCTAATCTACTGTCCAGTGAGAGTGAAGGAAGGAACGGAGGGGTGGTTCGATTTCAGTGGCAAAATGTTGCCATTTGACATGAAAGGGACATGAGAGGCTGTCATGCCCCGAACTCCCATCGAGCCCGCGACATCCCGCCTTTGTCGAAGAGTGCGATATCCTAGGTTATCGCCGATCTCATCAACATCAGAAATTTAAATTCGCAACGGAAACCATAAACACTCTGACTATTGAAACTAGGGAGAATTGGGAGAATAAATATTTTCATTTCTCATATAAACTTGTACCGCTACAATATTCACATTTTACAAACTTAATTAAACAAGTGCACACCTTCCTAAAACTATCAAAATCAAACGGGATCATTGACCTGGCATTCGTCCTCAAAATGATTCTCACAAAAGCTTGGCTTTCCAATCGATACTCTAACCTCTACGCCCTTTACTCGGCGTCCAATCAGAGTCTGACTCCTCGTTTTCCGATTATGAGCTTTCTCTACTCGTTTGATCTTCCGAGGACTCCGGCTCCGCCTCGATCACTATCAGGTGATTGATATCGCCCGATTCCGCCGGAACCTCGTCCTAACCATTCTCCGCTAATATATTCCAGAAATGAAACTCAGGCTCAAAGTTGGGATCCATATACTGCTCAAACGGGAATATGTACTTCAGTTCCCCTACATGCTCTTCAAACTCAATAGGATTGTTCTCCGCTTCGACCTCGGGTTCCACCTCTCCTAGTACCTCCTCAAGGATAGGATCTAAGTCTATATCCATCAGCTCAGCTTCGGCTTGCGACGTCTCGGGTTCGGGTTCATGTTCGGCTCCGGAAAATCCCTATGCTGCGGTTGCTGGATGCAGACCAAACTGAGCCAAGCTAACCTCGGTACTAGTCAACTCTCCGTCAATCGGAGGCATGGCGGCCGGGTCCCAATCTCCAACTAGATCATATGGAACGTCGAAACCTCGGACAAGACCAAACTCATCCCCGTCAGTGTTCTTAAAGTACTAAGCCATATACACGTTGGTCTCCCACAACGGCAATCCTACTTCTACATATATGGTCGTCGTGTGTCTAATCCATGTCATCCCATCACCCATCGAAAACTCTGTTACTTCGTACTCCGTGTGCATTGGTATTCCAAAACGTACTGGTGGTGGTGGCGGTGGAGGGTTCATGTCTCAAGTCAGGGTTCTAAATATTATTGGTTGATATGACCGTGAGATTACATCTCAGCAAGCACACCCCAAAACCCAACCTAGGCTATCATGTACCTCCAGACAATTACAAATCGCAATCACACACGTGCCAAATCATCACATAGCAGGCATTCCACACACGATCACAAGCACGTCATATGCAACACACGCATGTACAGTTCTCATTCCACGTACTCATTCCATTCTCATTTCCTCTTTCCACCACACTCGATAGTGACCCGCGTTAAAGTACACGCCTCAGGCCCACTGTGACTATTCATCACCAAACTTCTGGCCCGCGTACTCATTCACGCCTCAGGCCCCGATCGCAACCTGAGCATCACACGCCTCAGGCCCGATCCCAAACTCAGCCCGCACCAAATGCAACAAACCTACATGATCGGAACCCGAGCTTATAATGCCTCAGTCCAATCCCGATCTCACCCGAGCTGATCGTGCCTCGGACCGATTCTCGTTCTTGCTTTTTCAAACCTTAGCCTGTGCCAAATGCAATAGACCTACGTAATCGCTGCCCAAGTTTATGATACTCAGCCCGATCCCATTCTCACACTTTCACACCTTCTCATAAATTTCCATGCACACATTCACACTCACAACCACACAATCACACCTAAACGTGCATTCACGCACAATTTCGTATTTTTCCGCACTCAAACATTGTCAAATCAATTTCAGCCTTTCACGAGACTTTCATAAAATTCAGAGACGGACCTAACAGTACCATCCACGCATCAAACAACCAATCACAGTACATCACACAACACATCACAGCCAGTGAACAGTAAATTCCGCACCTCAAATCACAAAATTACACTCCCAGCTCTTCACGACATTTTCTCGCAATTAATTTCCAGTCCTAAAAATCCAACTTGCGTCCCGATCCATCAATCACAGCCTCATGAACAGTAATTCACAGCCTATTTTCAACCTCTAATTTCCTCCAAAAATTCCAAAATAAATTCCTAAGGCCGCCACAAGAATCCAATCATATTTCCCACAATTCCTCACCCGCATAAATCCGATTTTCCCCAAAAATAATCATCTTTCGATACCCGAAATTCTAAATCGGGTTTAGAGCGCGACTTACCGAGTTCTAAACTGAATTGGCTAGAACGGAAAGCGGCGGCTACCAATCGGGAACAGCGGCGGAGCTCGGCTACGGCGATCGGCTTGTGGCGGCGGTTCGGCTCTCCTTGGCCATGAGCCATGACCTCACAGTGAGAGAGAGAGGAAGAAAGAGAGACGGCGAGGTGGTGGTGGTGGCTTGAGGGTAGTACGGCGGTGGCAAGGTGGTCCAGGCGTACGGCGGCGTGGCGAGCGGCGGCGCCGACGTGGAGGAGGAATGGCCAAGGAAGCTCACGGTGGAGGGGGGGGGCGTCTTCACGGCAATGAGAGAGAGAGAGAGAGAGAGAGAGAGAGAGAGATTGGATCATTGGACTCAAATAGTGTCCACTTTGACCAATTGTGGAAATGACCAAAATGCCCTTGTCTCACATTTTTAATCCGACGATTCAAATTTGATCTTATCTTGAAACCGATAACCGAGATCAAATCTCACCCAAAATATCCAAAGGTATACTTGTAATTTCCCAAAAATCCAAGGGTAAAAATGTCCAATCAAAATTTTAGGGCAAAATTACCAAAATGCCATTTACCCTTAAAGCTTACCCTTTAAAAAATTTTAGGGGTATTTTGGTCATTTTCTCCGTTTCTTGCCCAAATTGAATTTTTTCGATGAATTTGAGCGCACCCAAAAATCACATGTGTCTCCTGCATCGTCGTCTTAACGTTTCGCCATGATTTCCTAATTTTCCGGTATCCAAATTGGGCTAAATTCAATAATTAAATTTTATTAAACGCAACTCGAGCGTTTCTCAAGCTAACAGGTGGCTTGTTGGGAAATTTCGCAGAATCGACTCATGACTGATACTGAATCAAGTCACGTGCAAGTCCGTTCGGTACGTAACGACATCGATTGTCATTAAAATCACGAAGATCAATCATTTAATCCGAAGGGTACGATCGTTCGGTATAGGTTTAGGATCATTCATCAAGTCATTTTGTGATCCAGCAAAATCACCCGTGATCCACTACTGTGACAGTGGCAAACTGACCCCTAACTATCTTTGGATCGGTCAACAGTGGCTCAAAATATCATTTCAGCGATTTAATGATCAAAAATCAATTCACGATCGAATTTTCTTTAGTCGTGTGAATTTAATTCCCCTATTAGCATTTCTCTAATGGTTAGCATCCCAGGAATGATCATTTCCGGGCGAGAGTCTACCACGAGCACATTTCATAAAACTCATTTATTTTATAAATTCCAATTAGTGGAATTTCGAAATGTGACAGAGGCCATGGAAGATTGCTCCAAGCTGGGGTTGGCCAAGTCCATTGGAGTCAGCAACTTTGGCACCAAGAAGATCTCTCAACTCCTCTTGCATGCCACAATCCCTCCTGCTGTTAACCAGGTAAAAGAAAATTGAATTATTCTAGTTCAATCTTTGAGTTGAATAAGATATCAAATCAAGATTTTCTTCAAGATTTGTTTCTTTTCTTTGTGGGTTAATCATGACCTAGGTGGAGATGAATGTGGGATGGCAACAAGAGAAGCTGAGGGCGTACTGCAGAGAGAATTGATAATAATAGCAATTGATAATAATAGCAACTCTTGCGAGTTGATTTTCATAATTTCAAAAGACATTATCTCCTTTAAAATAATAATAGCAATCAAATCGCAAACAAAAAGGATTCGACCGTTCATTTGAAAGCTACCATAAATTAACGCAAAAACTCATTTGGGTATGGCCAGTTACAAGGTCACTAAATTGGGAAAAGCAATAAACGTTGTGTCATTTGAAACGAAGTTTTTAGTTTAGAAACTTCCTCTTCGGGTATATAAGTGAATGGGGGGAGAAAGTGCATTTGCTTATTACATGAGAAGGCAATGTGTACTAATTTCTCCATGCACGTCCTTGTCAAGTTAGTCTCTCTAAGGATTAGAAGTTTGTGTGCGTGTCCTAGCGAAAACCATGTAGAGATAACAGGTTTTGTGTACGGCTTCTTCAGCAGCCTCACAATGCAATTCGTCTTGTGATTCTAGATTTGCCTGGTCTGGCTCTTACATATTTTTGGACCTAAATATTTGAATGCGATCCGAAAGGAACATTAATTAGAGCAAATCTTCTAATAATTAAGAACATTGGCGGCAGTTGTTGTTCGTCTATTTTGGATGCTAATTAAATTTCGTAGATTTTGTGAGCGCGACAATACCCTATCTAAATATATAAGTCCGACACTATCAATACGAAACACCTCTCTATATATTAGTGCATTAAAGGTATAAAAACTTTAATCATCATTTGGTTTTGACGAAAAGGCCCCACCTAAATATAGAAATCCCAATCCAAGAATAATGCTCAGGTAATCTCATAAATCACATTATTCATTCTAATGTGTCTCTAATTTTATGTATCATAGGTTGCCCTGAGGTGGATATATGAGCAAGGGGCAAGCCTGATAGTGAAGAGTTTCAACAAAGAGAGAATGAAAGAGAACGTACAAATCTTGGACTGGGGACTTAGCCAAGAGGACTTGGACAAGATCAAGCTTCAAATCCCACAGAGAAGAGGATTTCTGGCGATGTGTTTGTTTTCGAAGATGGGCCTTACAAGTCGTTGGATGAGCTATGGGATGGTGACCCTTGAACTCGGATCGCATGTGTATAATTTGTATACGACAGTCCAATGCAACACTATGATGATCTCTCCTGCTTGCCGATGATGATTAACTACTACTTTCATTCGTTCCGTGTTGCAGTATGTATGAACCGGACATCGTGTTTACACTGCCATAATCTCTTCCCTTACCCTTTGTTTGGGAAAATGGTGATTAGGAAGGGAAGGGAATTAATTTTCCCTTTTCAACTTCCAAATACTGAACGGGCTCTTTCAACTTTGCTTTTTCTCCTTTCTTTCTTCGTCGTTTGTTATTTTCATGTTTCATTTTTTGTCGGCATGACTAAACCCTATCCAAATAAGACTAAACTTTTCATTACAAAGGATCTTTCAATCTCTCAGTTACCGTCTGCTCATGCACGTTAAAGAGACAAAAAATGTGGTCATTTGGAAGCCCATGGAAATAGAGATATCCTAATTAATTAAATATACTCAACTCATCTCATGAACTGAAAAAATTTATTGTTCTATATCTCTAATTTTTATAGATTAGAGATATAGAACAATAAAATTTCGGCACCTAAAAAAAATAAAATTTCGCTTAAAGGGGGTGGCCACAAGTATTTAAGCCATTCTGTGAAGTTTTGAAAATTTTTCTTTTTTGCTTATTTTTATTTTTTTCCGACACCTAAAAAAATTAAATTTCACTCAAAGTGAGTGGCCACAAGTATTCAAAGCAATTATGTGAAGTTTTTTCTTTTTTATTTTTTTTGGCACCTAAAAAATTTTAAATTTCTCTCAAAGTGGATGGCCACATGTATTCTAAGCCATTTTGTGAAATTTTGAAATTTTTTCTTTTTTTCTTTTTTTATTTTTTTCGGCACCTAAAAAAATAAAATTTCCCTCAAAGTGGGTGGCCACAGGTATTTTAAGCCATTCTGTAAAGTTTTGAAATTTTTACTTTTTTGCTTATTTTTATTTTTTTTGGCATATAAAAAAATTAAATTTCACTCAAAGTGGGTGGCCACAGGTATTTTAAGCTATTCTGTGAAATTTTAAAAAAAATTAAATTTTGCTCAAAGTGGGTGGCCATAGGTTTTCTAAGCCATTTTGTGAAATTTTGAAATTTTTTATTTTTATTTATTTATTTTTATTTTTTTCGACACCTAAAAAAATTTAAATTTCACTGAAAGTGGGTAGCCACAGATTCTAAACCATTCTGTTAAGTTTTGAAATTTTTGATTTTTTACTTTTTTTTCTCACCTCAAAGATCGTGACTTCCATATGAATATGTGTGTTGAAGAAAATGAATTCCTTATAAATGGTTCTCACTTTTGTTCCAGAAATGAAAACCAACATTTTTTTTGTTCTCATTTCTTGTTTCAGAATCAGTTTTGGAAGCAAACTTGTCCCGGAAATAGAAAAATGAAATTGCGTTACCAAACGGGTTCCTGGTCCAAAACTAATTCTGGGAACAAAAAACCAATTCTGGACAGAACCAGAATGGTTTTCATGCAGCACCTTAACCTCCACATCTTAGTATTGTTTCCAAACGGGAATGAGTAAGAGTTGATAGTATACTACTCCGCATGCATAACTTGGTTGTCCCTTTGAACCTAGATTTTTGGATTTCCAGTCAATTAGGAAAGGTTTCCGCTATGATGACTTATTTTATAGGTCTTAAATCCATTCCCCTTGATGTTTTTACAACCAACTCTCTAGTTAGGCCTTTTGTTAATTGATTCGCAGCATCATCTTTTGACTCACATAGTCAATTGCGATAATTTCCCTAGAGAGTAGTTGTCTTACAGTATCGCGTCTTCGACGTTTATGTCGGAACTTTCCGTTATACATGACATTCCTTGTCTTGACATTCCTTGTCTTGAAGTCGGGTACCGCCACTTTGACACAGCGGCATGCTATGGCTCTGAAGAGGCGCTCGGCCAGGCCGTCACTGAGGCCCTGGACCAAGGGCTCGTCAAGAGCCGCGCTGAGATCTTCATCACCACCAAGCTCTGGTGCACTGACGCTCATCCGGGTCTTGTTCTTCCCGCTCTCAAGAAATCTCTCCAGTAAGTTTTTGATAATCTGCCTTCTCATCTCTTCCTGTTTATTTTTATTGCTCGGCACTAGATAGAGTTATACAAACCGCTAAGTCAGCAATCAACTTTAAAGACCATAAAAGAAGTTCTTCCATACGAAAATTTACACGATAAACATTCATTTTCACTTCGATACATTATTGTCAGTTGCATGACATTAGGTTTTTCCAATCTTTCCTCTATACTATTTTTCCTCATTTTTTTAAGGGTTTAGTCATGTTGTATTCATGTTTTTTTGGGACTTGGTGTGTATTGATTTGTATAGGAGGCTGGGGTTAGAGTATGTGGATCTGTATCTGATCCACTTGCCAATAAGAGTGAAGGAAGGAACGGAAGGGTTCGATTTCAAAGACCAAATGTTGCCGTTTGACATGAAAGGGACATGGGAGGCCATGGAAGAGTGCTCCAACCTGGGGTTGGCCAAGTCCATTGGAGTCAGCAACTTTGGCACCAAGTAGCTCTCTCAACTCCTCGTGCATGCCACAATACCTCCTGCTGTTAACCAGGTAAAAGGAAGAATATATGTGTATTAATATTATATTTGCATCAATTTTTTTAGATCTTTTTAGGGTAGAATAATATCAAATCAACATTTTCTTCAAGATTCTTTTTTTTTTTCGATTGTGGGTTCATCATGTTTAGGTGGAGATGAATGTGGGATGGCAACAAGAGAAGCTGAGGGCGTACTGCAGAGAGAAGGATATACATGTAAGTGCATGGTCTCCATTGGGCGCGAATGGAGCTCCTTGGGGTTCATTAGCGGTTGTGGAGAGTCCTGTGCTTAAGGAGATTGCTGTTGCCAAAGGAAAGACCGTGGCTCAGGTAATTTCCTTTCTCTATTCGCATGTATTAGGTAAGACTCTATTTATAGAGAAGTAGACATGGCTTCTATGGTTACTCAGAGTAGGAGATACCGTAATTTGAGCATGAGATTTATTGCATCTGAACCAAGTGCTAGCCCGGTCAATTTGAACCCTTGCGAGTTGATTTTCATAATCTCAAAAGAACTATTCTCTCAAAAAGTTAATAGAAATCAAATCTTTACAGAATTGATTTCAACCGTTGATTTGCAAACTACCCCAAATTATAGCTAAACGCATTCGGGTACTTATCGTGACTAATTTGGAGAAAGAAAGTGATATTTTGTCGTTTTAAAAAGGAAGCGTTTAGTTTAGAAATTTCCTCACCGGTTATATAGGTAGATCGCAGAAGAAATTACGTTTGCTTATTACATAAGGAGGCAATGTGTAACATCTTCCTCCATGCACGTCCTTGTAGATATGGTCTCTCTTAGGATTAAAATGCTCGCGTGCATGAATAGTCAAAACCATAAGATGATAACAGGCTTTGTGCACGGCTTCTTCAGCAACCACACAATGCAACTCGTCTTGTGATTCTAGATTAGTGCGGTCTTGCTCTTATGCATTTTTGGACCTATATATTTGAGTGCGATCTGAAAACAATTGAAGATTTAGTTCTTTTTTTTTTCTTTTTCAACTTCCAAATGCTACAAGACTCTTCAACGTTACTTTTTTTTTTCTTTCTTTCTTTATTAAATGTCATCGTAATTATTTTTTTTTGGTGGCATAACAAAACCAATCTAAATATATAAGACTGATATTAACGTTACAAAGCATCTCTCTCTCTCTCTCTCTCTCTCTCTCTCTCTCTCTCTCTCTCTCTCTCTCTATTAAAGGAGCACCAACTTAAGTCATAATATATTTTTGATGAGAAAGCGCACCTAAATCCCAATCGATGAAGAATACTGGGCTAATTCCATAAATCACATGATTCAATTTTCGATATCTCATGAATATATGTGTGTGTTGTGTAATTCTATATATAAATAATATAGGTTGCACTGAGGTGGATACATGAGCAAGGGGTTACTGTGATAGTGAAGAGCTTCAACAAGGATAGAATGA
This sequence comes from Syzygium aromaticum, assembly GCA_024500025.1. Lineage (NCBI taxonomy): Eukaryota > Viridiplantae > Streptophyta > Magnoliopsida > Myrtales > Myrtaceae > Syzygium > Syzygium aromaticum. The sequence goes on along the minus strand of CM044892.1, from coordinate 17,539,524 downwards.
AAGAGACCTTGCAAATCATTGATTGGGAACTTAGCCAGGAGGACTCAGACAAGATCAAGCTTCAGATCCCACAAAAAAGAGGATTTTTTGGTGATGTGTACGTTTTCGAAGATGGGCCTTACAAGTTGTTGGATGAGCTCTGGGATGGAGATATTTGAATTAGATCACACATCTGATGATTTATACATGATGATCATGTGTCACACTCTCTGATGATCTGCTGCAGATGATGATGTTCAATAATTGCAGCATTTATTTTGTATTTTCGCATTGCAAATCTATATGAAATTAGCCTTGTGTTTTCACTATAGCAATATCTTCTCTAACGCTATGTTTGGGGGATTAGTAATTAAGGAGGGACTGGGGAAAAAAAGGAAAATTGGACATGGAGAATTATAAGTACAAATGGACATGTGCATATGGAGATATGTCAAGGTGGTTACCGTTCACCTAATAATGCAGATATCTCATGTTGTAGAAAGAAAATTCTCGATGTTGCAGCAATCTTGTTAGGCAAATTACTCTTTATAGTTGAAGCTCATTCGTTCGGTAAATATTCCCAATAATATAATACTCGGGCAATTTAATAGGTTAAAAGAGAAATGGATTCGAAGCACGGAGCAATGAACTTATTTAAGTTGATTTCGTTAACTTGATACGTGTTTGTTGTTTCGAAAATTGAAATAAATTTAGGAAATTTAGTCAATCAGTCTTACACCTATTATAAGGAAGCTAGTTCAGCCCTTAACATTTCAATTCAGCTAATTTAGTCCTAAACTTTTGCACGAAATTTCAATATACTCTTTCCGGTCAATTTTTGTCTGGATGTTGTTGACTTGGCAGATAGTCATTGCTGGCTAACTTACATGGCACACCACCACATTAGTGCTTTTTCGGGAAAATTGACCGGAAGGACTACATTGAAATTTTGCGCAAAAATTTAGGACTAAATTGACTGAATTAAAAATTTGAGCGCTGAACTAACATTTTTATAATAGGTTTAACATCGAATGGACAATTTCCACAAATAAATCCCTATTCATAATACTTAATAAGTGTCCTGTGACACTCGTCAATAAAAAGCCCTTCGCACTATACCTAACATTGTTCGAGGGATACTAATTACAGGTCCAGACATCCGCCGACTAAGTGGTCTTGGGCGGTGAAACTTTGGTCAGGTCCAGGCCAGCCGCCAATGAAGTGGTCTTGAATCTTGACACTTTGAATCGAGCCACAATAAATGTGGGTTTTAATAGGTAAGTAGCCTATGGAATTGGCATTGACTGTCGAGATGACACCATATAAAGCAACCAACGAGCTCTCCGAATTTAATTGTATCAAAAGAAGTTTCTTCAGATTGCTGACGATGCATTAATCGATTCGGTAAATTGGCAGAAGATTAATTGCTCATTTCCAATCGGTTAGGTTTCAGCTAAAATCGGGACAGCGAAAAAAGAAACATCTAGAATTAGCTCCTTGTTGTTTGCATGGAAAAACACAGAGCATAAGTTCAACATTTTGGGGTATTTGACCCCAAAAAAAATTGTGGGAAAGCTCTGGCCGTAAAGACAAACCTGGGGTGGTTTCTCGAGTATTATACTTAGATGTCTTCCTCGTATAATTTTAAAAATTATGTGTAATTATAGTACTAGACAAGATCATGTTAAAAGCGTTAAATGCAATAACATTTTAATTAATAATATTTTTCAAAAAATACAGAATAAAAGGGGTATCCTGAAACTTGTGAACCGATGGATTTTGACTTTCGAGTTTCAGAATGGTTCCAAGAGCCTATAAAGTAGGATTCAAGTTTTGAACATTTGGAATTGATAACAATGAGATATGTTCTAGGTTAGTGCAAATACCTTAGTCAACTTGAACCGCACCACTTTTGTTTTTTCGACTGAACAAGTTTCTTTGGACAACTAATTTGACTCTAATTGATCTTAACAAGACAAGTTTATGTACATATACAAAAGTAACAAGCCCAAGTTACACAAAAAAAAATCTTTTAATTATGAACAAACCTGACTATTTAAATACAAATCGAGATAAGAATAATAAAATATTGAGGTAATCGATTCATAAAATCTCATTTTTATGTGACTATCATCTCAAACTTTCTTTAGCGTGGCATCTAAATTTCAAGAATTTTACGGACCTATGTGGACATTATATATGTACATCATAATTTAGTTCTTTTTTTTTTGGTCAGAAAAAAAAATCATGAGGAAGTTTCGATGAAAACGAGGGCGGCATTGACAAAGTCTGTCTTGCTTACCACGCATAATATTTATCACAAGTTCAAGTCAATTATATCGTATTAAAAAAAACTTTTCATTTTCTTCTGCTTTATATAAATATTAGTATTCCTTCGAGTAACCTTTGCCTCCACATTTTCTAATCACTATACTTCCACCGTCTCTCTCTCTCTCTCTCGCACACCCCACCAACACAGAGCAGACGCACAATGGGCGACGTCGTAGTCCCAGAAGTGGTACTGAGCTCCGGCGAGAGAATGCCACTGATCAGCATGGGCTGCGGAGCGAGCCCTCGGCCGCCGCTGGACGTGTTGACTTCCATATTCCTAGAGGCCATCGAAGCCGGGTACCGCCACTTTGATACTGCGGCGTTGTATGGCACCGAGGAGGCGCTCGGCCGAGCTGTGGCTGAGGCCCTGGACCGCCGGCTTGTCAAGAGCCGCAACCAAATCTTCATCACCACTAAGCTCTGGTGCACAGACGCCCATCCCGGTCTCGTTCTTCCTGCCCTAAAGAACTCTCTCCAGTAAATACATCAATTCGCCTTCTCTCCTCCACTTTTTTTACGATGACACAATAGTCCTGATCACTAAGAATTTTTATGACCGTATAAGAATTTTGTCATGGGAAAACATATATGATAAACGTTACTCCTCTTCCTTTGCCAGATTGACTACCTTTCACTTTTATTCTGCTGAGAACAACAGCAACATAACATGTTTCATCTTGCTGCTTAATCTTTTCCTTTTTTTTATGGGCGCGTTCATGGGTCTTGATGGTTTTTTTCTTTTTTTATGGCACTTGGTCGATTTAAATAGGAGGCTAGGGTTAGATTATGTGGATCTGTATCTAATCCACTGGCCAGTGAGACTAAAGGAAGGAACCGAAGGGTTCGATTTCAAGGGCAAGGTTTTGCCATTTGACATCAAGAGCACATGGGAAGCCATGGAAGAGTGCTCCAAGTTGGGCTTAGCCAAATCCATTGGAGTCAGCAATTTTGGCACCAAGAAGCTCTCTGATCTCCTCTTGCACGCCACTATCCCTCCTGCCGTTAATCAGGCAATTAGAAGAATATACTATATCTAATCTCTTCATTAATGGTATAGACACAGATTTTTTTGGGAAAGACGACAGAGTAATATTTTTTATTTGATGGGATAACCATGGTTTAGGTGGAGATGAATGTGGCATGGCAACAAGAGAAGCTGATACGATATTGCAAAGAGAAGGGAATACAGGCGAGCGCATGGTCCCCTTTGGGAGCGAATGGAGCTGCTTGGGGTACATTAGCGGTTGTGGAGAGTCCTGTGCTCAAGGAGATTGCTATTGCCAGAGGCAAGACTGTTGCTCAGGTACTATATTCACTTCTCTTCTTGAGTTTTTTTTTTCCTCCTATTTTGGTGTCATTCTTGGGGCGAAAGAGATCATTGATTGAGTGGATGGAATCGAACAAAAATTAAGATTTTTGTCTTTTTCAGGAAAGCATAATTTAGAAGCACTTTCCTTAGAAATTGCATTGCAAAGGCAGCCGGTGACAGTACTTTGTAGCTCTAACCTTTTGTCCCCTCCATGCATGTCCCTGTCAGTCGACTAGGTGTCTCTCTACGAATTAATCGTAGAAGGAAACTTGTGGTTGCGTAATAGCCGAAACCACAAGACAAAATTTTGGTGAACCCGCAAGTTCAGCAGCCATACAATACAATTTCTTGTGCGCTTCTAGATTTCTTTTAGTCTTGTTGTTTTGTGCTTTCCGGATGACTTTTCTTAAAGATCGAGTCACGTCGAAAACGAAAGCTAAGCGAAAGAATTCTTAGATAGAGCGCACCTTCTGGGGGATTAAAAATTTTGACGGCAATCCTCAGTTGCCAACTTTTGGGGTTAAAAAATAATTTGTTGACTTATTCACCTTGTTCTTCCACATGTCGCTCATTTCTCCCATTGCTATCCGTATAAACCAGTGCTATAGATGAAGTACCAACATACCATAAGGTTTTGATGATTGTTTGGTGGAATTATAGAAAAAGAACTCATAGTTGGTCTAGCAACATTGCTAACCCCTACCTTAAGACAAGATTGAAATTACCATTACAAGACATCTTCCAATCTCATTTTCTATCCACGTGCAATTAACGGAGGATAATCACAATTTATCCCATATGATAAGTAATAGGATAATCATAATTTATGAAATACTCAACTAATTTCACGGATCACGGTATTTGCTTTTCCTTATCTCCAATTTGTGTATTATACCTTATATACATGCATACATATAAAGGTTGCACTGAGATGGATATATGAGCAAGGGGCATGCGTGATAGTGAAGAGCTTCAACAAAGAGAGAATGAAAGAGAACCTGCAAATCTTAGAATGGGGACTTAGCCAAGAGGATTCGGACAAGATCAAGCTTCAGATTCCACAGAAAAGAGGATACCCTGGTGACATGTTCATTTCTGAGGACGGGCCTTACAAATCACTTGATGAGCTCTGGGATGGGGATGCTTGAATACCTACATTCTTATAGTTTATATGATTGAGTGTAACTCTATGATGATCTCTGATCTATGATAATCGATCTATATGAATCGAACATTGCATTTTCACTATCACAATCTCCTCTTTCACACTATATTCTTGAATATATCGTGCTAACAACGAGTCGTGTATTTTTTCAATTTCAGATTAGAAGCTTAGTTTGGAATTTTTGTACATTCATTTTTACAAGCGATACAAGCAATCATTTTTAGAAAAATATTTTCATAATCATTAATTTTTCACGAAATAAACGGAGCTTAGTCTTGAAAATCTCATTTTGTGTGATTACGATCTCTAGCTCTCAATATTACCTTGGATTGCCTATGTGGACAATAAATAAGACATCGTAATTTAGTTCAGTAAGGCACAAAAAACTCAGATTTTCGTGTGATTATAATTTCCTTACACTTCTCAGTACATAACTAAGGTCACTATACTTGCTTGTGGCCAAATTTGAAGGATTTATACTTAGTATGAAAAAAAAATTGTTCTTTCATTTTGTAGACAATACTTTTAGGAAAATATTTTCCTAATCATCAATTTTCTATGAAATAAACGTAGCCTTAGTTCTGAAAATCTCATTTTTGTGTAAGTACAATGTAGAGCTCTCATTATTACCTTCAATTGCCTACATGGACAATATATAATCACATCGTGATTTATATGTTTTTTTGAGGGAAAGTGTTTTTCAGAAATTTGTTTTCCGGACTTTCACCTATTTGGTTCGCCGAAAATGTTTAGTCAACCAAAAACACTTTCCAGTCAAGAAAAACATTCATGCTTAAAATTAGAAAAGTGAACTTCCTGATCTAAGAAGGTGAAAACACTTTCCATAATTGCTCATCTTGAATTTGTTAGTTTTTAATTTAATTTTTCTTTTTTATTTTCTTTTTCTTATTTATTTTTGTTCTTCCTTTCTTTTTTTCCTTCTTCCTCCTTCTGTGCAAAAAAAACGCAGTTTGAATCAAATCGCAAATAAAAAAGGATTCAACTGTTCATTTGAAAACTACCATAAATTAACGCAAAATGTCATTTGGGTATGGCTAGTTACAAGTTAACTAAATTGGGAAAAGCAATAAACGTTGTGTCATTTGAAACTAAGTTTTAGTTTAGAAATTCCTCCTCGGGTGTATAAGTGAATGGGGGAGAAAGTGCATTTGCTTATTACATGAGAAGGCAATGTGTACTAATTTCCTCCATGCACGTCCTTGTCAAGTTAGTATCTCTGGTGGTAACAGAAGAGATGAATCATCTCTTGTTGGCTAAGGCAACCTTGGAAGAAGTAACGAATGCAACTTTCCAGCTCGACGCAGCAAAAGCACCAGGGCCTGATGGCCTTAGTGGTTTGTTTTATCAGCAGAATTGGGAAGAGATTAAATGGGATATTCTGAAGGAGGTGAGGAATTTCTTCGACACTGGATCCCTGCCACCAAATTTAAATAAAACACACATCTCCCTTATCCCGAAAGTCCCGAACCTAGAGAGACTAGATCAATACCGCCCAATTAGTTTATGTAATTTTGGCTACAAGATTATCTCAAAAGTGCTGGCCAATAGACTCAAACCACTTCTACTAGAACTTGTTGCAATGGAACAAAGTGCTTTCGTCGGCGGGAGGCAAATTCAAGATAACATCTTTATTGTCCAGGAGGTGTTGCATCAAATTAGAATTCGAAAGAGAAGAAAGAAATTTCAAGCGGTTCTCAAGTTACACATGAAGAAAGCCTACGATCGAGTGGAATGGGATTTCTTGGAGGCATGCCTAATCAAGATTGGCTTTGATGAGAAATGGGTGGGATGGATTATGAAATGTGTCACAACAGTTTCATTCAGCATTAAGTTTAATGGAGAATCTCTCCATTACTTCAAACCTTCTCGAGGGATTAGGCAAAGGGATTCCCTATCTCCCTACCTTTTCATTATGGTGGCAAATGTACTGTCCTCATTAATGAAGACAGCTGTGGACAATGGAAGTATCACAAGGATTAAACTGAACAAGTGGTGTCCCACCCTTTTCTCATTTACTCTTTGCGGATGACTCAATATTCTTCTTGAATGGTACAATTCTAGAGTGTCAGAATTTGGCATCTATCCTGAATCAATATTGCCTAGCAACTGGACAAGCTATAAACTTAACAAATCGGGGATTTTCTTTGGTAGTGATTGCACCCAAACTCTGAAAGACAATATGGCAAGGGAATTGAGAGTTCCTATTATTGACAAAATTGGCAAATATCTTGGAATTCCTTCGGATTGGGGAGTATCGAAAAAACAAATGTTTGCTTGGATTTTAGGATGAATCAATTCCAAACTAGAAGGGTGGAAGGAAAAACTAATGTCAAAAACTGGTAAAGAAGTTTTGCTTAAAGCGGTGGTTCAAGCATTACCACAATATGCCATGTCTGTTTTTAAGATCCCGATTTCAATTTGTAAGGCTATTGAACAGAAAATTGCTTCATTCTGGTAGAAAACCAATGAGACCAAAGCCGGAATTCACTGGAAGAGATGGGATATTTTGAAGACAAGAAAGGATAAGGGTGGCTTGGGATTTAGAGATCTGCTCTCCTTCAATAAAGCAATGTTAGGAAAGCAAGCTTGGCATTTGAGTAACAATCCAAACTCTCTCTGGAGCATTCTATTTAAGGGCCTTTATTTTCCTCATAGAGATTTCTGGCATGCAGAAAAGGGACAACGCCCCTCATGGGGTTGGCAAAGTCTAATCCTAGGAAGAGACTCCATCTCACCCCAAGTGCTGTGGGCAGTAGGGGATGGTTCACAGATAAGAATCAGGGAGGATAAATGGCTGAAGAGGGGAATCATAGGAGGTCCTGCTAATAGAGATGAACCACATTTTGTCTCTGAACTCATTATTAGTGAGGAAGACATATGGGATGAAACAGTTTTAACTGAACATTTTGAGGATCAATTAGTGAAAGAAATCCTTGCTATCCCGATTAAACCCCAAACAGAGAAAGACCGGCTCGTATGGACTGGAACTCAAGCAAGCAAGTACACAGTTAAAAGTGGATACAACTACATTCGAGAGAAAGCAAATAAACAGAATGAAAATCAAGCCTCAACTTCTTTTCAACCTCCTCCCTCCCTCTGGATAGATATATGGAAATTGCACTTTCCACCCAAGGTTAGAATTTTCGTGTGGAATTTATGCCAAAATACTCTCCCAACTAAAGAGAATTTATTTCGAAGAAAAGTTATACCTGATCCCACATGCTCTTTATGCAATCGAGGCATGAAAACTGTGGAGCATCTGTTTTTATTGTGTCCTTGGACAGAGGCAATTTGGTCGAACCCTGTGCTGAATGTTCATATATCAAGTCAGGGTCTTACTCGAATTGAAGATTGGTTCGGGAATTTGCAAGGAAAGTCAAACAACTCATCTAATCTATAGCTAGTTACTGCAACACTATGGAATATATGGAAGGCGCGCAACCAAGCCATCTTCAAGAACAGAAAACCCAACACAATCAGCCTTATCAACTCTGTTCTAGCTGGGTTAAAGAGCTTTAACAGATGGAACCCCAAATCAAGCAAATCTAGGAAAAAAACCGGCGATTTTTCAGGGACTTGGAATCCACCGCTGTGTGGAACTTATAAGATAAACATAGATGGAGCATACGAACCTAGAGCTTCGGAGGGTTCGGTCGCTTGCGTTTGCAGTGATTCCGTCGGGAGGTTGTTGGGCGGAGCAGCTCGTACGGTGGCAATGTCGTCCCCGCTGATGGCTGAGTCTCTCGCTTTGTTAGAAGCCCTAACTCACTTCTTTCCCAAACGACAGGAAGTCCTTGTACTTGAGTCTAACAGTTTGGACTTAGTCAATGCCTTAGAGAGTCCAAATCAACTTAGTTGGGAAGTTCGCGCACTTATCTTGAAATGCAAAGACCCGCTACAATCCTTCTCTAGTATCCGGGTTATTCATTGTTATAGAGAGGCCAACTTTATAACGGACTGAGTTGCTAAAGCTCACAAAAAAAAACTACCTACCTTTGAATTGGGTCTTCTCTCCTCCCCCAAGCACTTTGGGAGCTCTTATGTACCGATGCCCATTTATCGGGTCCTACTATCCTTTCTTAGTAAATGATATCTTAAATTTTACGACCAAAAAACAAAAAGTTAGTATCTCTGAGGATTAATAGTTTGTGTGCGTGTCCCAGCGAAAACCATATAGAGATAACAGGTTGTTTACGGCTCCTTCAGCAGCCTCACAATGCAATTCGTCTTGTGATTCTAAATTTGCGTGATCCCGCTCTTACTTATTTTTGGACCTAAATATTTGATTGCGATCCGAAAGCAACATTGATTAGAGCAATATCTTCTATTAATTAAGAACATAGGCGGCAGTTGCTGTTCTTCGATTTTGGATGGTAATAAAAGTTCTTAAATTTTGTCGGCGTGACAATGCCCTATCTAAATATATAAGTCCGATATTATCGATATGAAGCATCTCTCCCTATATTAGTGCATTAAAGGAATAACACCTTCAATCATCATATGGTTTTGACGAAAAGGCCCCACCTAAATAGAGAAATCCCAATCCAAGAATAATACTCATGTAATCTCATAAATCACATTATTCATTCCGATGTGTCTCTTATTTTTTGTATCATAGGTTGCACTGAGGTGGATATATGAGCAAGGGGCAAGCGTGATAGTCAAGAGCTTCAACAAAGAGAGAATGAAAGAGAACGTACAAATCTTGGACTGGGGACTTAGCCAAGAGGACTTGGACAAGATCAAGCTTCAAATCCCACAGAGAAGAGGATATTCTGGCGATGTGTTCGTTTTCGAAGATGGGCCTTACAAGTCGTTGGATGAGCTATGGGATGGTGACCCTTGAACTCGGATCGCATGTTTATAATTTGTATACGACAGTCCAATGCAACTCTATGATGATCTCTCCTGCTTGCCGATGATGATTAACTACTACTTTCATTCGTTCCGTGTTGCAGTATGTATGCACCGGACATTGTGTTTACACTACCATAATCTCTTCCCTTACCCTTTGTTTGGGAAAATGGTGATTAGGGAGGGAAGGGAATTAATTTTTCCTTTTCAACTTCCAAATACTAAAAGGGCTCTTTCAACTTTGCTTTTTTTCCTTTCTTTCTTCGCTGTTTGTTATTTTTGTGTTTCATTTTTTGTTGGCACGACTAAACCCTGTCCAAATAAGACTAAACTTTTCATCACAAAGGATCTTTCAATCTCTCAGTTACCGTCTACTCATTTACATTAAAGAGACAAAAAAATTTGGTCATTTGGAAGCCCATGGAAATAGAGATATCCTAATTAATTAAACATACTCAACTCATCTAAAAGGTCCTCAAGACACACTTGACAGGAAAAATCTGTCCCAACATTCTCAGCAGCTAGAAGATGGAAATCCCTGACACGACCTCTTAACTGACATAAAAACATCACGGGAAAAAAGGAACCAGAGAAGAAACTTGTTCGGGCGCTCTCGCTGAAAAATATATAACCATCAAGCTGAACTATTCAAAGGCAGAAACTATATGTACAGTTCGCTAAATTCCCCCAAAAGGGCAACCTATTCTTCCATCATACAATCCAGGACATGTAATCCGCGCCAAGGTAGTAGACTCTTTCTTGGTAGAACAAAGCAAGCAACATTCTGGGTTGAATAAGATCTCAAATCAAGATTTGCTTCTTCTTTTTTCCTTTGTGGGTTCATCATGTTTAGGTGGAGATGAATGTGGGATGGCAACAAGAGAAGCTGAGGGCGTACTGCAGAGAGAAGGGAATACATGTGAGTGCGTGGTCTCCATTGGGAGCTTCGTGGGGTTCATTAGCGGTTGTGGAGAGTCCTGTGCTCAAGGAGATTGCCATCGCTAGAGGAAAGACGGTGGCCTAGGTAATTTCATTTTCTACCTCCGTGCATTGGGCAGGACTCTACTTATAAGGAAGTAGGCATGAATCCTACGATTTTTCTAAGTAGAAAGCATTGTAATTTGAGTACCAGATCTGTTGCATTTAAACCAAGCACCTGGCCACTAATATCGAACCCTTGGGAATCTATTTTCATGATATATATCAAATGAAATTATTGTCTCAAAATATTAATAGCAATCAAATCCCAAAAAAATGGATTTCAACTGTTCATTTGAAAACTACCATAAATTACAGTAAAACACATTTGGATACAACTCTTTACGTGGTAACAAAATTTGGAGAAGAAAGACACATTGTGTCATTTGAAAAGAAGCTTTTAGTTTAGAAATTTCCTCCTCTGGTTGTCTAAGTAAATGGGAGAAGAAATTGCATTTGCTTCTCACATTACATGAGAAGGCGACGGGTACTATTTTCCTCCATGCCCGTCCTTGTCAATTGGTCTCTCTAAGTATTGGAAGTTTGTGTGCGCGTCTAAGTCAAAACCATAAAGAGATAATAGGTTTTGTGTACGGCTTCTTCGGCAACCTCACAGTGCAAAGCGTCTTGTGATTCTAGATATGTGTGGTCTTGCTCTTACGTTTTTTTGGACCTAAATATTTGATGCGATCCGAAAGCAATCATAATTAGAGCAAATCTTCTACTAGTTAATAACATTGGTGGCAATTGCTGTTCGTAGATTTTGGATGGTAATTAAAGTTGATGGATTTTGTCAGCGTGACAATATCCTATTTTAATATATAAGTATGATACTAGTGATATGACACACACATATCTCTCTCTCTCTCTCTCTCTCTCTCTCTCTCTCTCTCTCTCTCTCTCTCTCTCTCTCTCTATATATATATATATATATAAGTGCATTATAGGAACAAAAACATAAATCAAACCATTAGGGTTTCACTTTAATCATTCTTTAGTTTTGATGAAAAAGCTTACCTAAATATAGAAATCCTAGTCCATGAAAAATGGGAGAATTACCAAAAGAGTGTTAAACCTATTGTATGTCAATTCATTTATAAACCTTTCAATTTGGCCAATAAAGTCCTAAACCTTTTGATGGTTTGCTAATATAGTCCTTTTGGTAAATTTTGGCTGCCAATCATTAACATGGACGCCACTCATCCTAAATGGTACCATCAGCGCTGATGTAGATAATTTTTTTGAATTTTTTCAAATTTTCTGAAGTTTTTATAAAAATTTTCTTTTATTTCTTGTTTTTTCCTTCTTTGGTCGCTGGGCCTTGGCCATGGTTGACTGCGAGGCTCACCTTAACCCTGGCCAGAAGCTAGCAAGGTCGGCCCTCGCTGTCCTTCAAACAAAGCCTGACCTCGTCGGCCTCTGGCAAGGCAGGCAACACTGGCAAAGTCGGCCCACGCCTATGGCCGGTTGCCAAACGGTGGAGGAAGAAGGAAAAAATAAGAAAAACTTACAAAATTTATTAAAAAGTTTCAGAAAATTTAAATTTATTCAAAAAATTATCCATTTAAGTGCTAGCCATGCCATATAGAATGGTTGGCAAGCCTCCGCGTCAGCAATTATCGACCAAAATTGACCGTAACGATTACATTGGCAAATTTTCAAAAGGTTTAGGATTAAATTGGCTAAATTGAAAAGTTTGGGACTGAATTGACATCCGTATAATAAATTTATAATTTTTTTTATAATTATATCCATGAAAAATGCTCAGCTAATCTCATAAATCACATGATTCAATCTTCAGTATCTCTAATATTGTGTATGATAGGTTGCATTGAGGTGGATATACGAGCAAGGGGCAAGTGTGATAGTGAAGAGTTTCAACAAAGAGCGAATGGAAGAGAACCTGCATATCTTGGATTGGGGACTTAGCCAGGAGGATTTGGACAAGATCAAGCTTCAGATTCCACAGAAAAGAGGATGTCCCTGTTACACGTTCATTTCTGAGGATGGGCCTTACAAATCATTGGATGAGCTTTGGGACGCGGATGCTTGAATAACTACATTTTATAGTTTATATGATCAAGGGTAACTCTAAGATGATCTCTTGTCAATGGTAATCAATCTATATGAATTGAACCTTGTGTTTTCATTATCACAATCTCTTCTTTTGGAACTTATATTTCTGGATAGATGGTGCTAAAAGCAAGCCTGACGAGACATCTTGTAAACAGAAGGAAAGTCTTTGTTTTTTTTCATTTCAGGTCACAAGTTTAGTTTGGAATTTTCCTTTAACTATGGATGCGGCCACCGAGCCCACGAGTCGTTGTCACTGAGCCATTGAGCCGCAATCGCCACCGTGGGCCCCCACTGGCATCCCTTCTCCTCTACAACTTTGCAATGGTGGTTGCAACCTCGGGTGGACCTCAATTTCTAATTGATGTCACTCGAGGTCGAGGACCTCCAATCTGAGCTCGTTGGTGATTCTTGAATTCGGATCACACATTTATAATTTATATAGGATGTTCAAATGTAACTCTATGATGATCTCTCTTGCTGATGATGTAATAATGTACACAAGGCAGTTCGAATCTAGATATGTCAAGCAACGCCGTCGGTGATAGCACCAGCGATGTCGCTCACCGGTGGTACAATCTACAACAATTATTTTTCCTATTTGCTTTACTCTATTTATAGTTTTGTACCCATCCGGCCAACCGGTTTGCCACCTCTAATTTCAGCACTTCGTCTATTACTTTGATTATTGATGGCAGATATTATTATTATTCAATTTTCATAAATTGAAGTTTCTAACCATTGTCAATTACTTGAATCAACTTAAAGAGTTGTTTTTTCTTTTCAACTTCCGAATACTAAAGGCTATTTCGACTTTGCTTTACCTTTCTTTCTTCATTGTTTGTCATCTTCATGTTTCATTTATTGTCGGCGTGACTAGTCCCTATCCAAATAAGACTAAACTTTTCATTACAAAGCACCTCCCAATCTCTCTGTTTCTGTCTGCTTGCGTGCATTAAAGGGACCAAAAAATTTTGGTCATAGGAAGCCCATTAATTAAATATAGTCAACTAATCTCATAAATCGCATGATTTTTTCTTCCGTTTCTTTAAATTTTATATAATTAATACACTTATGCATGAGGGAAGCGTGATAGTGGAGCTTCAACAAAGAGAGAATGTAAGAGAACCTGCAAATCTTGGGACTTAGCCAAGAGGATTCGGGCAAGATCAAGCTTCAAATCCCATAGAGAAGAGGATATTTGGCTGATATTTTATTTCTGAGAATCGGCCCTACCGGTCAATAAATGAGCTCTTGGATAATGATCCTTGAATTAGATCACGCATCGGATGATTTATATATGATGATAAAGTATCACACTCTTTAATGATCTCTTGCAACTGATGTTGATCCAATAATTGCAACGTTAATTTGTAATTTCCATGTAGCAAATCCATAAGTACTCAACCTTGTATTTTCACCATCATAATCTCCTCAGGAAAATTGTCTAATTAGTCATAAACTTACTATACGGATTTCAATTCGATCCTAAATTTTGTAATTTTTTTAATTTAGTCGTAAACCTTTTCGATCTTAATTTCTCACGTAATTAATTCTGGGTATATTCCGGATTATATTTGGACTGCCTATGTGGCCATTATGTAATTACCTTGCGAAAGTTTATGGACTATAATCTGGATTTGACACATGGGAGACCGCATAATGGATGAAGCTGTCGTGTCTCTCAAACCGTTTTCACCTTCTTTTGTTCACCCTTCCCCCCCCCCCCCGCCCCCCCCTCCGCGTGATAGACTATGAGCAAATGTTAAACAAATCTACCGTGTTCATGTCTAATATTAATCTTTCGCATCACTTAGTAAATTAATTTTGGATTTTTTATCTTTCCTTCTAAAATTATCTCTAAGTTGTCATAGGTGCGAGCGACCCTTTTGGTTGTGTATGTTGCGCAAGGATTCTGTCTTGCATAAATGAGATGGCCTCCCCATTGATGCATGCATGATAATTATTACTTGCTCACAGTTTAGGGATGAACATGGTCCGGATAAGCGATTCCTACCCTAGAACCGGAAACCGCCCACTAAGGACTAGTTCTGAAAAATTGGAATCGAGAACCGTCCGTTGATTCCATGGATCCACCAGAGAATCGGACAGCCGGTCCGATTCGATTCTTGGATGGATCCATGGAACCGGTCCCATTAGTCAAGTATGGAGACAGAAATGGAAATGGAGAGTTGGAGACGGTAAGGTGAGCATCGACCGAAAAGAGTGAAAGAGTGAAAATGAGCATGAGACAAAAGCTAATGAAGATATTTCTCAGCTCAATGTGAGACCATGAATGTCAAGCAAATTAAGTTTAGTTTAGGGATTTAAAAAAAAATTAAAAAAAAATATTAAATATTAAATAAATATATCAGATCATATATTATATTTATTATTATATTATCGGTCCGGTCCGGTGGACGAGTGAGTGGTTCCACACTTAAAACCAAAAACCGGACTAGTACCCACCGGCCCTATAACAGTCATTTTACTTGTTGAGAAGACTTTACACTTTGTTATGCTTGATTTCATCTTCTTCCGCTCGCTATAAACATAGGCATTCCGTTTCCTAAAACCGTCAAACTTCAACATCTTCCATCATTAGATTTCCACCCCATCCTCCACCCAACACCCCACCCCCCTCCCCCCTGGTCTCTCTCTCTCTCTCTCTCTCTCTCGCACTGAACACAAAACACCGAAGTGCAACGTCGTGGTCCCCCCCCCGGTCCCTCTCTCTCTCTCTCTCTCTCTCTCTCTCTCTCTCGCACTGAACACAAAACACCGATGTTCAACGTCGTGGACCCCGAAGTGGTGCTGCGCTCGGGCGAGGGGATGCCGCTGATCGGGATGGGCGGGGTAGCGAGGCCTCTGCCACCGCTCGACGTGCTGACATCCATATTCCTTGAGGCAGTCGAAGCCGGGTACCGCCACTTTGACACAGCGGCATGCTATGGCTCCGAAGAGGCGCTCGGCCGGGCCATGGCCAAGGCCCTGGAACGCGGGCTCGTCAAGAGCGGCAGCGATATCTTCATCACCATCAAGCTCTGGTGCGCCGACGCTCATCCGGGCCTTGTTCTTCCCGCTCTCAAGAAGTCTCCACACTAAATATTTGACAATTTGCCCTCTGATCTCTTCCTGTTTGGTTTACTGCACGACACCGTATACAGTTCTAATCGCGGCTACGTCAGCAATTAATTTTAAATACCACGCAAGAATTTCTTCCACAGAAAAACAGTCCCGATAAACATTATAGTTTCACTTTGGTATATAATTATCAGTAGCATGCATTAGCTTTTACCAATCTTTCCTCTATACTATTTTTCCGCTCTTTTTTGGGTTTTAGTCATGATGTGTTCGTGTTTCTTTCTGTTCTTTTTGGCACCTGGTGGATTATTCATTTGAATAGGAGGCTAGGTTTAGAGTATGTGGATCTGTATCTAATCCACTGGCCGATAAGAATGAAGGAAGGAACAGAAGGGTGGCTCGATTTTAAAGGCAAAATGCTTCCATTTGACATCAAGGGCACATGGGGGGCCATGGAAGAGTGCTCCAAGCTGGGGCTGGCCAAGTCCATTGGAGTCAGCAACTTTGGCACCAAGAAGCTCTCTCAGCTCCTCATGCATGCCACAATCCCTCCTGCTGTTAACCAGGTAAAGGAAAATTCAATTATGCAAGTTCGATATTTGAGTCGAATAAGATCTCAAATCAAGATTTGCTGCTTCTTTTTTCCTTTGTGGTTTCATCATGTTTAGGTGGAGATGAATGTGGGATGGCAACAAGAGAAGCTGAGGGCTTATTGTAGAGAGAAGGGAATACATGTGAGTGCGTGGTCTCCATTGGGCAAGAATGGAGCTTTGTGGGGTTCATTAGCGGTTGTGGAGAGTCTTGTGCTCAAGGAGATCGCCATCGCTAGAGGAAAGACGGTGGCCCAGGTAATTTCATTTTCTACTTCCGTGCATTAGGTAAGACTACTTATAGGGAAGTAGGCATGAATCCTGCAGTTTTTCTAAGTAGAAATGTCACGCCCCGAGCTTAACTAATGCTTTCGATACCTCACCATTCCGAGTCGATCAAGTGCGACATCTCAGGAATACATCACCGACTCCATTCTCACGTCAGAGCTAATCGCAGCGGAAACAAGTAATTAAACCGAGACAAATAAATTGGAGAACATCAGAATGACTAAGCATGCCCTACTGCCAACACTTAAAACATTACCATACCAAACATTTACAATATTCATTTACATGCATACCGTACCCTTTACTCACAACTTGGTCTACCAAGCAAACATACAACATATTCCATCCACCATAATCACACACCTAAAAAGGGGTAGACACCCAACTTTCCAAAAATGGTACCCCTGGTCAACAACTCCCGGCCTCCTGAGCAACTCCGATGACCTCGCGACGGCGTCCATTCAAAATCCGACTCACTGTCACCTGAATCTGATTCCTCTTGGATCGTCGCTTCCACTGAGAACTCCGACTCAACTCCAATTTCTATCGGATGATTTATGTCACCCGACTCCCCAGGGTTCTCATCCGACTCATCTGCAATTGGTTCTTCGTAGGGCTCGATATCTGGCACAAAAAAGGGATTGTAGTCGTACTTAAGTATGTTTTTCTCGCCATCCTCAGGCTCTGCCTCTGGCTCGTCCTCACCTGGCTCGTCCTCACCTGAATCCTCGCCATACTCCTCCTCCGGCTTACCCTCCGGTGTCTCGTCCAAGTCTATATCCATAAGGTCGAATCCTACTTGGGATCTTTCCGGGTTTGGATTTAAGTCGTTCACTGAAGAACCCGGAGCTACTGGAATAGGGTGGTGTCCGGATTGGGCTATACTAAGCTCTGTACTCATCAATTCTCCATCAAGCGGGGGAACAGCTGCTGGATCCCAGTCCCCAACTCCATCAAAGGGAACGTTGAAACCAGTAATGGGGCCAAACTCATCAAGCCCATCTCTAAACGTCCAAGCTGTATAGGTGTGAACCTGCCAAGGGGGATGTCCTATGTCTACCCACACAATCGAGGTATGCTTGATCCAAGTATACTATTAATCCATGGGGTACTCAACAAAATTATTATCTATGTGCATAACTATACCAAAACGCTCTGGCGGCGGCGATGGCGGCTGATTCATTGTTCAAGCGGGTGATCTGAAATGGTTTAGTTTATACAACCATAAGACACTTCTCAATAAGTTGCAACATAAACCTTACCTAGGCTACCACGTAATTTCAGACACATATAAACACACAACCAATCAATCCACAAATAACAATTCACAAACACAAACGCACCTAGACTCACGGCACATGCAACTTGCACATTAACCCATAATCATAACAAACAAGTCTCACGCGTCAACCTCAACATACAAACTTTCCACATATAAATTCACGCGTAAATCACACCACATATACAACCATCCCATCATGCCCACATTTACTCAAACACTTTCCCGACCCGCGTCAACACGCCTCGGCCCACTCGATCACGCCCCGAGCATCATACGCCTCGATCTGATCCCACATTCACACTTTCTCGATCACGCCTCGAGCATCACACGTCTCGGTCCGATCCCACATTCACACTTTCCTCAGCCCGTGCCAAATGCGATAAGCCTACATGATCGAAACCCGAGCTTATAATGCCTTGATCCGATCCCAGTCTCACCCAAGCTGATCGTGCCTCGGACCGATTTCATTTTCACTTTCTCAATCCTCAGTCTATGCCAAATGCAGCAGGCCTACGTGATTGCTGCCCAAACTTATAATGCCTCGGCCCGATCCCAATCTCACGTTCGCATCCAATCACATCGAATTCCATGTACACACTTGCACCTCACACCCCACAACATCACAATCACATCACAACACACGATCACGCATAAAACAGCATTTTTCCACACTCAAACATTCTCAAATCAATTTCGATCCTTCACGGGACTTTCATAAAATCTCGAGACGGACCTAACGGCATCAACCACGCACCAAACGGCATCTCACAACACATCACACGACACATTACAGCCAGCAAATAGTCATTTTCCGCACCCAAAATCACAATATCCCATTTCCGGCTCTTCACGACACTTGCATAAATTCCCGAGCCGGACCTAACGGTGCAAACCGCACACCCAACAACACCTCACAGCACATAGAACAACCAATCACAGCCATACTCGGCCTTTAAAATTTCTCCCAAAAATCCTCGAATTAAATCCTACGGCCCGCTCATCCATCTAACCCATAATTTCTACCGAATCACGCCTAAACGAGTCCGAAAATACCCGATAAACTAGGCGAGATTTAGATTGAACTTACCGAGCCCTAGACTAACACGGTTAGAGCGAAACGGGCGTCAATCGGCAGTGGCGTACAGCGGCGGCAACGTACGGTCCACGGCAGGCGACAATCGGCGTGCAACGGATGGCAGCGGCTCACGACATGGCCATCAAGGCTCACGGCCAGAGAGACCGAGAGGGAGAAAGAGGGACGGCGGCAAGGGTGGTGTGAGGCTTGGCTTGGCGGTGGACGGCGGCGGTGCGGCGCACGGCGACCGGCAGCGACGGGAGAGCTCATGATGAGGGGAGAGTTCAGGAGGGAGAGAGAGAGAGGTGGAGCCGAGAGAGAGAGAGAGAGAGAGAGAGAGAGAGAGAGAAATGCCCAAACTTATCTTCCAAGTTTTGACCAAATTTGCAAAATGACCAAAATGCCCCTCTCTAACCTTTTCATCCGACAGTCCAGATTCGATCTTATTTTGAGATCAACGGTCCAGATTGAATCTCATCCAAAATATACAAGGGCAATCTTGTAATTTGTCAAAAAGTCCAAGGGCAAAATTGTCTTTTCTAAATTTGAGGGTAAAATGACCAAAATATCATTTGCCCATAAAACTAGCCCTTTAGAAACCCTTAGGGTAAAATAGTCACTTTCTCCGTTTCTCGCCGAAATCGAATTTTTCTGAAAGATCGGGCTCACCCAAAATTACACGTTACAACCGCAACATCATCCTAACGTTCTGTCGTGACTTCCTAATTTTCCGATACCCAATTTGGTCTCAATTTATTAATCAAATCCTATATAATGTAACTCATGCATATCTCTGACTAATGGGCGGCTTTCAGGGAAATTCGTAAAATCGACCCGTGACTGATACTAAATTGAGTCACGTGAAATTTATTCAAACCGTAACAGCTTCAGTTGTCAATAAAATCGCGAGAATCGATCACTAGTTCCAATGAGTATGATCGTTCGGAATAGGTTCGGAGTCGTTCGTCAATTCATTTCGGGGTCCGACGGAATCACCTGTGATCCACGTGTATGATAATAACAAATCGGCCCATCACTATCCTAAGATCGGCCTATATTGGCTCAAAATGTCACCTCGATAATTTTATGATCAAAGTTCAGTTCACAATCGAATTTTTCTAGTCATACGAATTTAAATCCCTCATTAGTCTTTCTCTAATGGTTAGTATCCCAAGAATGATCAATTCCAGGCAAGACTAGCTACAAGTATATTAATAAATAATTCATTTCATAAATCCCCAAACGAACGAAATTTTGGAATGTCACAAGAAAGCACTGTAATTTGAGTTCAACATCTGTTGCATTTAAACCAAGCACCTGACCACTCATATCGAACCTTTGGGAGTCGATTTTCACAATATCAAATGAAATTATTGTCTCAAAGTATTAATAGCAATCAAATCCCAAAAAAAAATAGATTTCAATCGTTCATTTGAAAACTACCATAAATTACAGTAAAACGCATTTGGATACAACACTTTACGAGGTAACTAAATTTGGAGAAGAAAGAAACATCGTGTCATTTGAAAAGAAGCTTTTAGTTTAGAAATTTCCTCCTCTGGTTGTCTAAGTAAATGGGAGAAGAAATTGCATTTGCTTATTACATTACATGAGAAGGCAATGTGTACTATTTCCCTCCATGCACGTCCTTGTCAATTGGTCTCTCTAAGTATTGGAAGTTCTTGTGCGTGTCTAAGTCAAAACCATAAAGAGATAATAGGTTTTGTGTACGGCTTCTTCAGTAGCCTCACAATGCAAATCGTCTTGTGATTCTAGATATGTGTGGTCTTGCTCTTACGTTTTTTTAGACCAAAATATTTGAGTGCGATCCGAAAGCAATCATAATTAGAGCAAATCTTCAACTAATTAATAACATTGGCGGTAGTTGCTGTTCGTAGATTTTGGATGGCAATTAAAGTTGATGAATTTTGTCAGCGTAACAATATCCTATCTAAATATATAAGTCCAATACTACTGATACGAAGCATCTCTCTAACGGGGGTTTCGGTTTAATCATCATTTAGTTTTGATGAAAAAGCTTATCTAAATATAGAAAGCCCTATCCATGAAATATGGGAGATTACCAAAGAATCCTAAGCTTATTGTGTGTCAATTCACTCATAAACCTTTCAATTAGGCCAATTGAGTCCTAAGCCTTTTGATGGTTTGTTAATGTAGCCCTTCCAGCCAATTTTGGTTGCCAGTGATTGGCGTGGACGCTGGCCATCTTACATAATATGATCAATGTTGACATAGACAATTCTTTTGAATTTTTTTGAATTTTTTGTAAAAAAAAATTTCTTCTTTCCTTTCTTTTTTTTTCCTTCTTCGATCACCGAGTCTCGGCAAGGGTAGACTGCAAGGATCGCCTTAACCCTCGCCAGAAGCTTGCAAATTAGTCCCTCACCGGCCTTGGGTGAGGTTGACCCTTGCTAGCCTTGGACAAGAGGGGTGAGGTCGGCCCACGCCTATGGCCAATTGTGGTCATGGCGAACGGCAGAGGAACAAGGAAAAAAAAAAGAAAAACATATAAAATTTAGTAAAAAGTTTTAGAAAAATTAAATAAATTTTAAAAGTTTGTCCATGCCAACGATGGCCATACCATGTAAGACAGCCAACAGGCCTCCAAGTTAGCAATTGCTGGCCAAACTTGATCGTAAAGACTACATTGGCAAATCATCAAAAGGTTTAGGACTAAATTAAAAGGTTTATAATTAAATTAGCATCCGTATATCTTTTTTATAATTATCCTCATGAAAAATGCTCAGGTAATCTCGTAAATCACATGATTCAATCTTTTGTATCTCTAATATTATGTATCATAGGTTGCACTGAGGTGGATATACGAGCAAGGAGCAAGTGTGATAGTGAAGAGCTTTAACAAAGAGAGAATGAAAGAGAACCTGCAAATCTTGGATTGGGGACTTGGTCAGGAGGATTCGAACAAGATCAAGCTTCAGGTTCCACAGAGAAGAGGATTAGCTGGTGACATGTTCATTTATGAGGATGGGCCTTACAAATCATTGGATGAGCTCTGGGATGGTGATGCTTGAATATCGACATTTTTACAGTTTACATGATCGAGTGTAACTCTAAGATCTCTTGTCGATGGTAATCAATCTATATGAATCGAACCTTGCATTTTCATTATCACAATCTCTTCTTTCGCACTATATTTATTGAATATATCGTGCTAACAGTAGGCCTCTCGAGACATCATGTAAATAAAAAGAAAGTCATATATTTTTTCATTTTCATATCATAAGCTTATTTTGGAATTTTCCTTCAGCTATGGATGCCGCCACCAAGCCCACGAGCTGTCGTCACCGAGCCATTGAGCCTCAATCACCACCATGAGCCCCCATTGGCGTCCCTTTTCTTTTACAGCTTTGCAATGGTGGTTGTGACCTCGCGTGGACCTCCATTTCTAATTGAGGTCACCCGAGGTCGAGCTCGTCGGTGATCCTTGAATTTGGATTGCGCATTCATAATTTATATATAACTGTCAACTGTAACTCTATGATAATCTCTCTTGCCGATGATGTATAATATATACAAGGCGGTTTGACTCTATGTTTTATTTGTTATTTCCATGTATCCAATCCATATGAACTCATCCTTTTGTTTTCACTGTCATGATCTCGTCGGAAAAATTGTCCAATCAGTCTTAAACTTTTGTACAAATGTCGGAAAAAGTGTTAAAAAAGTCTTAAACCTTTTACATTTGTACCAATTTAGTCATAAACCTTTTTTTGGTGTCAATTCAGTCAAAAACCTTTCGTTTTGTGCCAATTCAGTCCTTCCGGCTAATTTTGGCCGGATATTGCTAATGTGGATGTCGGCGAGCTTACGTGGCACCGTCGGCGAAGACGTAGACAACTTTTAATAATATTTATCGAATTTTTTAATTTTTTTCTTTTCTTTTTCTTTTTCTTTTTTTTTCATTCCCTTTCTTCTTCCTCGCTGGCAACCGACTAGAGGCCAATCGCTGGCCTCTAGCCAACTCCACCCCACTGGCCACTGGCAAGGGCGAGCTTCAACAGCGGCTAGGCGAGACATGACCTCACCGGATCTAGCGAGGCTCGACCCTCCCTAAATGGCCATAAGGGCAACCTCACGCTAGGCTGGGCAAGGCTTACCCTCGCCAGATCTAGTGAGGCTCGAGCCTCAGCAACCATAGGGGAGGCCCGACCTCGCCAAATGCGACAAGGTCATGCCTCGCCCAGCTCAGATTGAGGCCGCCCTCGTAGCCATTCGGTGAGGGCTCAAGCCTCGCCAACCATGGGTAAGGCCCAACCTCACCAGATCTGACGAGGTTGTGCCTCACCCAGTTACTTGAGAGGCTTGCCTTCGCCGTCGCTAACCTCGCCAGTGGCCGGCACAGCTCGCCAACCCTAGCCTCCAGCCAATCGCTGGACTGGCGATTGGTTGGAGGAAGAAGAAAAGGAAAGAAAAGAAAAAAATTAAAAAATAAATAAAATATTATTAAAAGTTGTCCACATCATCGCTCGCGATGCCATGTAGGCCAGCCAACGTCCACCTTAGTAATATCCATTCAAAATTAGCCGAAATGATTGAATTGGTATAAAGACAAAAGATTTAGTACTGAATTGACACAAAAAAAAAAGATTTAGAACTAAATCGACATCAATATAAAAAGTTTAGGACTTTTCAGACACTTTTCCCTACAAATGCCAATTTGCTCCTAAATTTCCCAATATTGCTGATTTAGTTCTAAACCGTTACGCAAAATTTCAAAGTAACCCTTCCTTCAATTTTCGCCAGAAATTACTAACGTGGCGTTGTGCCATGTAGAACGGCCAAGGATAACTAGACCACCAAGTTTGATGTTCCAAAGAAAATTTTGGAAATCGAAACGAATCCCTATCGAGAACACTTGATGCGTGTCCCAAAACACTCATTGATATAAAACCCTTCACCCTATACCTGACATTGCGAAACGAATGTTAATTAGGAGTCCAGACATCCGCCGGTTAAGCGGTCTCGAATCGTAAACTTTGGTCAAGCCAAGACATCTGCCGATGAAGTGGTCTTGGATATTGACACTTTGAATGGAGCCACAATGTACGTGTGTTTTAACGGGGTAGGACAGACATTATTGGAATTGGCATCGACTGTTGAGATGTGAACCATATTAAGCAACACAACGAGCCCTCCGAATTTAATTTGCCTCAAAATAAGCCCTCTTCAGATTTCTGAGGATGCGCGAATCGATTTGGTAAATTGGCAGAAGATTAATTGCTCATTTCCAATTGGCCACGTTTCAGCTAAAATTGCAGACAACCAAGGACCATCTAGCATCAGCTCCTTGTTGCTTTCATGGAAAAGCACAGTGTAGTTCAACATTGTGGGGTAGCTGCCGGATCTCCAGGCCCGCCCAGTCATTAAAGAAAAGGGCCGGACCGGAGTAAAATGAGCCGGCTCGAGGCCTCAATTTCGACAGGCATAACTACAGATCCGGGTAGGGTTAGGAACTTGTAAATACAATGGGAAAATCCCCTTCAGAGCCCGATGCACTGGGACCAAATGCGGAGGCATTTTTGGCCTCAAAAATCACTTTCTTGACATGTTTTCGTCCTCTTTTCATTATTCGGTCCTTACAGAGACAACCTAACAGCACAGTGGCCAAAAGGTCCTCAAGACACTTGACAGGAAAAATTCATCACAACATTCACAGAAGGTAGAAGATGGAAGTCCCCGACATGACCACCTTACTGACATAAAACATAGGGGGAAAAATATCCAGAGAAAAGCAACTTCTTCAAGCGCTCTCAGTGACAAGTATATAACAATCAAGCTGAACTATCCAAAGGGAGAAATTATATGTACAGTTTGCCAAAATTCCCCCAAAACGGCACCGCGTTCTTCCATCATACAATCCAGGACATATAATATGTCAGCCGAGGCAGTACTCTTTCTTGGTAGAACAAAGCAAGCAACATTCTGCGGAGAATTTGTCATGGACAACAACAATCAAGCTAAGCAAGTTAAGCTAATGGATACCATGACTTAGGCACAAGAACCAGCCGATGAATATCTGACAAAACTATCCTGAAAATGCTCTAGATGCCTCACTCAACATCAGCAGGTACTCTATATGTCCGCATTATACGAATCTGCAGGGATGCAAAATTAAGAGAATGTGAGGTAGTCATCAAAGTAACTTCTATCCGGATGAAACTCAGAATTCACAATTACTAGAGAGATCAGCTCTGCTGGTGCATAATACTAACTTCATTAAGTTAGCACAGTAAAACTGCCGCATTATCTTCCAATAAAAAGGAAAGGCAAACTTGGCCAACATGAATATGCAACTAGAGTTTAACAAACAGGTTTTTGCACAGGAAAAGTATCCCGATGTCCACAGGCAAACAAAAAGCAAGTAACTCATATAGCAAACAAGTAATTCCATGTAGGCCCTTGACATAACAATTACAGGGTTCCTTCAAAGAACCGTAGATAATAAAAGCTGCTGAACAGATTGAATCTCAAGCCCTATTCATCAGAACCTTCCTCAACCAATATGCACATCATTCTTAGTGCCCCAGCCACCATCACTACAACAGAGAAACTCAGTTCAAAGGAGGAACAAATTTTCCATTGATTTCCACCTAACTTTCTTTCAAAATTGTCATTTCTATATTTTCAGCAGATAGATGCATCCAATAGGGACCCCAATAAGTGCTACTTTGCTCCAATTTTGGTAAAAATATCATCTATAGAAACTTTAAGAACAACACACCAATGTTCATAATCTCCAACCGCATTGAGATTTTCTCACTATACTTATCAGCATTTAGCAAGACTAGACTATAAACCAGGACTTATGTGTGACCAAAAAAAAAACCCAGGACTAATGTATTTATCATCTATTACCTGTGCAAAGGCGAAAATTGCTTGCAAAATTCTAGCATAATCAGTCCCGAGCATTTGAATGACCATATCAGCAAGAAAAGTTCCCCACAGCCTGCATAGATTACAAGTAGAAACAGAAGAGCCAATAAATTCCAGAATGCTCAAGTCAGAAGATATTTCCCGAGGCTTCTAGCAGCTCCTTGAATTAATGACAAACATCAGCCATATCTCGCATGAGGATGATTCCATATTTATGTTAACTTGCCAATTCTACGAGTAATTTAAGCAAATAGCCCAGCTCCACAATTTATTTGTCTTCTCAATAATAAGGGACCTTTAAATTGTTGTTTATGAGCAGACACCAATTTCATCTGAGCTCAAATAGTTCATGCCCAAGTTCATTGGAATGCTAAAACTGCTCTAAAACAGCACACCACTTGCTTCCAAATCAAGAAGTTCATAGATATCTGTGCCAAAATGCATTTCAGAGAGCACACTTATTGCCTAACAGTGATGCATTTTTCTCATATGTTTACCAACAATTGTCAGTGAAATTGTTAAGTGAAAGTTCTTGATGAAAAAATCCTAAGCCACAAAATATTAATCTACCATTATGCATGAAAAATCAGTTGCTAGCAGATCATATATGCATACTTAGAAACCAACTGACTGATTAGATGGATTATATCTATGATAGAACACCAATTCCACCGTTCAATAAGAGGGAAATATCAAAACTCATAAGGACATAAGAATTAAGCAATCGAACTCATAAATTCAAAGTAGTGTCCAAACAAGGGGAATACATTGGACCAACCAAAGACATCATGCTCCTCAAACCCAGAAATCTTGATGCGGCACCAGCAAAACCCTGTAGAATCAGGGCAATCAGCAAGAAGAATAGAATAGACAGGAAAATTAAAAGCAGAAGCCTCATGATGAGACTGACTGGTCACTTTTAGTCCTTTTTTAGCATTACCATACTCAGGGAAAATATTTTATCACGTCAACCTTATGAAAATGTTGAGCAACTCTAGTACGAAGGGTGCTTACCAGAAAATCTTTTTGTTTATTAATCCTTTATTTTGTAGAGCTTATTGAAAGTTTAAGAGATAGAGGTTATTATGGAGCCTTCAGAGCAAGATCAGCATTTTAGTATAGCTGCAGATCAATGCTCGGTAGGATGTCAAGACAGGAATAACTTAGTATTTTAAGTTGTTGATAAGTTGAGATCTCTACAAAAATATAAAAAGAGTCAAATTCTACATCTCCAAGGGACCATATTGTGCGACAAAGCTGGTGTAGCATTTGTTTGGAAACAAGGCAGCAGGTTCATAATTTTTTGGTTTATGGAGCGTCCCTAGAGGTAAGAAAGTGGTTCTGATTCTATCATCTTTGCAGTTGATTAAAGTTGCATAGTGAGTAGCTGATTGGTGTGCTTGTAGTTAAGGTTCATAATGGGCAACAAAAGCCAGCTCTCTCAGAACACAATGTGAACTCTATCGAGTAATACCTCCTTGGTGAGCTGTTGTTTACACGCATAACCGTTGATGATTTATCATCAGTGGAAGAAACCAACTCTTTCCGAATAGTCGCTGCAGTACTACAAGCACAGTTAACAACCTATACATAAATTCTCTTTTACCAGCCGAAGTAAAATTTCTATTGCCATGTGCCTTGCTAGTAATTGCCAAAACCAATCACACAAAAACATAATGATGAGTTCGCACTTGATAAATATCAATTGAGTAAATGGTCATGCATTGTTGCACTATGATAACTTTTCAGTGTGTCTGCAAATACAAATGTCATCACCTTCTTTGCAGCAAGCAAGGCCGCACGAGATTCAAGATTTATAGCAGCCAACTGTCCACCCTGTAACCCAACAAACATAATTAAATAAATCAGATTTTCAATATCCTTGTAATTATTAGTTCAAGCGCCATGCCTTCAGTCCAAATAACATACAAAATTTTCATTAACTAGAGCACAAAACCTTAATTTGCTAGGTCGTTTATAAAGCGAGTATTGAGACTTCAAGAGAATCATTCAATTATGAAGGAGACCCCCTGCATACTCGCTGCATGCTTTGTCTTCTCATTTACTCTTTTTGATCCACAATTGATTATCCCATTGGAAGAAGGATAATGCTTCTTACGCACTTTCGCTTCTTACGCACTTTCACTTCTTACACATATTTTCCACAAGCATTAGATCATCCAATAACCAAATGAACAGGATGTGCATTCTATTTCCATGTCGTGAGGACTTGATGAAGTTAATGACAATATAAAATTCGCCAAGCACTTACTTTCTTGATAACTTCCTTTCTTATCTGATAGTTAGCAGCTTCTAAGAGGACTTTCCGGGATAATCTTCTTGCAATCTACCTTAAAGAGGAAACTAGGTTAAAACATATTAAATGGACCTAGTGAAGGAAAGATTCTCTTTGACCAAAAAAAACAAGTAAAGATTCTCGGGTGAATGGTGCTCTTACCAGCTGATAAATCTTTGCCAAAGTAATCAAACCTCCCCCCTATGATATTGAAAAGGAAGAAAACAAAATTGAGTTGGTAGAAGTATGGAAGGACTTAAAGGGTAAAGAATAAAGATCACGAAAGAAATGCAGGCATAAAAATGGGTAATACAAGAGTACCTTAAAAATCAGCGAACGGAGTTCTCTTGCCCCGAATTTAGAAGCTGCAAAAGCTTGGACCTTCTGTTCATCAAATCCAAGTTCTAGGCCATCTTGCACATCAGAATTTGCATAGGATTCCCACATGGGCAGAGAAGTTCTAGATTCCTCACTACATGAAAAGTACCTTACTCTCATTAGAACTTCAAGAAAGGTAAGCAAAATCAACTAGAGGATGTCATCAACCAGGAGATGTCAAACACGATGCAGTAAACCACAAAAAATATATGGAAGAGAGATATAAATTGCACAGTTTTTTGCTCCAATCCTAGCAGAAAGTAAGAGGAATGAGCCATCAGAGTTTCCCATACTATGAGCCTGCAGTTTTCATCAAAACCAAGTACCGCGCCTGCATTATTTTTGGTGCAAAAAAGAATTAGTCCTCTTCCATTAGTCGGTACGTACAGTTTTAATCTCTGAAGGCACAAAGCACGAAAACCACCTATCAGCTAACTATGATTTTTCTTCAATAAAACAGAATTAGAGCTGATGACATCCTTTTTTTGTTTCACTATAGCTACTCAAATAAACAGTCACAACACAAGATAAGATGTTACAATCCATGTAATGGACATGCCATTAATCTCCCTATCTCATAAGTGATTTACCTACCGAGAACAATCTTCTCATTGAATATTGTATTGCGAGAAATTTACACCACAGATTTAGATAGATAGAAAGAATACATCAAGTATTCTTGCAACAGATGTAGAAAGATTTCAGCTTCCAAGTCCTCAGTTGAAAGTTTAGTTGAGCAAGGAATGTTCAACTTTTTCCTCACAGCAAGCAAGACGCTCCTGTACGAGGGCCTCCAACCTCTGGGAAGGACATAAAGACAATCAGGGATCAGCCATATTGTGAAACCAATTTCTTTCTTCAAATTGTTCTAATAACGAAGATTTTAAAAACATGAATTAACTTGAGACTCAAAGCTACCCCCAACCTGCCATTAGGGCACTGGGTAAGCTACACTTATCTTTCATTGACAATGTTAAAACAAGAAAGACAAGTTTTACATATTACAATATCTCTCAACGTGAAATTATATCACTTAGACATTTTCAATGTCATCAATATATAAACTTACCATACAAATTTACCTGAACAAGAATAGTATTTAAACAGCATAACTTCCCCTCAAATTTCAGTCTAAATATCAAGAACAAAATCATATGCGATCATAATAAGTTACCTTAACACAGAACGAGCATCCGCTGCAAGATACAGGAAACGTGACTCGAGAGCTGCCAGAAAATCCTCCCTCTCTTCAAGATCTTCTCCAATCATCGCATAGTCCACATCTGCCCTATTGGTTATCGATTTCAACAATGGACTGAAGTAGCTGAAAACCAATCAAAGAATGCATCAAACATCTTGCAGCTAGAAAAGATGGAACATGTATCGCTACAGCTACTTGCGTGCACTTGTGCTCGCTCCCATAATCTTTAACTCAGCTCCAACACAAGCAAACAAAGGGAATACCACAAAGTTTTTATCTTGCAGGACCAGCATATAAACTAATACACGAGTTTAAATGCCCTCCCTCCCAATTTTGCAGGGATGCCTTGTTAGTGCAGGACCACGTCAATATCCCCCCACCCCAAACCCCCATGCTTTCCGAATATTTGTTCGGAATGAAAGCCGAATTACCTCGGGCCGAAAAGGATTCTCTCGAGCTCATACAGCTCGGAGTCTGTGGCCAGTTCAAGCACCGATCGCAACTCCGGATCATACCCGCCTACGAAGAACAAACCACTCAAATCCTCATTTCAACAATCAAAAACCCGAATTCACGAACAAAAAATAAAAAGGAGGCAAAATAAACCGAAACAAATACCCGCACTCCGCCCGTCGCTCGAAATGGCCACGCGAGCAGCGCACGAAACCCCTACACCGGCGCCGACCCGGCGAGCAGGCAACACTAGAACCTGCAAAAAACCCCCCAACCAGCTCAACTCAGCTCGCGGCCCGCATTCCGGATTCCACGCCGATCGCACCGAACCGACAGCGATACGTGGCGCTTCGATTTCGACTACTTCATGAACACGGCGTGGAGGCGAAATCGCTGTTCCGAGACTGTGGAAATCTTTGGAACGGCGAGAACTTACGGAGAGTGCGGGCTTGGCGGTCCTCGCGGCGACCGCGGAAGGGAAGTGAATGGCCGCCGGAGCGAGAGCGAGAGCGGCAGCGGGAGCGGAAGCGGAGGCGGCGGCCATGGATGCCGAGTCGAGCGCGATTGGAGCACTTCAGTCCTGAGCCACTCGCTCTTCCGGCGACCAAAAAGTTGGGCTCCGGAAATGGCGTCTTGGGGATGACGTCAGCAGTCGCAACAATATGAGGAAGGAGAGCAACGGGTACCACAGGTTTATGTGGTACGGGTATTTTTGCATGGTGCCCAAGCCCAAGATGATGGAACTTCAGTTTTACAATTTGCATAATAGCAATTAACATTTACACAAATTGTCCCCCCTTTGCAAGATTTCGTCCGAGTACCTTCTCCATTTCATCCAAAAACTAACCTAAGTTAAACAATGGGTCACCAAAATCTAGATGGGATATAATATGTTCTATCCTAACTTTTGTCGTAGCTTCGGAGGCAGTGTCAACGGGCACATAAAGCGAACAAAATTAAGACTCAATGCAACTCGGATCGAGTAAGAGTTGGGTGGATCAAGAACAATCAAAACGAAACAAAGTCCAGGATAGGAGAGAGGAGATACGAAAAAATTGTGTATCGAATGGTTTTGCAAGTGAAAGAAATTATACAGACTCCTTTTGTGAGAGCAGTGAGCAACATAGTATTCTAGGGGACACATTCTCTTTGATGCAAAATTTAGAAAAGAGGGAAGGAAAAGCCTGCCGCTTGCTTTGACTTTTGAGACATACAGGCGCTACAAAATTACGGTAGAAAATTCTCTCTACGTTGCACCTACACATGGAGAAGGGATCGATCGTGTCCTCGATGATCCAGTGATGGGGCGGCTGCCTACTCGCACTTGATGGAGCGGTATATGTGTCGCACGAAAAGCAAAGCCGCACGGAAACCTACTGTTCCCAGCATAAGGAAGAATCCGTAGCAGATGCACGCCATGTAGCCAAAGAAGAACGAGGTTTGCATGAAGCCGGACATGTCGGATCTGGCATAGTAGTAGTAGAGGCAATAGGCATAGATAAATAAGCCAGTCGATCCACCGCAGAGAAAAGATCTGTTTACAAAGACCAACGGAGTTGATAAGTAGAAGGCAAACAGGAATTGCACCTTTTGCAGTAGAAAGTATACAATCTGCTAAGGGTTGCCCATAGCCCCGAATATGAAAGTTAACTCAAAAGACATCCCTTCAACCCAGAAATAACACTCTCAAATTTTTTGCATGCAAGCGTCTTTCACCTAGGTGGTGGTGACTCAGACAAAGTCTGGCAAGAAAGTGACAATTGCCCCTACTTCATTAAGTTAATAACAGCCAATTTAATATGGGAAATACTCCTAACATGCATCCTCGTATCTTGACAACAAATGAGCACAACCGTGTGATTGATGGAACACCTCCTAACGGAAATCCTTCGCCAAATGCAGTTTCAATTTGTTCTGCTTGAAATAGAAAAGTAAGAAATTTTTTTTTTTTATCTAGAAAGTAACGAGTGCAAAAACTTTGGAATAAACTTCACCCAACTTTTAAAGAGATAAAGAACAAAAAAGCAGAAAACCACGGAGTAACCAGCATATAAAATCTGTGCAAGTAAAATTTTGCATACCTCCACCACCATTCATGGTCTTCAGCCGCTAGTTGGAAGTACGTCAATGCCACAGTGATAAAAGCAGTAACAATCAAGAGAATAATAAAGACGATGAACAAGATGCTGTATATGGTGTAGATCCTATGACCCCATACGCTGGCAAAGATATAATAAAGTTCGATATATATGGCACTGAATGGTAAGAATCCTGCCATTGCCATCTGAGGGATTGCCCCCCTATACCATGGCAAAGGTGGAATCTCTCTGGGATATTTGGTGGTGCGACAAGGAGCCTGGAACTCAGCTTTGCTGTTCTTCCCAGCGATCCCACCTAATACCAGCAAAGGCGATGTCACAAGTGTCCATATGAGGACTATCACCACAATTGTGCCAAATGGAAGAGCAGCCGTAGCCGTATAAGCAATGGCAACAGTGTTTAAGAAGCAGAACGTGAGGAAGAGAGGCCCACAGAAAAGGCATCCGGTCAACAATAGGTTCCTAACCTGTTACACAAGAAGGCTGAAGTCACTAGTAGAAAAATGAGACCTTGGGCAATGACTCTAGGGGGAATTCGCTACGACATACCCAGTTAGTTCCTTCCAGCTGACAATAAAATGAGGTAGCAGTGTAGCCAGCAATTCCAGATGTCAGTGCATAAATGACAACCAGTGCAGTAAACAGAGCCCCTCGGTTGTAAGGATAAAATACACCAACTAATGCCAGTACAAAGATGAACACCGTGCTGCCAAATGCAAAGAAACATCAACAAAGCAGTGCGCTAGTTGAAACATACGTAACTTCCCAATGTGCATAGTCATCTATGAAACATAAACTGCATCTGGAGAATCAAGTTACTTACAGAGTAAACAGCTGGGTACCAGAACCAAGTGCAGCTGAAAACAGAGACTTGAATCTCGGGTACCTGAATACATCACCGTGTATGTATTTCCATCCAGTCTCCTCAGCATCTTCAGCTGATTCTTCGTCATGGGCATATCTATTTTATATGAAACAAAAACAAATCCAGGGGTAAATTTTATGGACTCCATATGACTATGTGCATAGAAAGCAAAAAAAAAAAAAAATGCAACCGAGAAATGGAGAAACACATGAAAAGAGATTCTTACTTGACGAAATCATTCTTGAGAACTCGCATGAGGATTGTGGCAAGAAATCCAGTCAACAGAAGCACGGTCACGCATGAATTTATAATTGAAAACCAGTGTATCTCTAGATGATGAGGTAGAGAAGATGACTGCGAGTACTTGTCCATTCTCTTCTCATAAGGAGTATTGGTCTCTTTCCACTTAACCGTATACATGAATTCAACATGAGTTTCTTTATCCTCTGTAAGGTCTACAAGGGCATTAGGGTCTGTTCGGACATTGATCTCAATAACACGGTCCTTGTTGTAAAAGATGTCAAAATGGATATGCTTATAAAGGAAGTACTTGTACTCGCTGGGATCTTTGCCTTCCTTGTCAACTTTCCCTATGAAACCCCAGATAGGCAAGTCATCATAATACATCTGAAAGTAATAGTCCTTAACGACAGCAGATCTGAATTGTGCTACATCTTCTTTCAAGAGTTTCTTCTTGCAAACGACCACAGACTCCTTGTCCTTCATGAAGTCTAGCATGTAGGGTGCACTGACAAGGCGATCCCCATTTAGTACTTCACCGAGGGCCTCCTTTTTCTCTTTCAAATCATCTGCAATACAAGTCAACCTCACAAATCAAATCACAAATCACATCATAAAACTTTTTAAGATGAATAGAAATTACCCAAAAGAACAATCACAAACCCGGAATGCAGAATGGAAGATCAAAATAGCGGTATGTTTCACTGCATGAAAAGGATGGGCTGGCATTAGCTCATACGACATCAAAAAAATTCTTCAAGCTCACTTACACTGCCTTCAGACAAGAACTAGAAATAAGAAATGCGTACACAGCTGGATACGGAAATTCGCTGACCCAAGAAAAGGAGATTTGAATCTCAACAAAAACTCGATGCACGACAAAGAACGAGAATTAATAAGATTCTCGTAGCTGATCTAGCTGTTACTTAATGTAGGTGAGAACCTACGGAGCACGGAAAAGAGCCAGGAGGTGGCGAAGGCTTAAAATAACATACCCATGCTGCTAGATCCAGCTCTAAAGTCGGATAAACAACTGAAAGCAACTTAACTAAAACATTTCCAAGAATCACCCCATTCCACTGATCCAATGATGCAAACAAGACACCACCACTCAGATCAAAAGAGCCGGTGACTGCAGTGATGCCAACCACTTCGCCACTATGGCACGAAGAAGTACCGACTGCACGCGAACTGCGCAAAAACCACTCTCTAATTTCTCACGAGCCATCGCGGGAACCAAAATTCAAAACTTTCGAGCTCAAATAGCGTCTCCATTGCCATTTTCCTAAAATCATCAGCAAGCCCACCGAATTTCCAAAATCTCACACTTCCGGCACGTATCGACACTCCTCAAATTCCGCCACCCAAACACACTCCGAGCCAAATCCCACTCGCCCGGATCCAACTCCGGCCCAAAACCCAAAAAAAACCAAATCAGAACGCACCCAACTCAGATCCAACAAACACCGCCTTCAACACCACACGCCTCGACCGAGCCACGAAACCAACCAGAGATTCGGACGAGGAGCGAGTGCCGAATCGAGTTTATTTACCTGGGATTGTGAAACGGCCCGACCTTGTTGGCGTAGAGAGGGACCGGGTCCCCCTCCTTGTACCGGTGATCGGAACCGTCCGATCTCGCCGGAGAACATAGCGAGGCAATCACGACGGCGACGGCCAGCACCGCCATTGGCTTCCCCATTGCCTCTCCCCTTCTCGCAGACAACTTATCAGAGAGACACACTGAGAGCATGAGAGAGAGAGAGAGATCTCGAGCGGCTTCTCCGGCTCTCGGTGCTGCTTTTATCTGTGGGGGAAAATGGCAATGGGGACGGACGTCGGATTTGGGAAGAGAGCTTGGCTGTTTGGCGAGTTACGAGAAACTTAAAAAAGAAAAAAATAATAAAAATAAAAATAATCAGTTAATTAATTAATTAAATGTTTAAAGGAGAAAATAATGGCGTAGTAATGAGGAGTTTTCATTGAATGGTCAGACTTGAGAGTGATGGGGCGCCCGTCGGGAGGATCGATGCTTCATCTGCAGGCTTCCCCCCGCAGAGGCGTTTTCTTCTTTTTTTTTATTTATTTTTACTTTTCCCTGTTTCTGACGTGCCACCGACGTTTTCCATGCCACCGCTTTGGTGGAAGGGCGATTGTCATGTCCCGCGGGGGGCGTCGCGTTTCGCATTACGAGACATGTGGGCGAATTGTTAAGCACTCTTTTGTTTTATAAAGCCTAAGTGAAATTGGCCATGCATCGCGTAATTACCGATTAGCGGATCAAACGAGTTGATTAAAGAGATGAATTCCTTTTTTTTTGGAAAAATAACCCGAAGGTGAAGACGTAATTAGCTGGTTAACTTAATTTTCCCTAATCCTTCCAATTTCATTCTGAAATGCTGCTTCCGGTGGTCACAGTTGGCCGGAAAAATCAAAAGATATAGGGGATGGTCCGGGGGTTGGGTACTTAGGACGCACGTCAACCGAATTGAAAGCAAAACCCATCTCTAAAGCGTTCCCCTCTCTACTTACTAAACGACTCGACGCCATTAATTACTTGCCTAATTGCGAGATCAGGCGGTCAACGCCTTGGGAATACCGCCCATGGGATCTGACTAAGTGATTCCCCACATCGCCGGCCCTGTTTCCTAATGCCCCCGCCACGACGAGGTTTGGGCCTTAATCCCACGGCCTAATCATCATTCCCCCTCGAGTCCCAAGTCAACGATGCATTGGTAGAGTCTCGATAGCGTCAGAGTTACTCCAAGAAGACTCGCCTAACCAAATCAATCTCGACGACAGCCGACGCGAGCAAAAAGTCGCCTGAACATAAAAGCGCCTAGCCAACTGACTATACCGCAAAGAATTGAATTAACGAAAAGCAAAAATGTTTCTGTTTTGGTCAGGATTTACAAAAGAGCCGAGAACAAAAGAATTCGTGGACTTGAGTCTCCGTCAGCGCCCCCATCGTCATGGGCCGTGGCCATCTTCGATCTCGGTGGGCCCGAGCCCGCACCCGCCGAGCTCTTCCAAAGACACCGACGCGTCCCCGGCCGTCCGATCCTCGCCCCCGCCGCCGTCGATCAGTGCGCCGGGCGCGGGGCCGGGGGAGAGGGGCCCGATCTGGAGGTGCGAGAACGGCAGGAACAAGCTGTGCACGACGACCCTCGCGTTCCTGATCACCTCCGGGATCTTGACGCGCGCGCGGTTGATCTGGACCGTCCCTCCCGCGGGCCCACCCGCGCTCGTCACCACCAGATCCTGCCCTTCCTCCATCGTGCCCAGCGTGGACCCCACCGGGAGGTTCTGGAGGTCGTCCCCCGCGAGGTACCGGTCCGGCACGATGTGGAAGCTCACGTCGCCTGCGTAGTTGCGCGCGTCGGAGAAGATGAAGTCGTCCTCGACCGCGAAGATCGTCGCGTTCTCGAGGGCGACCAGCTCGGCGAACTTCGCCTTCATCGCGAGCGCCAGGACGCCATACCCGCCGCTCCGCAGCCGGAGCATGGCGTCCCGGAGCATCAGGCTCATGATCAGCGGGGGCGGTCCGGCGAGGGAAGTAGGAGCTGCCTCGAACGACGGCCGCGGAGAGTAGCCGGTGCAGGAGGACGGCGAGAGGGGGGAGACGGGGCCGTCCAGGCCGTGGACGATCATGATGCCGTTGTCGAACAGGTCGGGCCGCGTGATCTCGGCGCCGTCGATGAACATCCTCGTGGCGTTGGCGAAACGATCGGAGGCGGAGGTCACGGCGACGCAGTGGCGGTGGTTCATGGTCTCGATCTTGGTGCCAAAGGCGAGGCCCTGGAGGGCGGAGGAGGAGAAGAAGCCCGGGACGACGTGCTCGGCCAGGAGGCGGGGGAGGGGACAGGCGGCGCAGGGCTCGACGGAGGCGTCGGAAGGGGCGAAGATGGTGACGGGGCCGTTCCAGCGGGAGAGAGCGGGGTACTCTGAGAGGGCGGCGCCGACGGAGATGGAGAGCTCCTGGAAGCCGAGGTGGGCGAGGATTTGCTGGAGGAGGGAGGCGGAGGAGGAGAGGGGCAAGTCGCGGAACTGGGGGTAGCCGAAGTCCGAGAGCGACGGCGGCGGCGGAGGAGGAGAGGCGGAGGGGAAGGAGGGAAGGGCGCCGCCGCCGCCGGCGGTTGCGAAGGCGGAGAAGATGACGGCTAGTGTGAGGGACGCGAGTTGCAGATAGCGGAGGGCCATATTCCGATGTGCGTGAGCTGACGGGGGGCAGTCGAAGAGAAGAAATTTTCCGAGTTTTGGTAAAGCGTTGGTTGGAGACTTTGAGATAAACGGAACTCTTTTGGCGCCCGCCCAGGCGGTTATTATTCACGCGCGGGAGAAGACTAAGCGAATGAAAACGGCGTCGTTTGGCTAAATTAGCACAAAGACTTTCAGTTTCCCGCCAATTGAAGACCGCACAGAGAGTCCCACGCGCTCTCCCACACTCGCTGCCCACTCGCGCTAACCAACTCGCCGAAGTCGCTAACCGTCTCTTCTTCATCGTCTCGGAAGTACTGCTCCATCATAACTCCTCCTGCTCACACTCAAAATCAGTCACTTCTCTCTCTCTCTCTCTCTCTCTCTCTAGTTCTCTCTCTCTCTCTCTCGGTTCCTCAGCTATGGCGATCGAGCCACTGCGGCTCTCGATCATCATCGTAGCCATCTTCTTCTCCGCCTCCGCGACCACAACCGCCCTGGACGAAGCTCCCTTCGCTTCTTTGCCCCCGCCGCCGCCGCCGCAAGAGCCGATCGGCCACTCGCTCGAGCCGACCTCGCTCTTCGAGCCCGTCCTCTCCCACCTCGGCTTCCACGACCTCGCCATGGCGGTCCCCTCGCTCACCGACTCGCCGTCGTTCGCGGCGTGGAATGGGCCTTCCACCCTCTTCGCTCCCTCCGATTCCTCCATCGAGTCCTGCGCCACCTGCTCCATCCCCCGCATCCTCAGTGAACACATCGTCCCGGGCCTCTTCAGCTTCAGCTACCTCCAGAAGCTCGCCTTCGGCACCAAGCTCGAGACGATGAGCTCCGGCCGCTGCCTCACCGTCACCTCGGGCACTCACCGCGCGACCAACACCACCAGGATCTTCGTCAACGGCGTCGAGATCTCTCGCCCCGACATGTTCAACAACGGGATCGTCGTCGTCCACGGCCTCGAAGGCTTCGTCGCGCCGCTGTCTCCTTTCTCCTGCAGCGTCCAGAAGATGACGCCCCTGGCGTTCCCGCTCCAGCCGCCGGTATCCTCCTCTCCTTCGCCGCTCATGCGCCTGATGCTGCGCGACGCGGTGCTGCGGCTCCGGACCAGCGGATTCGGCATCCTGGCGCTCGCGATCAAGATCAAGTACCCCGAGCTGGTGAATCTCCAGAACGCCACCATCTTCACCGTCGACGACTTATCGATTTTCTCCGGTGCGGTCAGCTACGTCAGCAACGTGCGTTTCCACATCGTGCCCAACCAGTACCTCGCGATGGCCGACCTCCAGAGGCTCCCTGCGGGGACGGTGCTGCCGTCGCTGGAGAGGGGGCAGTATCTGGCGGTGACGACAGCAGGCGGACCCGCGACGCTGAGGATCAACTACGTGAGGATGAAGAGCCCCGACGTGATGAAGAATCAGAAGGTCGTGGTGCATTCCTTGTTCCTGCCGTTCCCTCACCTCCACCCCGCGTCCCTCGATGGACTGATCAACAGTCAAAATCACATCGAGGAGAACGTCGCCACCGCTAACCAGAGTATGACGGACTCGTGCGCTGTTCTTGAGGAGCACGAAGGCTGCGATGTGATCCCTCCACGAAGTTTCCATGGTCTGTGACGCTTGGTCTTGCCACCTTCAGGTCACTTCTACTTCCCTGTTCCCGTTGCTGCTGAGTCGTTCTCAGAGTGTTTTCGGCTTTTTCGTCTCTTTTCGTTTTCTTTAATTGTGAACGTCTTTGAATCAGTTTGAATCGTGGGACTCGCTTCAATAAAAGATTGAACTGCATACAGAGGAATGAATGGGTAAATTGACCTCTTTCAGTGACGCTTTGTTTGGTCCCCCCATTTTGTTTCTCTTATTCTCATGACATCTGGCGTACATCATATATTGCTGCTTATGGAGAAAAACCGTAGACGACGAAAGACTTTGAGAAAAGTCCATGAAATTGATCGCTCTGATGCCTTCTATGATCAATTTGTTTCATCCGCGGCTAGCTTAGTTCATTTCCATTCGCATTGGCCAGACGGAGAACCCAAATGTCAGCGATCATATGATCACAAGCGTCTGTCTCGCGATAGATCTTCAGAAAATCGCTATATAGGGAACACACAGTCCAACCCACAAATAAATCATAATCACTAGAACGAGTTCAACAGCGGATGTTGCTGTGCTTCGGCCTTGAAAACCAAGCTTTCGACGAAAAACACCAGCACATGGAAATGTCGAAAGAGCAGAAAACACATGCGAGCTACTATCACCTTACCTAGGAAGTAATATAAGCATATCTGAAAGAGCTATTAGCCGGGATCCCGAATTGGACAGTGGTTACCACCCAAATAAACCATTAAACCAACCAAAATTGACTAAAAAATATTTCACAAGCTACTACTACATAACTTGAAAAGAATTATCACACATCATGTACAACAGATTCACGGTTCCTCTTCCCACCAGTCGAAAAAACAAGAAAGTGGCCAGAAAAAGAACCTAATAATACATTTCGTGCGGAATTACACTTTCGCTTCAAAAATCTTCGATATAGCTTGCTTGGGAAGAGAACTTGAACAAAATCAGGCACGGCTGATGGACGGCACTCGAGAAGGGCTTCAACCTCTTGAGAGACCCCCTCAGATAAAAAACAGTGGCGAGATCCTCAATCTTGCCACTTCCTTCTTATCATGAGAAACTTCGGAAATGTTTCCACGAAAGCTCTAGTAATCTCGACAGTGAGAATTCAAATTGCTCAAGAGGATATCGGTTCATATGGATATGACAGCCATGGGTGCTTCAAAGCGTCAGCAGCGGTAGGGCGTTTCTTTGGATTTACCTCAAGTAGATGCGCAACAAAGTCAGTAAATCCTTGATCCCCCATAGGTAATCGGTGCCTTAAAGAGGTCTTCTTTGGTATCAGATATTCCAGTCTGTTGGTATCCTGAGAATCAAAGTGCAGAATGCATCAAATTCATCTTATATGACACGTATGCTTACAAGATAAGGAAACAAAGACATCGATCGCTGTGCTTGCCTTCACAAGCACCATCCTATTTTCAACAGGCATACAACAGGAAATCACAGAATAGAGAACTGATATTAGTAGGACCCTATCACGCCATATAAATGTTACAGGCTGCAAACCTATAACAGCATGACAAGCAAGAAACCGAACCAGCAATGGAAGGTGAATAGCATGAAGAAGATCTTTCAAGAAAAAAGGACCATGACTCGAGACAGCGCGAATTAGTAATTATGTGACGAGGGAAAATGTATCTGGAATCCCAGAGAAACGAACTTTGCAAGCAGCAAAGCAATGTACATAGATGCTATCCCTAACAAAATCAAAGTGCAATCTATTGTTTCATCTATGCAAGATGTAACCACCCTCACAAAAAGAAGGGAAATTGGCAAACACCACAGGTAGACATACTGACACTGAGCTGATAACCCCGCTGCCAAATACATATTCCAAGTATAGTTTCCTTCCATTCTCCATAAAACCAAGAGAACCTTATGCAGGATGCTAGAAGCATTGAGCCTTCAACATAACAAAATTTATTACCTGATTCCGCTCATACAGCATATGATTTTTTGTAAAGTATTTGTATGTGTCTCTGCCTTTTGCTAGCATGTCTTGATCGATGGGGCCAATAATCCCAATGACACGTGCAAGCAGTGTTGCGGGTGAATCATTTTGGAAGAGAACCTAATCAAAACGCCAAATTAATTCAAATCAATCTGCACCAGAGTCATAATAAAGGTGCATACACCTATACCAATGATAATTCACAATAATGATGAGAAAGAATCGCATCGAAATCAACCTGAAAGACACGTTCTAATTAGTGTCACAACCAATAAGAGACTCAGACAATTACAAACTTTAAAGTTCGAAAATTCGATCCCACACCATTACTGGAAAAATACAAAAAGAGAAACGCAACACATAAAATGTTTCCAGGCTATCAATAAGTTTGTTTAATAGAAGAAACCACCAAAGGGCAAGTTTCAATGAGAGATATTAAAATTCCAGCAATCCCACCAGTCAACTCACATAAAAAAAGAACTAAATCACAAATAATATAGAGCTATCATTTCCCATGCAAACCATAAAATAATGCAACAATATCAAGAACCCAAATTTTTAGAGAGAAGCCAATAGAGAGAAAATTCATGAGCAAGCACTAAACTGATTTAACTGAGTTGACATCACATCAGAAGACATTCTTCAATGCACTTTCATAAAAAGAAACTGTTTGATCATATTCCATGGCCGTAGGCTAGAAACATCTAAAGCTCTCAGCAAACATCAAGTATTGCCCTAAATAATGCTGGTTTTCTTTCAGGCTCTCGAGTCACCTCTGAAAACAGTCCATTGCTGCATTCCCCAATAGACCATCCATTTCTCTAGAATTCGCCAGTTTTATAAATGTTTAATCAAAATCTTGTGGAAGGATCAATCATTCAAATTGCACCTTCTTTATATAAATCTCACAGCCTTGCACACTTCTAGCAAATCACATGGCGAGACCGTTTACCAACACCAGTGTCCTAATGCAGCAACACAGTGGAGCTAGAGTTGTGGACAGCTGGTGTGCTTTCAGGCTTGAAAGAAATGCAATATTTTTTTTTTGCAATTTGTAAATGTAGAAAAGGATGTTAACTCTCTAAGTCAAGATTCACAACTTTAGGATGATATTTCAACTCGATATACAATAAACAACCCAATATCCACAGAGATGCTTTGATGAAACAGCAGTAAGGTCGCCATTGGTCGCACATTTTCACTCATTGTGCTTAGAAGTTCATGAAAGAAGGTATACGAGATCGCCATTCACATCACATTTGATAACATGAATTCAACAGACAGCAGTTTAAAAAAGACCTCCATAAATCTCAAATAGTTCCACGCATCAATGGGCTGTTAAGAAAGTAAATATTGGTTGAAGAATAGAACTTACATTTCCAGTGCAAAGTTCTGCCAATATGCAGCCAAGTGACCATACGTCAATCTTCTTATCGTATGGCAGACCCAGAATAACTTCTGGAGCCCGATAAGATCGCGACTGAACATAAGAGCATAAGTGATCTGTTTCAAAACAACTACTCCCGAGATCAATGACCTTCACTTCACATCTACTGTAGCTTTTTACCAATATATTCTCGGGCTTGAGATCACAGTGGATGAGGCCAAGGCCATGCAAGAATTGAAGTGCTTCCAAACACTGAATAGTTATTGACTGGACAGATCATTACAACACAGCATTAGGTGTCCACAATTGAAACAAAACATGTTTCAGGAAGAAATAGCAAACTGCCAAACCTGCAATCTAGGCATAGTGAAGTAAACTTCCCCTCCAGACTCTCTATTGAATTTGTGAAACTCATATAAGTTTGCTTTAAGTAGTTCACATACTATCAACAGATGCTCCTGCAAAGCAAGCTTATGACATTGAGGAGCCTTCGATTTAATAGCAAGCAGGTCAAATATGACCAAAGAAATGCAGCAAATCT
Organism: Syzygium aromaticum; assembly: GCA_024500025.1. Classification (NCBI taxonomy): domain Eukaryota; kingdom Viridiplantae; phylum Streptophyta; class Magnoliopsida; order Myrtales; family Myrtaceae; genus Syzygium; species Syzygium aromaticum. Next base: position 17,496,350 of record CM044892.1, on the reverse strand, counting down.
TTGCTAAGATCTACCGTAACCACCAAAATCTTGCACAGCAAAATATGCCTAGTTACCCTTAGGTAAGAACACCAACAAGGAATAAGCTGCCTGGTGCTTAAATAGCATTGAAGTGCCTGTAGCGAAATGTTCTAACAAGAATGCATGATGCAAGTACAACCAACTGCAGCTGGACCGTGACCTTCGAGCACTAAGTAAGCTGGTAAATAGCACGAGGAACTACTCATTACAAGCAAAGCAATAGCTCTAGGAAACATGGATCTTGTGCAGCAACTTATTAAATACACGGAAAAATAGGCCGCTTAAAATTTCAGTAACTTTAAACCAAAAAAAATTCAGTAAATGCTCCAATCAATAATTGACTTTCTTCTTCTTCTTCTTCTTCTTCTTCTAGCCACTAATAATCCCCTAATTGAATTACCATAAAGACGGAACAATATTCAGCCACTAGCATATTGTTCCCACATACCCTCAAATGCACCATGAGAGATACGATCACAGTGGAAACACATCCTCAAATTGACGTTCATTGAGAAACAAACATCTTCATCCTAGGACTAGAATATTGCTACCAAATTTGTCTTACTTCTACAAGACAGATACTATATCAGGCAGCTACAGCCCCAAGTTACCATGCAGAAAATAATAGCAACTCAACAGACAAATCATGAATGACAAAAACATCAAGGCTGATAGTTCCCAGGGAACAACAATCCCACTATATCATTCAACTACGCCAGTCTTGGTGCAATATCTAATAGTCGACAGCTTAAAACAACAATCTCATATGTGCTTGACCAAGATCAGAGCCATTTTAGTTCCAAAGCATGTACACTAGAACCAACCCCCCCCCCCCCCTCTCCCGGTTCTCTCCCCAACCTTTTTCTCTTAAATACAATTATAAAGGTGTCACACTGTCACTCTCCAAGAATGTTTGACACTAAACCTAAACCTACAAACCAATTCGACTTGGTAGAGAATAATGTATTAAACAGAATCACTTGCGAAGAAAATTGCCACTAGCACCAACAAAGTAGTCAAGCACAATTTCTGAAAAGAAAAAATCTCTCTTTCCACAAGGACGTAACATAAAGCTAAGCAGAAAATTCCACTTACTCGGTAATAAAAATAATCATACAAACGGAGAATGTGGTACTTGTCGCCAGGATCATGCTTGTTGACGTACTTGAGAAGCTTTATTTCATCCAGGCTCTGATCAAAGAAGTCTTTGTTGTTTTTTATAATTTTAACACATACATCCATGCCTGTATGCAGATCGTGAGCTTGTATGGCCTTACTAAATGCAGCAGAGCCAAGATATTCAGTGACATGATACCGCCCAGCAATGACTGAATTTAGAACAACATGAAAGTTCTTGTCCTCCTCAAAACCGGTTCTGAACATCAGAGAGGACGTCCATTCAGAAGTCAATTGACAGCGAGCTTAGCAATAATATGTGAGATAACTATAGAACTGACAAAACTTTAGGCTTCAAACTCTAACATCGACTTAAAATCATACAAATACTTTTAATGAAGAAAGGTAAAAGAAATAGCAGGTAAAAGTAACACGTGCCTGTTTTTCCTGTGGACAATTTTGAGATTAAAAGTCTCAAATTCCTCTTCCTGAGCCTTGATTTGCCTTACTTGCTCCTGCACCGCAGCGGCTTCCTCATCCTCCAGGGATGCCACTGGGTCATCCTCTCTCGCACCTGGTTTTTCATCCTCTTCTTTCTTGATGCGGTCTCTTTCAGCACAACCATAATTTGATAGCGAGGATGGAGAAGAATTCGCTGATCTTATAGCATTCGCATTATCTTCATCTCTTGAACTTTTAACAGTGGAAGAGTCGCTGCCTTTCCTTTTCCATGTGGCTAGCATGTCATCAGCTCCCACGGAAGCATTCAATCTCTGCTCGGCTACATCATTCCCAACAGCATTGGAGTTCTCCGACCATAAGGATTTGCTAGAGCCTGCATGAAGCAACTGCTCATCCCTCAATGGAGGAGGAAATGAAAAACCCGCATCTAATTGACCCTTCACTTCTGTTTGTATGCTTTTGTCATTCCCCATAATATATTGGTTGGGGTCAAGCTTATACTTTCTCCTTTGTCCCCTGTTCAACCTATTACGGTAATTTTTATCTGCTTCATTTTTATAGTGTAGGGACGCAGATCCAACATCATGATCAGGGAGGTACTCTAAATCTCCTTCACTGCTGCCCCCGACTAAACTTTCCCGAACTTCACTACCAAAATCAGCAGCATCGCTGTTGACGCCCACACCAATTGATCTTACAGAACCGTGTTGATCATCATCAAGACAAATATTATCCAGTTGCGGCCTTCCACAATCATTCAGAACCTTCTCATCCCCTAACATGATGAGTTCATCTGTTTGTGCAACAAAACCTTGCCACACAGGTTCCACACGCATGAAATTCAGTTCTTCGTCATCCATCAGCTGTCCATCATATTGTGCGATTAAATCATTCTCCTCCACCCGGCCATAAACTTCTCTCACTGACAGCCCCAACGGATCATCTGAAGCACTAACTGGTTCCACGTTTTTTGATTGAAGAAATCGCTCCCCGGAGAAGTAAGAATCCTCCTCAGCAAAAGATTGGTCATCATCCTCATCTTTAATTTGACCTCCTTCCTGCGGGTCAGGAACACTCCCATGGCCAGTTCCCTTCTCATTATCACTAGGATAGTCTATTTCATGGGCCAGAAACCAGGCCTCATCCTCAATAGGCTGCCTCATATATCCAACATCGTCGTCGTCATCATACTCGTCAGAATCCCAATACTCGTTGGGATAGTCAATAGACTCACTCAACCCATCTCCGATAGTTGCAAAACCTGAAACCAGATCGGACGTATCCTCTGCGATGCCATGACTTACAGATAGCCAATTGCCACCACCAAGCCTTTTCCCACCTAAATCATCAGTTACAAAGCATTAACGTATTTTACAGTTGTAACTGAAATGCAGACCTCCAGAAGAGAAGACAACCCCCTGGTAGGAAAATACAAGGAGAGCAATAAAGAGAGGCCATTTACAGAAGCAAGCACGTCCTATACTACTGCCTACAACAGCAAAGCTTATAGTTGGATGCAAGAAAATGCAATATTGGCAACCAATGGCAAAATCAAAAGCCCTGAGAAAAGGACCCCATCTTGACTTTGTAAAATGAGCATTCCATGCAAAATGGTTGACCACATGGAAATTTGTCAATCAAGGTTACCTGAAGAATTAATTTCTTGTCCTACTGGAACATCAAGATATGACCCTATGAGGAACGCAGTGTCAATGCTCGCAAGCTTCGCGCCCATTCCATCCCGATCATACTTCTCTTCCCAATTGTTGGAAATGGACTTTTCCTCTGACTTGAGCTTGACCGGGGGCAACCTAGGCAGTTCTTCCTTTGGGTTCTCAGATGGAAATGGAAAACCTAAGCTGCTAATATTCTTCTGATCAAAACCCCCTTGTGTCTTTCCAAAATACAAAGCTCTGCCAACCTCATCTACCTGTTCCTTAATAGCTACCCGAACATCACTCCCCATCTCTGCTTTATTCTTTCCTTCCTTTTTGTCACGAGGACTGATAACGTCGTAATTGTTTGAAGTCTCCCCTTTCATGAACGGAAAAACTGTTTTAATTGAACAGTCTTTCCATGGGTCTGCTGATATAGATGCAAGCTCCTCATTTCTAGACCATGGATTATCATCGGAACCGTCCTTAGAGTAGGCATTGCCAAGTTTTGCTTGTTTGCTGACTTCCCTAGGTTCACCAAGAGGTTCAGAATGGTTTTTGCTAGAACTGACAACCCATGCATTCTTTTCACCAGCAAATTTAACATCTTCTCTAGTAAAGACAGTAGCTTTGCCAGAATAAGGAGCCTCGCTATTGCAATATCTTGGCTGTTCGGGGACCTTCAGATCAGACGTGGTATGAGAACTACTGCAAACATCATTTTCATAAAGATCTGAAGGGCCATTGCTAGAATTGAATTTCCATGGCTGCAGATCACCCGAATTCTTTTCTGAACCTTTAGGGAAAGTAAAGCTCCTGTCAGTGTTACTCGACATCTCAACATGTTTGCTATGTTCGACCAAGGTACTCTTAGATCTGCTGTCTGGACCATTTCTGGTGGTGCCATACTCTATTTCTTTCACAATGAGTTCCTCAGAAGCTTCACCGCCGTCTCGAGAATTAGGGCCCTGATTCATGACAGCTGGTTTCTCGCCATTTTGACCACGCAGAAACTTGCCTGTGTCCTTCTCCTCGAGTGCAAGGTTCTGAAGGAACCCATTCAAATCAGAGCGATTGGTGAGCTCACTACGCAGAGCCGCCTCTGCTCTGGTGAATTTATTTCTTCGGAGAAAATCCAGAATTACGTCAACCGAGCTGCCATCAGCCATCCTAATGCACTCTATCCCCACAGGCAGATTCTTCTAAAGAAAATATTAACCGAAAGTCAGGAAGATAATTAAGTCAAGTTATAAACACATAACAAACTTCCCGATATAATCAAAAACACAAGGACAGTTTCCACATTGTGGAGAACAAACTGCAGATCGAACACCACAAAAACATGTTAAGTTGAGCTAGAGCACTTACCTCGACTAAGTCAAGAAGCTCGTCTTTGGCTCAAAAGATGCTGACTTGCTCCCCTCACAAGTCCTGAACATTTAACAGAATACAGCTGACTTCAGATTCTCATCCTTCATGTTCTCAACAGGACATACACAAACAACTTCATTTCCGGTTTCATTAGCACAGAAGAACCAACAGGGCAACAAAAATCCTCCCTAGCCCCACCAAGAAACAAAAACTGAGATTTGCGCCACAGCAACCACCGAAATTCAAACTCACACCACAGGCTACAGACAATAATTCATCATCAGAAACTGCCAATAGCCGCCAAAACCCAGCTCAAGTCTCTCAAAAATCAAAACACAAGGCCAACACTTGCTTTGCAATTTCCCCTTTTCGACCCCCTCAAAAACGCCGCCACCAAGTGCCCACTCCTTTCCACTTTCCATAGCTTTTATCGATCCCACTCCACTTTACTCAACTTCCTCCCCCCCACATTTCCAAAACCATTCGAAGCCCAGCCGCGGAGAAACAGCACTCCCCAAGGCTCGAATCCATCCGCACCGAGATCCACCCACGCACCCACCCCTCCTCCTCCTCCTCCGCAAACCAAACCAAACCAAACCCTAGCAATCGCAGCTCCTGCACCAACCCAAGCCCGCGGCGAAAAACCCCTAAAAACTCGAACGCAAAGCCTCAAACTCGAACTCGAACACTTCCCCAACACGAGAACCGGATTCGGGGCTCGAGCTCGAAACCATCACGCCATGCAACAAAGACGAAGAAGAGAGACCGAGGGAACGGAGGAGGACTCACAGATCGGCGAGAGCCGGACGGGCGAAGCGAACGAGGCGCCTCCTCGGATGCGGAATCCATCGCCGTCGTCGGAAATCGCACAGAGATTGGCTACATCTACTATACAGACAACAACAGCACCAGCACCACCACTTTGTGAATAGCAAAAATGATGCAATGGGATTTTAGCATCTGATTTCGTTTTATTTTTAATTTTTTCTCACCAGTTGGATTTTTTTTTTTTATAAATTCAAAAAATGCTTTTCCGAGGCCTGCTTTCGGCCTGCAACACCTCACCAGGCCTGCGGATTTGAACTTTAAAAAAATGAGGAATTAAATGTAAGATTTTCAATAATAAATAAATAAAGTTCGGGATGGTTTTTTTAGCAACAAATGCAAGGTTTAAGATCGTGTGCCCCCGCACGTTCCGTGCGTCTAGTTCCTTTGGGGGGAACGCGTGACTGCATGATTCCGCCTCGTGATCTGCGCTGGGCTTGATCGGGGATTGATCCGACGGCTGGCGTAAGATCTCCCCGTTCCTCCGTGGAGCTTCGGCTTTTTTATTTTTTTTTTATTTTTTATTTTTTATGGCCGATTAGGCTTTATGGTTTGATTTTCAAAAGAAAATTTAATCCTTAACTTTGGAGTTATTATTATATGCGTATATTCCGCTCGGGGTTCTTCTTCGTTGTTGGCCCATCGAAAAGGAGATGGTCAGCTCATTTCAGTCCAAAAACATTAAAACAATTTGACCCGAATAATATATTTTTTTAATTATAGTATAATTCTATAGTTAACAAGTGCTTCGAAAGAACTTCACTTGTTAAATATCCGAATCAAGAAGATATGTCGTTTTAAAAGTATTGCCTTTCCCCTTCTGTTGCGTAATTAGCGCTTTGGCATTGAAATTTTTTTTATCGGATTTGATCTATCAGTATCCTGAGCCAACCGATATATAAGTCGATGTATTTAATTGAATATCACGACGTTCAAAGATTTATTATAGATATGCGAATAAGAAAAGGCATAAGTGAACCCATTAGGTCGCAGAGTATTATTTAATTTGAAGTTTATGTAATTTCATTATATGAACATATTCTTAACACGAACATTGCGTAGCGATATAAGTGACGTCTTGTAAAGAAAATGAGCGTGTAACACTTACCTTTTGATGGTTTATTGTAACATTATTCCATTCGAGACTAGTCTCGTTAAGTGAAGAGTCCTAACACTATTATAATTAATAATTTTATGTGTACCATATTGTAGTGCGAAATCTATTTAAATAATTATGAAGATATATTTAGCAGAAAATATTTTGCAAGCAAATAATCTTGCTCGAGGCCTAAAATGAGATTTGTAGCAAGAATCCAGTGGTACGACTTTTGAGATATATACATATTCTATACGAATGAGTGCCATTAAATGGAAATTGAGCAATATGGCATTTAAAATGTGTAAATTCTAAGGGATATGGGACAAGATACACTAAGGTTGGTTTACAATTATTACAACTTGCTTTAACTTCCGTAATTTTCGGTTGCTGAAAGTTGCTAACTATTTTAGAGAAGTGATGTGGAAAGCCAAAAAAATTACAGAACATGGTAGGAATTTTTACAGAAAAAAGAAAACGATAAAAGGAATTTACATCACCAAAGCTGTTTTAAAGTAGGAGATGCAGTTACTCCTGTTTGAGAAAAGAAAGGACGAAAGTTATTTCACATGTGTGATGGGCCAGGGCCCAAGCAAGACTGGCCCAACAAGTTCTTATATGGACTCGCGTTACAAGTTGCTGCTTTTTTTTTTTTTTGGTCGAATACAAGTTGCTACTTCATTTGACGAAAAAACCACATTGAGGTGATTTTTAAAAAGTCCATGGACTAAATTGAATGAAAAAAAGATCGGGTATCACATTGACCATCGAAGAGAAGTTCAACAACCTCCCGTGCGATTACCTCGGAGAAAAACTTCACACGTATACAAAAAAAGAGCCTCGCTACCTATTCTCCTGTGACAATATAACAGTATTATAGTCGTTTCCTTTTCACATTGGTTATAATTTATGGAAACTCTGTAACCGCTAACTATCGCTGAACATGTCATGATCTTAAAACAGTGTGTAACTACCAAAAACATTCGACAATTGGATCTCACCAAAGTTGAACTTAACGTTAAGTTGTTTCAGTAGCCATGCTATAATGCTAAAGATCACATTTAGTGATGACATGAACTTGCAAGTACGGTTCTTACAAATTCAATCGATTTGGATGAAAGTGAGATTACATATATTAGGAAATACAATAAGAGAATGGAAGTACCATAGCCTGCCTGCAGGTCCAATTGGTAATGAAAACCTTAATAGATCCTTGGAGGCTAAGTTGTGCATCAACAGTATGACATCGAATATATTTTTTCTCGTGTTTTCTTCTAACAAATGCATAAAATACAAGAATAAATGCGATTATAAAAGATTAAGTAGTAAGTTTACTTTGACGAGATTATCCAAAAAGTCACAAGTCTATTGTACGGCAGTTAATTAAGCTCTAAACCTTTCAGTTGTGTCAATTTAGTTATTTTGACAATTTGTCAAATTACTAATGAGGATATCGGTCGTTCTATGTGGCATGACAGGCGCTAACGTAGACAAATTTTACAGTTTTTTTTATAAATATTGCAACAAGATGGTCCTAAGGTAATTGAATCCAACAAGATCGCCATCGAATAGTCTTATGTCTACTATTAGAGAATCATTATCATCGAAATTACCTCATATGATATTTCAAACCCTTCATCTAGAATCAGTGCAATCGTTGGATAAGACGATGAGAGTTTGGTAAGTTTTGATTAGGGTTAATACCACAAAAATTCAAAAACTGATACACCTGTAATAATTTTACCCTAAACTAATTTTTTGATCATAAAAAATCTCAAATTGTTACATTTATGATAAATTTACTCCAAATTAATATTTTGACCACTAAAAAACGCCCCGAATTGATACATTTATGACAAATTTACCCTCCATTAGTTTCTATTAAATTGAATTAAAATCACAAAAAATCACAAACCAATACACCTGTGACAAATGTATAGTAAAACATAAAACCGGTACATTAGTTAACTGTCACTTATCATTTAACAAAGTAATTTGACAATAAAATTTAACGAAAACAAGTTATGGGTAAATTTGTCACAAGTATACCAATTTGGGATTTTTGGTGGTCAAAAAATTAGTTTGGGATAAAATTGTCACAGGTGTATTAGTTTGAGATTTTTCGTGATATTAACAATTTTGATTATTTTAGGATGAAACTAGATAAATTATTTTGTATTTGGCTCATGCATAAGTACAGGGTATATATTATTTGTTTCTTCACCTCGAATAGGGATACAAAATAATCTAGCCGTCGAAATGAGAGGATTCAGAATACTCAAATTAGGCTTGGATGACTACTATGATGGCATTATCAGTTAATTAATGGATGTTCTTGTTAGCTGAGCTGATCAATCATTTTATAGGTGTGGAGACTTGATATTCTAGTTGTAGCTTGTTGCTCAGGCTAGGAAGAAAGAATGTTTGATGGAGGATGAATTAGATTTTTTGCTCTTGGTGGGTGAAGGATTTCGTGGAGAGGACTCCGAAATGCATGGAAATTTTTTTTTTCAGTGACAGATGAAGTAGAGAAGTAGAGGTGTAGGTGTGACATCTCGTATAGGCACTATTATCACACCTGTAAAGAGATGAAAGGCTCCATCAAACCATCTAATAAATCTCTCATCGAGAAACCTGGAGAAAAGAACGAGCTCCTTCTATATTTCAATTGTTACCTCTGTTCCTTGCCGTGCTCCATTTTGCAAATGCCTCTTGCTTTTTAAGACTTATCAAGCTGGCATCTGTTCCAGAGAATGGAGTAAAGGGCTGTTTAAAATGGGGAGCTTGAAGATGGAAGAAGAACAACATTGGGAGCTAGTAGTTTGGTAGGTCTAATGGCATTTCAATGCATGATGGCTGCATTTGGTAGGTCTAATCCTTGTGTTTTTGCCCAAATTGTCAAGCAAGAGAGTTGATTAAAGAAGCTTACCACAAACTAAACTATAGGAAAGATTGGAAGTGGCAGAACCATAGGATTGAGAGAGGCTATGGGGAAGATAATTGATAGTGTCTTCTCTGGGCACTTTCCTCTTGTTTTCTTGGAAAAGATGTGCCAATTCTTACATTGTTTTCTCTTCTAAGAGACTCTAGCAGACACTGGGAAAATACAGGTCTCTTGTATCCACAACAGAGTCGGTGGGCCTTTTCAACCTGTAGATGTACCGATTAAGTTAGGTTGTTGTCAACAGAAGATGCTATGCCTATTATTTATATATACATGTATAAATGTGCATATGTATAATTATGGGCACATATGTCCCTTTGTCATGTATGTTTAGCTTTTCCACAATGTGAAATGGTGGGAGGAGTGGCTCCAATGCCTCATTGAAGACAATTTATGTGTTCAGTTGACATCTACAGCAAAATGTTCTCGAGTGATTTTCCATTTCGCAAACAATATTATATTTTCCTCCTGTATCTGTAGATCTAATCTAGTGAGCCAATGAATTCTGCCAATGTCTCTTCGCTTTCTATTTTTAGATAGTTGATATTTGTCTTACTGTTATTGTTCTCGGTACTATAGTAAATCATTAAACTGGCGACGAACATGGTTAGACATTAGAATTAATTATTTCCCATCTACTTTATGTTTTCTGAGAGTATGAACATCATACTGAAGCTGAGCTATGGGAGGAGAGAATTTATTCTCACTATCTAAACTACACTTCGACACTAATCTACTATAAAAATTATACAATTGTCACTTTAGCAAAGAGAGACAAGATAACCAAGTCTTGAAAAATATTATTTTCATGGAGGTTCAAAAAGACAAAACGTAGAACCCAAGAAAAGACTTTCACCAGTATATAATGTACACTCAAAATTGATTTTTCTGTTTATTCCACTAGGCACATCAATATTTATTATCTCATGTAATGCTTCGTGCGTGCATTGAACGTGCAATGGACGTGCATCTCACGTGAAAAGTACTAAAGGCACTCTTATTATTAGAAGATGATGGGATTATTTTAAAGGTTTTGAAATCCAAATTTTATCCTCTAGCCAGCACACCCCCGGAGAAGAGGCTGCGGCAATGAACGGCTTACGGTACATTTTCTTTCTCTATTTTTCCATTTTCTCTCGCTTTTGATTTTAGAAAATAATGGAAATGCCATTCCCCTCCTTCATTCAGTCTCCTTCATCAACTATCAAAATCTCTTGTTCAGCCATTTGAGTCACAATCTTCATTTCTCTCACAATCTTCATGGCACAAAATGCAGTAGTGCCACCGAAGCACACAACGAGGTGGTGCACCGCTCATGCCAGCTAAAGTGCGCCGTCCACGGCTCCTCCTCCGCCATCTATGGCATGTGCCATATGATGATTTTTTTCTTAGTTGTAGATAACATGTATATTCGTAATTATTGTATTGATCCATGTTAGTAGTTGTTGTTTTCTTAGTTGTAGATAACATATTTGTAGAATAGGTCTGAAAAAGTATCTAAAAATATCCAATTTAGATATTTGTACCGTGTCAAGGTAAGGAACCAATACAAACCGAGTAAGTTCCATATCTCTTCTGTCTTTGTCATTCAAATGTCATTTCCTCTTTTGCTTAGCCGTTCCCCACATATCGCTCGCTCCCAAGTGGTTGCCACCTGAGTATTCTGAAGAGCCGCGAGGTGGAGCTCTTCCTCGGTTGGGAGCTGGGTTAGTTTGAAACAACGAATGTTGTTCTCTCTTTTCTTTTTGGTAGAATGAACAACCGTCCTTCGTTTGTCGTGTTGTGTGGGTGTGGTTTCCTCTATGTTTGACCTGAGCACTGATGCTACTTTTTCTTTGGATAACATATTGTAGCGTATATTTGTAATTGTTGTTTCATCCATATTCATACTCTATAATTTTATCTACTTTTGTTCTTATCACCTTCAAATTGTCTTGGGTAGTGATAAATGCTGATATAGAACCTTTTGTAGAACTTCTTCAAAATTGAAATTCCAAAAAATGTATGTATACAGGGAATATAATACATTAAGCCAAATTTTATTAGTAAGGGCCTCTTTGTCTTTTCTTTTCTTTTCTTTTTTCGTTTTAGGTTAAAAACTACACTTTGTATATCAACTATAGATAAGTGCTAACCGGGGAATAAAGAGAAAAAAAAAAAGAAAGAAGAAAAAGTAAATTTTTCTTTGTAACTGTTCTCAATAGTTATCTTAGCCTTTTCTATTGCTCAAAGTACAAAGGCACATCAATATCTTTTATCTCGTGCAATGCACATGCATCATATGTGCACCTCACGTGCAAAGTACATGTATGAACACTCTTATTATTAGATGACAATAGGATTATTTCAAATATGATGTAAAATTATACATTGTTCACATAAAAATAATTGATATAGTCGTAGAATTTATTATTAAATAATTTCTCTTTGATTTATCTTGAGTGACAAGGATTGATGACTTGGCATAATGGATGGTTTCAATGAGCTAACAATAAATGGCCAAGATAATTTGCTTAGCTATTAAGAAAGGCACATATTGGTCAATTTGAAGTGACAATGATTAGGGGCATTTAGGTCGTTTTGTCAAGAGGGGCAATTTGGCAATTTTTGTGCATAAGGGAACGGGAGTGCCGGCTATGGCTATGATTAGTTAGAATGGACACTGGCTGGCTAAAGAATGGCCATAAATTTCGACCGATCAATGCCAGGTTGACCAGATCAGACCGAGTCTAATCGATTCAATTTTATTCTAATTTCCTTGCAATTCTAACCCTATTATGATTGATTGACTCAATTGAATTAAATTTGATTAAATTGAATCAAATCGATTTGAAATGTGGACACAATTTAACCAATTTTGGCTTGCTCGGCTAGGTTCCCCTATAAATTGGGCTAAGTTGCATTACCGAACTAGACCAATGCACGCAATTGGGACTCAACTGGCAAAATTGAATCTCAATTGATCAATTTAATGTCTAATCTAAAATGGGTCAAAGTGAATCGTGTTAATTGGACCCATTTTTCTTGAATTCCCTAATCACTGGATTACCAAATTACTCATATCGAGTTCAATGATATTGGAATTGAGTTTCGATCAATCAATTGTGTCCAATTTTGGTTAATTTGAAATAATTATGAAGAATTTTGACCAAAAAAAGAAATAATTATGAAGAATTGATTGGAACCACTTAATTGGGGTTTTTACCTTCTCCTTGGGATTTTAAAATTGATTTGAAAATTGAATGCAGAATGACCTCCTGATAAAATGTTGTGAAGGAAATTTTCCTAAAAAATAATTAGAAATGAACTAATTTTGTTTTTTTGTCAATTTCGAACCGAAATACACGAATTAGGGAAAAGTAAGTTATAGATCAATTTTTGTGAAATGGATGATGGCAGAGTCAAATTAAGGTAATGAGTTGATTTCGGGTTTTCTTTTTTCAATTTTATTGGGAAAAGTGTGGACCGAAAGTTGACTTTTAGGTGTTTTGACATAAAAGTATGTCATCCTTGGCCAATCGAAAAGAAGATGAGCAACTCATTTCAATTCAAAACATCACGACACATTGACCAGAATACCAGATTTTTTTTTTTTTGGTCGAAAACAAGATCATTTCATTTCATCAAGATAAGCTTCAGCACATATAAGATTCCAAAGGGTTGCAGGAGGGTTAAAGACCCAATTATAGGGTAAAGATTTGCACCTTTGAGTCTTAGCAATCCAGTCTGCCACCTGATTTTCTTCCCTGTTACAGTGGGCTAAAAGAACATTAGGTAAATGGGCTAGCAAAAGTTTGCATTCGGTAATAAGTGGAATGGCTTCCCATGGAGGAGTATTTAAGCCTAAAAGGCAATTAACCAAAATCAAGTTGTCAGACTCTAGCAGGTACCTCATTTTGTCTTCCTCCCTTTGTGCATGAAGTAGCTTCAGAGTTTCAAGGCAAGCAAGGGTTTCCACATTAAGAGCTGAACTTGCTCTCACCATTTTAGCAAATCCATCCACAATGCTCCCCGAGAAATCACGGCAAATACCAGCTATGGATCCTTCCATTGTACCTGGAGTGTAGGATCCGTCAATATTCCACTTGAGAGTCCCTTTCTCCGGTGGTCGCCACGATTTAAGTGAGTGACTATCCTTAGAGTTGGTGTTCTTCTCCGGTTTAGTCCATCGGCAAATATTCTGGTGCATGGCCATGGCAGAACTCACTAGGTGTTGCGGATTTAGAGGTTGACTTCGAAAAATGAAGTTGTTCCTCCATTTCCATAAATATCAAAGAACCGCCGCTAGCAAATCAAAGGAGATTGAGGTACTTTTGAAATTTAGTAGCCACTCTTCAATCCTCGTAAGTCCTTGACTAGAGATTTGAATATGCAGGGCCGGGTTCGACCACACCTGCTTTGTCCATGGGCAGAGAAGGAATAAGTGCTCGATTGTCTCAACCTGTTGGTTACACAAACTGTAGGTAGGTTCTTGAACAATAATCATTTTAAATAAATTTTCCTTGGTGGGCAAAGCATTTTGGCACAATCCCCACAAGAAAAATTTGATTTTGGGAATGGTTCTTGCCTACCAGATCCTTGTCCATAGCTTTCGAGGGGTCTGATACGAGGTGGACGCTGAAGTTGCGATCTGTTGCTCGAATTCTCCCCTTAGTTTGTTGTACCCACTTTTAATTGTATAGGAACCCGATCTAGTGTTGGTCCAAACCAACTTATCCTCTGTTAGTTGAGATCGCAGTGGAATTGAGAGGATTTCATTGGAGGTTTGTTCATCAAATAGAGCATGTAGTGTCTGTGTATTCCACGTTGAATCTTGCTTTTGTATCAGATCAGCTACCTTCTCTGGCTCTTCTCTGTTTGGTGGTCCCCCTATAATTCCTCTGGGTAGCCATTTATCCTCTCTAATTCTTATCTTTTCCCCATTTCCAACTGACCACATAATGGAGGGAAGAATAACATATCTGCCCATTAGAAGGCTTTGCCACCCCCAATATGGTCGTGTTCCCTTACCAACATGTCTAAAATCACAATGAGGGAAGAAGAGTCCTTTAAGTACCTAACTCCACAAAGATGTTGGGTTCTGAGTCATTCTGCAGGCTTGTTTTCCCAACATAGCCTTATTAAAGGTGATGAAGTCTCTAAAGCCCAATCCTCCACTATCCTTTCTAAGTTTTAGCACATTCCAATTTGTCCAATGCAATCCTGATTTGCTTGCCCCATTGCTCCACCAAAAAGCAGCAATTTTTTGCTCAATAGCACGACAAATGGAGATAGGAACTTTAAAGATGGACATAGCGTACTGTGGGAGAGCTTGAACCACTGCTTTGATGAGGATTTCTTTCCCTGCTTTAGATATCAACTTTTCTTTCCAGCCTTCTAGCTTCATATTGACTCTCGCCATAATCCACGCAAACATTTGCTTCTTTGACTCACCCCAGTAAGAAGGAATTCCCAAATACTTGCCAGTTTTTTCTATAATCGGCACTCGCATCTCCGCATCCATATTCTGCCTCAATCTTTGTGGGCAATCTTTACTAGCAAACAATCCAGATTTATTCAAATTAATAGCTTGACCCGAGGCATAGCACTATTGATTCAAGATTGCAGCTACACTTTGGCACTCATTAATTGTTCCATCCAGGAAGAAGATTGAGTCATCCGTCATCCGCAAAGAGTAAGTGGGTCAAAGTTGGGCATGATCTATTTAATTGAGAATACCAGATTTTTTAACCATGCTATAATTTTATCTTTAACGAGTGCCTCGTTAATATCCAAACCGAGAGTATGAGTAAAAAAAAAATATCCAAACCGAAAAAGTTTGTCATTTTTAAAATATTATCTTTCTCGTTTGTCGCATAATCAGTGCATTGAGATCGAAATTTTTTTTATTGGATTTGGTCAATAGGTGTCCTGATACACGTCAACAATGGATATTTAAGTTGGTGTATTTGATTAAATATCGCGACGATTAATATTATTATTGATGCGAATAAGAAAAGGTATATGTGAACTAAATTAATTCTGGGAGTATTGTTTAATAAGGAAGTTATATAATTTCGCAGTAGAACATATATTTAACATGGGCAGCGATACAGGTGCTCATCTTTTGATGGCTTATTGTAACGCTATTCCAGTCAAGACTGATCTTGTTAAATCAAGAGCTCTAACGAGTAACGATGTTATAATTAATAATTTTGCACGTATCATATTGCAATGTGAAATCCATTTAAATATTTATGATGGTATATTTCATGAAAAATTTGCTAGCAACTGATTCTGCTTGAAGCCTAAATTGAGATTTGGAATAAGAATCAGCAATACGACTTGGGGCCTAATGTCCATTTGGGAGAATAAGAAAGCATAGAGAATGAAAGATTGAGTGGAAATTTTCTAAATCTCTTTGTAAGAAGAGAAGGAGGGAAAATTTTTATATTTAGGACATGTTTGGTAACCATCCCGTTTCTCCTTTTTTTTTTTTTGGTTCCCTAAACAATAAAAGAACAGAAATTCGTTTGGTAACGTTAACTAATTTTTCTATTTTTCGGAATAAAAAAGTAGCCAGCGAATAGATTTTAATAAGAAATAAGATGTAAAACATACCCACTTCTTTTATTAAGGGAACAATTTCTAAATTGACATAAATGTAAAAATTTTATAACTCAATTGACAGAAAAAAAAATATTTGGGACTAAATTGACAAAATTACAATAGATTTATAACTTTTTCGATAATCTTCCCCGTAATTTCTACGTATTCTCTCTTGATCGGGGGCCTAAACAACATTTTAGGTCCGATCCAGGGGTCCGACCCGAATCCAATGACTACTCGCGGCCCCCATCCTCTTCAATTGGGCCGGGCCTATTTTTTTGGTCTGATTGGACCGGGCCTATTTAAAAGCCCAAAGAATTGATCCGATCCAAACCCGCTCGAAAATGGTAGGACCCGTTTTATAAAGCGGACCCACTCGCCTTATCGGGGCTCACTGTCACCGCAATCAGTCGGACTCCGTCGTCGTAATCGCGGAAGAGCTCGAGGTTCGACGTTCCGATGGAGAGCGAAGCAGCCGAAGCAGCGGCAACGGCCATGGCCGCCGGAGAGACGGGCTTAGTAGAATCGCGAGAAGAGCTCGGAACCACGTCTTCTCTCTTTCCTCTGTCCGAAGCCCCCGCCGCCGGCACCACAGTCGTGCCGCGCGTCCCTCAGTGGCTCTCCAACTCCAGCTTCACCGCCGATTTCGCCGCCATAAACGAAGCCGTCTCCTCCGTCCACGACCGGCATGCCTCCCCGCGGTCGGAATCGGAATCGGACGACGGGAGAGGGAGGGGACGGGAGGGCGACTTGCCGGCTACCGGGACTTCGTACGACCTATTGGAGTCGTCCGAGTCCGGCGGAGATTCGAAGAGCGAGAGCAGGAGGAGGAAGAAGAAGAGCAAGCGCAGGAGGAAGAGATCCAGAGAGAGAGGAGACGATGGAGCGGGTGAATTCGGCTCGAGGAAGTCTGACGTGAGGGCATGGGCTGGTTCGGCTTTGAAGCCTGCCAAGGATTACTACTTCGATTCTCGTGGCGACCGCGATAATTTGGCTTTCGGAAGCATCTACAGGTACGCACTTGGTTTCTTTCAGTCCATGCGACATCTGTGGTCTTTGAAATGCGGATGAATTT